>OY288261.1:43366649-43966649 GCA_958450325.1 Agrostemma githago
AAAACGGAGGAAAAACGGGTCTAAATGGGAGAAAAAACGGTCCAAATTTGGCACACAACAGTACCCGTTTGAGAGGTGAGAATTTTATACTCAATGAAACACTAACGTTAAATATTGTACTCTATTATTAATAAATTGCTTGATTGTTATAGATATCTCAACCATTTGAAGAAAAAAATTGGTAACAAGGCGAGAGTGACAAGGCTAAAGTCGTATCACCTATATCAAAATAATCCTAACGAACAACTAACAGGTAGCTAGTAATAAGTAAGGGTCGAATCCACAGATAGACGGACGAAAATCGCTAATTATCTAATAATCGATTCTAAACTACTCCCTCCGTATCTATATGTTCGTCCACTTTTAATATAATACTCACCCATTTATTAAACTTTGTGGACAAACATATAGATATGGAGGGAGTATTTAAATCTAGTTTTAGTTGAGTTTGATCTAAACTAATACAATTATGTAAAATAACGAGGTTCTAACAATATTAAAAGGATCTAGGGTCTTACGGTTCACTATGTAATTAAATTAGGTAAAGTTAATTAATCATTCAATCAATCAATCACAGTTATTTAGGGCAAAGACACGGCCTTTCGGATCTTATGTCAACCTTAGGATAGATTCTGACGGGCTCTCGCAACTTACCAGATTATCCTACCCACTTACTTGTAAGTCTACCCTTACCAGGCTTTCGATCTTATATGGTTCGGGTTCCTAAACATTCAACTAGTTCAACGTCTCAAACTAATCAAACAATAATACAAGACAAGTAGTAAGGCAATAACATATGAATGAACAATTAAAAAAATAATCAATCTAACATCCCCAATTCAATTAGCATAGATCTCCTTCAACCCTAGATAAATAAATTAGCTACTCATACTAAAACATAAAGCAATAAAGAAATTAAGCATAATAAAAGACAATATGAAACTAAGAGAAAAGAGAAAAATACCAATTACGTAGAACTGAAAGATTGACGATCTAAAAGTAGGATTACAAACTAGAAGAATTCTAATGCTAATGAAAACTAAACTAAACTAAGAATATGAAAGTGTAAACTAAACTACTGAATGAGAAAGTGTAAACTAAACTTAACCTAATGAGGGTATTTATACTAATAATGATAAGGAGTGTCATTACTCATACTTTCCTAAAACTAATTAGGAAAGAATATCCCGTAAAATAGGAGTTATGGTAAGTGAAGGAGTCCAAAAATAGAAATCCCGAGAAAAAGCCTCAAACCGGTCTGTTCACATCTGTCCCGACCGGTTTGGGTCCGTCCCGAGCGGTTCGGGTTCCTCTGCACTGCGCGATGAATTTGAAATGCTTGCTGTTTCTTCGTTACTTATCAGAATTGGACGTGTGATATACTGTTAGAAATCTAAGAGAAAGATATTTCCAACGCCACCTGAATCAGCTCAATTGGAGTTGTAGAACTCAATATATTCACTTTTGAAGTCGACCCTTGTTTTAGCGATCGTTCTTTCTTCTCGATTTGCATTTGTTTGAGCTTTCCAACTTATTTCTTTGTCGTTTCTTATTGTTTCTTCACTTCACGTCCTTCCTCAAGTATTCACTTAGTATCCTCTAACTTTCGTCACTTCTTTCTTGTAGATTTCATGGCTCGACTCTCGTCATTGCCCAAAATATAGCTCCATCGCCTTTATTTGTTTCGTTTCCTACAAAACGTAAACAAAATACCCGACATAACAAAGGAGGATAAAAAAGCTAGAAAAACGACTCCTAGGACACATAAAATGAACCAAAATAAAGGAAAATTTGGGGTTAAATATTGTAGACAGCCACATTTTGACTGCCAGGTGTCTATAGCAGTTTCCGACAAACACCCGATGATGACCGGACGCAAACGTGCTTTAATATATTCGGAAACGGGCTCAAAATCATTGGCATTTGGCTTGGGCTCATTATGGAGTACATATCTCACAAAACCAACCTCAAAATCAGGCCCAGTGGGTCGTTTCGAGTCAAATAAGACTAATTTGGGTCGATTCCGACACCAGGGGTAAACCGTGTTTTAGCGACCGAGTCAAAACCCGGTCAAAGATTTTCCCAAGACACGTGAGTCAGTCGTGACACCTCACACGGCTGATTCATACTCCAATCCTACGAAAAATCAGCTTCACAAAATATTAAACAAATCCGTTTAAGGATGGAATTCGATCTCAAGTAGGAATCCTATCCGAAAACCGATTCAAACACCCGACCGAGTGCAAACACTCGGCCGAGCAGCCCTCTACCATCCGGTTCCCTTTCTTCCTTCACAAGAAAGCGGAATCCTCATTCCTTTCGAATTCTTACGTTTCCTATCTTAAACGGTAGTTCAAACTCTCCTAGCCAAGGTCGGGAACTCCCTATAAATAGCCCCTTGCACACACACTTTTCAAGACATCTACAACATCAATTATTCTCATACACTCATAACATCAAATATAGAAATCGACATCCGTACACACACATTCATACAAGCATAAAAACTAGGCACCGAGGAACCGATATCTCGTCCAAAACCCGAAGGAAATCCGGCCCTATAACCGACACCCTTCACGACCAAACCGAACCACCATAACTCACCGACATCTACTCGACGCTCTTGTGCCCAAGCCACGTCCCGACGAGCCCCGATCCGAGTAAACAGAAGCATGTAGGTTGAGGGTGTAACAAAACCCGATTTCTCTTCTTCTTCCCTTCTCTTCCTCGTCGTTCGTTTTTTTATTACGGGTCATTCGTCGCTTTTTTATTTTATTTTATAATATCGATATTATTAAAAACTACTTTCATATATCGAACATTCTTAAAAATATGATGTCGATTCTCTATAATCGAATATTGTATTAAAAGAATTAAATCTCGACGACATTAAAAATCGTTACATCTTTTTTTCGTTCAAACTTTTTTTTTTACAATTTTTTTTTAATTCATTCCGAACACTCGATATCGATTTCATAATCGAATATCGGGTACGACGAATATCGAAAACATAAAATCGAGTATAAATTAATTCATATTTTGTACGCGATTTATCAAAATTAGCAATTTCGAACAAAAAAATAAAATCGGACAGACCCGCACGCGAATCGCGCCACTCCCAGGCGACTCGCGCACGGGCCTGAAACCCGAGTCCCTTTTTTTAGCTTTTTTCGTTCATTTTATTTTATTATTCTACGAAACGATTTCCAAAATTTATATCTTTTTTAAAACTATTCCGTATATTTGATATTGATTTCGTAGTCAATTATCGAATATAACGAATATCGAAAATATTAGATCGAGTGCAAATTATGCGATATTTGTACGCGATTTAATAAAAGCATCGAATCTTCGAAAATCGTCTTCAAAAACAGACCGACACGCGACTCGCCGGCATCCCAGGCGAGCCGCGCGGCCGGCTGCCACGACGCGCCTTCTTTCCTTTTTTTATTAATTTTCGAACTTCGTTTTTTATACAAAACCGCGTCTTTTAGCAATATTTTCAGATTTCGATCTCGTATATTTATTATTTTTGCTATATTATTTTTCACAGACCAATACTAACTTGTTTGTTCATCTTTTGTAGCATATTCATCTTTTTCATCATTTGTTTTATTATACTAAAACGAATCTCACATGTTAAATTCAACTTTGACGTTAAATTTTTCATGCATTAAACCGACTTAGCAACCCATTTTATTCCTCGCATGTTTAGTAAAACAATGTTTGCATATCATTCATCGTATTACTAGCGCGCGTATTAAAAAATCATTCGATATCCTAGTAGAGGCCGCTAATGTGCGGGCGGGGTTGGGTGTTCTTAGTGAACTTCCCAACACGTACCCTCACCCCTTACTCAGAACCGTGGTTTCCGGATGTCCGAATCCATTGGCAACGAGAGTCATTCAATATACGATTAACCGATCAAGTCGGCATCGATATCGAACTGCAAAGGGACGAGCCCAATAAACTCTGACATCGGAAATGGGCCGTATTTTGTATACGGCCCACTACGACATAGAGTGGGCTCGAACGGTTCCGAATAACCATAAAATTCGGTGGCGACTCCAACTTCGATTTAAATTTCAATTTGACCATCTCATATGGAGATTCATTCGCCTTCCCAAACCCGCGCGTGGCCGCGTCGGGGTGGACCTATGTCATGTCCACAAATATATATACGAAATGAGTTCATCAGAGAGTCGAGGGCTCCATATGTAATGCGTATCTAATAGAGGAGATAGCCAACTTTTGTTCTCTGTATTACGAGAAAGAAGTCAACACCAGAGCTAGAGTTAATAGCAAATTTGGTATCTAATTTATGTTTTTAGATACAGAAAAACGTCAATAGCTAAAGTCGTCTCTATATATGTCGACGCAAAATTACGTATAATGTATTTAGTTTTTATCTAGGAAACCAAAGTAAATTCGTAAATAAATGTAGTAGTTCTTATAGAGACGAAACCAAGTGAAAAACAATTTTAGTATCTAATTTAAATTCTTAGCTACGGAAATAAAATGGTAGCTAAATTTAGTTATCGGTTGTTGTTACCATGTATTTTTTATTTTTCGTATTGATATAATATATTTATATTATTATTTTCTCATTATTGGAGTATTAAAAAAGTACCTTATAATCCACATTGATTAATTTTATCTTTATTTATATATTCATTGTCCAAATAAACATAAATCTTCAAGTAGCTCAATGGTTTGACTGTTAGCTACTGGTGAAATTTACTTGCAAATTCTGTCTCTAAGTTAATTAGCTATGGAATATTGAAGATTTGCTACCAAAATTTCTGACTCTAAAATAACTTTACCTTGTAGTAAGCAATTCCAAAAACTTGTTCGCCAGGTCGGAATGTGGCGATTGAAGGACAAATGTTGAATTAAGGGGGAGTATTAGATGTGCTGCACTCTTTTTCCCTTCGTCAGGTTTTATCCCACAGGGTTTTACTGACAAGGTTTTTAATGAGGCAACATCATCCAACATTGCAATCCATATGGGTGATATTTTCAAGGAGGGGTGTTGGACAACATTAGAGTGAAAATCTCACCCCACAGTTTCCTCTACAAAACATCCCTCCACCCATATCTTGAAAAATAGTTATGGAAAGAATTCCTTCCATATCTTGAACAGTAGTTATGGAAGAATTTTCTTCCAAACATCAACTATGTATACAGTATATATGTAGTATAAATACATGATCGAATGAATGAGAATGGAAACCTTTACTCTCAATCTTTCCCTTCAATCTTTCTTCTCAATCTTTCTCTTAGTATTTATTTCTCAACAATTATTATTATTATTATTATTATTATTATTATTTTTTTTTTTTTTTTTTTTTTTTTATAAAAATCGAACTTGTATTAATAACAAAACAAATTACAAGAAGTTAGTGGGTAGCCGAGATACTATTGTGGACATGACATAGGTCCACCCCGACGCGGCCACGCGCGGGTTTGGGGAGGCGAATGAATCTCCATATGAGATGGTCAAATTGAAATTTAAATCGAAGTTGGAGTCGCCACCGAATTTTATGGTTATTCGGAACCGTTCGAGCCCACTCGATATCGTAGTGGGCCGTATACAAAATACGGCTCATTTCCGAAGTCAGAGTTTATTGGGCTCGTCCCTTTGCAGTTCGATACCGATGCTGACTTGATCGGTTAATCGTATATTGAATGACTCTCGTTGCCAATGGATTCGGACATCCGGAAACCACGGTTCTGAGTAAGGGGTGAGGGTACGTGTTGGGAAGTTCACTAAGAACACCCAACCCCGCCCGCACATTAGCGGCCTCTACTAGGATATCGAATGATGTTTTAATACGCGCGTTAGTAATACGATGAATGATATGCAAACATTGTTTTCCTAAACATGCGAGGAATTGAATGGGTTGCTAAGTCGATTTAATGCATGAAAATTTAACTTCAAAGTTGAATTTAGCATGTGAGATTCGTTTTAGTATAATAAAACAAACGATGAAAAAGAAAGATGAATTTGCTACAAGATAAACAAACGAGTTAGTATCGATTTGTAAAAATAATATAGCAAAAATAATAAATACGCGAGATCGAGAAAATAAATATTAATCGAAATCTGAAAAATATTACTAAAACGCTGTTTTGTATAAAAAACGAAGTTCGAAAAATAATAAAAAAAACGAGAAAGGCGCGTCGTGGCAGCCGGCCACGCGGCTCGCCCGGGATGCCGGCGAGTCGCGTGTCGGGCTGATTTCGAAAGCGGTTTTTTTTTAAAATTCGATGCTTTTATTAAACCGCGTACGAATATTGTATAATTCGTACTCGACTTAATATTTTCAATATTCGTTATATTCGATAATTGACTACGAAATCAATATCAAATACTTCGAATAGTTTTAGAAAAGATATAAATTTTGGAAATCGTTTCGTAGAATAATTAAAATAAAACAAACAAAAAAGATAAAAAAAGACTCGGGTTTCAGGCCCGTGCGCGAGTCGCCTGGGCGTGGCGCGACTCGCGTTCGGGTCTGTCCGATTTTTATTTTTTGTTCGAAATTGCTAATTTTGATAAATCGCGTACAAAATACGAATTAATTTATACTCGATTTATGTTTTCGCTATTCGTCGTATCCGATATTCGATTATGAAATCGATATCGAATATTCAGAATGAATAAAAAAAGTTTTGTGAAAAAGTTTGAACGAAAAAGATGTAACGATTTTTAACGTCGTCAAGATTTAATTTAATTCTTTTCGATACAATATTCGGTTATAGAGAATCGATATCATATTTGTAAGAATGTTGTTATGAAGGTAGTTTTTAATAATATCGATATTAGAAAATAAAATAAAAAAAGGACGAATGACCCGTAATAAAAAAAACGAACGACGAGGAGGAGAAGGGAAGAAGAAGAAGAGAAATCGGGTTTTGTTACACCCTCAACCTACATGCTTCTGTTTACTCGGATCGGGGCTCGTCGGGACGTGGCTTGGGCACAAGAGCGTCGAGTAGATGTCGGTGAGTTATGGTGGTTCGGTTTGGTCGTGAAGGGTGTCCGGTATAGGGCCGAATTTCCTTCGGGTTTTGGACGAGATATCGGTTCCTCGGTGCCTAGTTTTTATGCTTGTATGAATGTGTGTGTACGGATGTCGATTTCTATATTTGATGTTATGAGTGTATGAGAATAATTGATGTTGTAGATGTCCTGAAAAGTGTGTGTGCAAGGGGCTATTTATAGGGAGTTCCCGACCTTGGCTAGGAGAGTTTGAACTACCGTTTAAGATAGGAAACGTAAGAATTCAAAAGGAATGAGGATTCCGCTTTCTTGTGAAGGAATAAAGGGAACCGGCTGGTAGAGGGCTGCTCGGCCGAGTGTTTGCACTCGGTCGGGTGTTTGAATCGGTTTTCGGATAGGATTCCTACTTGAGATCGAATTCCATCCTTAAACGGATTTGTTTAATATTTTGTGAAGCTGATTTTTCGTAGGATTGGAGTATGAATCAGCCATGTGAGGTGTCACGGCTGACTCACGTGTCTCGGGAAAATCTTTGACCGGGTTTTGACTCGGTCGCTAAAAGACGGTTTTACCCCTGGTGTCGGAATCGATCCAAATTAGTCTTATTTGACTCGAAACGACCCACTAGGCCTGATTTTGAGGTTGGTTTTGTGAGATATGTACTCCATAATGAGCCCAAGCCAAATGCCAATGATTTTGAGCCCGTTTCCGAATATATTAAAGCACGTTTGCGTCCGATCATCATCGGGTGTTTGTCGGAAACAGCTATAGACACCTGGCAGTCAAAATGTGGGTGTCTACAGAGCCCCCACTCTGACTGAGGCTTGGACAAGGCGAAAGTCAGAGTAGCTACCAGGCCAATCAAAGATTAAGACCTGGCAGACTTCCGGTCGGGTCGTTTAAGGTCCATTAGACCTGCGTAAAGGGCCCGCCGGCCGGAGACTAGAAATGTACCTGAGTTGATGATGATAACTCCGTGGGGAATCGGACTTGTCGTATAAGTCTATGCCGCTAGGGAGTTATGTGAATTGCGCGGTCTTGAATTGTACCTGTATAAGTTACATGAAATTTTGCATGCAACATGTAGGTGAAACAAATATGACTCGCGCTGGGGAATAAAAATGATTTTTGCTTAGTTTTGAAATCGAAGTCTTGAAAACAACTTACGTGCTAGGAAATAGGTTTTCAAAACTGAAATGGGTAGAAAAGAAATTTGCAATTTAAATAGACCGAAATTTGACCTTGTCGAAAAGGGTTTTCTCAAATGGCTAAGTTTTGCAAATTTTAAAAAATGAGAATTTGAAGAGAGAGACCTATCGACAGACTCGACGCTGGGCGTGACCGGAAGAGTTGACAAACACGACTGGACTCTCGAGAGGTTGGACCGTGACTCGGTAGGGGGTGGGCCATCTAACAAGACTCTTAAGTTGCCCTATTCCGTAGCCTAGACGAGTGGCAACATGGTCGAACATCGAAGTGGGATAGATATGCTATACGGGGTTGCAGTAGTCTGTAATGAGACTGTTGTAGTCTAGTGCTCTCCTGAATTTTTGATTTTTAGGATACATTTCCAAAGTGGGTATTGCCTCGAGTCCTGACAGATTCTTGTCTTCGACTTAGCCGAGTACTATGACTCACTACAGAAAGGAGGCTAGATTTTTTGAATTTATATGGATTTTGTGAGTGGATGGAGGTTTTCTGCCTAAGAGAAGCCCCCTGGACGACAAAGCTAGCTGCTGAGAACATGACGGTGTCGTGACCGGAATGATGGCACTTTTTGAATGTGTGTCAATGTGGGTGGTTGTGCCTCTGTTGAAAGGCTGCCTACGTATTCGCGTATAGTGAAATCAAACCATGTCGTAGTTTAGTGTTGAAAGATATATTATGGTGCCTAGTCTAATAGGACTTTGTGTGTAACTAGCCATAGCAATGGTGTAGGCTAGGTGCATTCCCAATGATGTCTTGATCAAAGGGCTAGAATGGTTAGGATATTGATCCTGTGATTGTGAGCATTCTCCGGAATAGCCCCCAGAGGTGGTGTGAACTATTTGGGCATGTTCTATGTCAACCGCAGGTTGAATTCCCGTGCTTGGGGTTGGTAATTGGTTTGAATGAGAAGAATTGGGATGGGATTTGACGAGTTCTGCTCTCGGGGATTTTAACGAGTTTTGCTCTCGGGGATTTTAACGAGTTTTGCTCTCGGGGATTTGACGAGTTTTGCTCTCGGGATTGTGTATGATTAGGTAAGGGATTTGACGAGTTTTGCTCTCGGGTCTTTGACGAGTTTTGATCTCGGGTTTGCATATGGTGATTGTGAATTTTGTTATGTAAAGGGGAAGCCGAGTAAAATGGCTCGAACTTTGATCGGGATATGTTTGATGATGCGGGATCTGGTTTCCACGTCTGGCCCTAATGGTTAGGGGTATCCTATGGAGCTTGAATCCTCAAAATTCCGAACTGTCTTTAGCCTGGGTCTCGGGAAGGTCTTGAGGGTTGTAATGTGGGAAGGCTAAATGTGGTGTTAGTTGACCAGCTTGATTGTTTCTCCCTTATTGGATGGTATGAGTATTGATCTTGAGTGGACCGTTGACCACGGTTATGGGCATTTGAATATTTTTTGTTGGTTGACCTCTTAGCCCCGGTCATAGGATCTTCATTTGTGTTGACCGTTCTGGTCGTGGATGCTCTTTTTTTTATGATGGCCTGCTTTTTTGTTTTGGCCTTTTGCTTTTTTTCCTTTTTCATGGACTTTCGATTTCTTTTTTTTTGTCCAGTTTTTTGTCTTTTTTTTGTTGGTCAGACTAACACCGTGGGTAGGTATGGTTGATCTTGTCGGAGGGGTGTTTATTGTGGGAAATGGGCTTGCCTCCCGTCTTGAACCCAAACTAAGAGACTACCTAGATTTGTCATTGGATTCGATACCACTCCGGCTAAGTGTAGTTTGTGGCTTCCTATGTCAGACATGGAACAGGTAAAGGAAAACACGGGATCAATTTCCTACAGTCATTATAGATGTGCCTATAGTCACGTGCATGTGCTCACAGTGTATGACAGTGTTCATCATGTTCTCGGAAACACATAAAGAAGGTATATATGAGGAATAGAAAAGCTGATTTTATTGAATTTCGAAAAGGAGGACAGAATGCAAAACACTCTGACTCTGATTTGGAAATGAGGATGTAGGGTATCCTAGACTCGGACTCAGACTTGAACTCGAATCAGATCTGGACTCGGATGCTCGGTTGGTTGTTTTTTTTTGGTAAGGTCTTCGACAGGTGCCACGACTCGCCTAAACTCGGCTTTGCGCAAATGCAAGAGAGGGAGTCAAACTAGACATGGCCCGGGGTGACGGGTCGACAAAGACTCTTGGACCGGGATACTCGAACGTTGACCTCGACGAGGTAATGACCCTGGCTTGGACTTGACGATGAGACTCAAGCTGCACGAAGGTGAGTCCGAAAATGGGGCGACCGTGTTTGACTGCTCGAGTGGAGGACAGCCCTCGAGTGAGACTAAAGACTTTGGTAGGACTCAGATGGTGTGACATCTAAGTGACTCAAAAGTGGGGTACGTGAGACACGTGTAAGACATGACCCTTTGAGAAACCGCGGTTGATCGCTCTGCTGAAGGGTACCCCCAAGTGGGATCGAAAATTTGTTAAGACTCGAGTGTCGGACGAGTGACCCTTAGATGTAAGGGTCACAGACCTTTTGTTATAGGGCTATGCCTTGTAAAAGGTTGACTCGGAAAAGACTCCTAGACGGGTGACTTGTGAAAGGTGGGCCTCCTTTAGGATCCAGCTGTGTGGACTGGGCCCTGTTTGAAAGGAGGTTTACGTGAGACATTCCCCAGACTCTAGACTCGATTGTGTAGACGGGCCGACCCTTGTAGGAGTATGTCCTACGTAGGTGGGCCTTGCCTTAGTATAATAAGGCGGACTGAGATAGGGAGGAAATCCGTGATATAAGATCGACGGAGTTTCGACGCTAGAAGACTCGACGACTTACGACATGACCCGACACTGCTAAATACGGGAAGTCCTAAGAAGAGGAAGGTTTTGAATTTGAGGTTTTGAAAGCCCGAAGAAAAATTCGGAGAACCGGCCCCTTTTTCGAAAGAAAAACGAAAAAGGTGGATCGGGTTACGGGTTTGAAAGTTCGAAAATATTTTCGAGTTTTGAAATGGGCATAATACCGGCTAAAAATAGGCTATTTTGAGTAAAATCGTGGATCCTAAATTCGGTATACGTCCCGGGTTTTGAAATTGGATATTTTGAAAAGGATGCAATTTTGAAAATGACGGTTTTTGAAAGAAAGACTTGTAAATCAGGTAGCACGTAGTCATGGAAACAGTATAACGACGCCATGTATGCTCTAATTCTAAGTCTCGGTTAGTCTGAAAGGGTCTATACCAATGTACACAGCCTATCGAGAATCGGGGCGGACTTCCTAAGTCGAGTTGAGCTTAGAACATGCCGTAAAACCCATACGAATCGGCTAATGGACACTTTCGACATATCCAATTTGGACTACATCGATAGTATAGTGGGACGTCGGTCACCAGTACCGGCCCGGGAAAATATGGGGTTATGCATGAACCGTAAAACTAAAACGCGTATCGTACTAGTCAAACGATTTCTATTCGAGTCTCACCCTGAGGATGCTGAAGGTCAGTAACGTATCAGCTAATCCCCAGCGGAGTCGCCAAATTATGGACATGACATAGGTCCACCCCGACGCGGCCACGCGCGGGTTTGGGGAGGCGAATGAATCTCCATATGAGATGGTCAAATTGAAATTTAAATCGAAGTTGGAGTCGCCACGAATTTTATGGTTATTCGGAACCGTTCGAGCCCACTCTATGTCGTAGTGGGCCGTATACAAAATACGGCCCATTTCCGATGTCAGAGTTTATTGGGCTCGTCCCTTTGCAGTTCGATACCGATGCCGACTTGATCGGTTAATCATATATTGAATGACTCTCGTTGCCAATGGATTCGGACATTCGGAAACCACGGTTCTGAGTAAGGGGTGAGGGTACGTGTTGGGAAGTTCACTAAGAACACCCAACCCCGCCCGCACATTAGCGGCCTCTACTAGGATATCGAATGATGTTTTAATACGCGCGTTAGTAATACGATGAATGATATGCAAACATTATTTTCCTAAACATGCGAGGAATTGAATGGGTTGCTAAGTCGATTTAATGCATGAAAATTTAACGTCAAAGTTGAATTTAGCATGTGAGATTCGTTTTAGTATAATAAAACAAACGATGAAAAAGAAAGATGAATTTGCTACAAGATAAACAAACGAGTTAGTATCGATTTGTAAAAATAATATAGCAAAAATAATAAATACGCGAGATCGAGAAAATAAATATTAATCGAAATCTGAAAAATATTACTAAAACGCTGTTTTGTATAAAAAAACGAAGTTCGAAAAATAATAAAAAAAACGAGAAAGGCGCGTCGTGGCAGCCGGCCGCGCGGCTCGCCCAGGATGCCGGCGAGTCGCGTGTCGGGCTGATTTCGAAAGCGTTTTTTTTGAAAATTTGATGCTTTTATTAAACCGCGTACGAATATTGCATAATTCGTACTCGACTTAATATTTTCAATATTCGTTATATTCGATAATTGACTACGAAATCAATATCAAATACTTCGAATAGTTTTAGAAAAGATATAAATTTTGGAAATCGTTTCGTAGAATAATTAAAATAAAACAAACGAAAAAGATAAAAAAAGACTCGGGTTTCAGGCCCGTGCGCGAGTCGCCTGGGCATGGCGCGACTCGCGTGCGGGTCTGTCCGATTTTTTTTTTTGTTCGAAATTGCTAATTTTGATAAATCATGTACAAAATACGAATTAATTTATACTCGATTTATGTTTTCGATATTCTTCGTATCCGATATTCGATTATGAAATCGATATCGAATATTCGGAATGAATAAAAAAAGTTTTGTAAAAAAGTTTGAACGAAAAAGATGTAACGATTTTTAACGTCGTCAAGATTTAATTTAATTCTTTTCGATACAATATTCGATTATAGAGAATCGATATCATATTTTTAAGAATGTTGTTATATGAAAGTAGTTTTTAATAATATCGATATTAGAAAATAAAATAAAAAAACGACGAATGACCCGTAATAAAAAAAACGAACGACGAGGAGGAGAAGGGAAGAAGAAGAGAAATCGGGTTTTGTTACACCCTCAACCTACATGCTTCTGTTTACTCGGATTGGGGCTCGTCGGGACGTGGCTTGGGCACAAGAGCGTCGAGTAGATGTCGGTGAGTTATGGTGGTTCGGTTTGGTCGTGAAGGGTGTCGGGTATAGGGCCGGATTTCCTTCGGGTTTTGGACGAGATATCGGTTCCTCGGTGCCTAGTTTTTATGCTTGTCTGAATGTGTGTGTACGGATGTCGATTTCTATATTTGATGTTATGAGTGTATGAGAATAATTGATGTTGTAGATGTCCTGAAAAGTGTGTGTGCAAGGGGCTATTTATAGGGAGTTCCCGACCTTGGCTAGGAGAGTTTGAACTACCGTTTAAGATAGGAAACGTAAGAATTCGAAAGGAATGAGGATTCCGCTTTCTTGTGAAGGAAGAAAGGGAACCGGCTGGTAGAGGGCTGCTCGGCCGAGTGTTTGCACTCGGTCGGGTGTTTGAATCGGTTTTCGGATAGGATTCCTACTTGAGATCGAATTCCATCCTTAAACGGATTTGTTTAATATTTTGTGAAGCTGATTTTTCGTAGGATTGGAGTATGAATCAGCCGTGTGAGGTGTCACGGCTGACTCACGTGTCTCGGGAAAATATTTGACCGGGTTTTGACTCGGTCGCTAAAAGACGGTTTTACCCCTGGTGTCGGAATCGACCCAAATTAGTCTTATTTGACTCGAAACGACCCACTAGGCCTAATTTTGAGGTTGGTTTTGTGAGATATGTACTTCATAATGAGCCCAAGCCAAATCCCAACGATTTTGAGCCCGTTTCCGAATATATTAAAGCACGTTTGCGTCCGATCATCATCGGGTGTTTGTCGAAACTGCTATAGACACCTAGCAGTCAAAATGTGGGTGTCTACAACTATCTGGGCACCCACTCCCTCAGCAATAGCAAAACTAAGTCTAGTAAAAATAAAAGCAGATGTGCGTGCCCCTGCGTCCTGAGATATAGAAATTTTTTGAATCCGTTTGAGCAACGCAACAGCCTCTGCATCAAGCTCCCAAAGAGAAGAGAAGGAGAAAGGCAGGAACCCATAATCAGTCTTGGTGCACAAATCTCCGTACTTGGCGCACTTACGCTGAGCAGCATCAACGACCGCACGACCAGGCAGAAAATCAGCCATCGCAGACTGAGTCAATGGGGACGACCCCGTCAGATCGACACACACATCACGCCCCCTATCCCAGGAATAAAGAAGCAAATCCGTTGGGCGTAGGGGCTTGTCGTGCCCATCAATCAAACCGACATCCACCTCCTTACCGGCAGAAATACCAAATCGGAAGCAGATATCCAAAAGGGTGTCGCGAACCAAGTCATGTCTATGCTTAATACCAACGGCACCAGCACACGACACAACATGATCTCCAAAAATGTCCCCAACAACAACTCGGAAACAGGCAGAACAAGGCTGATGTCTATGCTTATTATTATTATTATTATTATTATTATTGAAGTATTATTTTAGGAGCTGAAAATATTAGAGCTGAGTTGAGCTTATAGGAGCTGGGCTGAGCTGATACGAGCTGGGCTGAGTTGAGCTGATAGGTCGAGCTGGTCTGAAACGGACTGAAAATAAGCTGAAAAGAACAGGACCTAAGGGAGTGAGGATGAGTGAGTTGCTGAGTTTAAGGAGGCGAGCTGCGTTACAAAACAAAGCGGAAAAAAAAATTACACTCTAACCTGCCATTAGGAGTGGAGGGTTTAGGCTTGATAAACCGCCATTCCCAATGACGGGTATAAGCAGCCAAAAATCTCAAACAATAAGCAGGAGAACAGAACCTACGACATTTGAACGCGCCACTAGGAATGGCGTGCATGGTATTAAAGACTAACCCGCCATTGACAGTGGTGGGTTATAAGCTTATTTTTTTTCCTCGTATAATTTATTCGATAAACACGTCATTGGGAATGACGAGCTTACTCCGCCTAGAAACGAATCTCAATCCGAACCTACCAGAACACCATTTCGTTAATTATTTTTTATTCCGACCCAAAAGGATAATAAGTTTATTTAAGAGCATTATTTTGACAAATTTTTCGGTTATTTGCAATAAACATTATAAACAAGAACATAATCATCGCGTCGTCTCATTCATTTGTTTTCCTTTCATATTCATTGTGAGAAATATTTTAATCACAGACAAACATATAAACGAGACATGGTGAGTAGGTGCTTATTTGTAATTTTTCTTAAAAATTTATAGGAAAAGGGGGATAAATACAACCTTAAAAGGCTATATATATAAAGAGCTAAAATAAGAAATAAATACTTTTTTTTGTTTTTTTATAGCAAAAAGATCATTTCATTAATAAAAAGTCATACGACATCTACAACTTATATCGAAATTGAACGGGTACATTAAAACAAAGATCTCTCACTAAGATTTTGATCTCCGCTTCTGCACATCTTCTTCCAACATATCGCTGATTAATGATAAAGCTTTTCACAATAGGGTCTTTGGATCTTTCAAGGTTTTGAAGAGAATCGATTTCATCTAACCTGATAGATTGTAGCCGCCAGTCTGACATAAATTGAGATACCATATGATGAACGATTGTGGTACTGATCTTCCGCGTCCTCTCCGCTATCATAGATTCAACACCTTTCCTAAAAGAGAGAGAGAGAGAGAGAGAGAGAGAGAGAGAGAGAGAGAGAGCGAAACCCATCAATTGATGGGAACGAAACTCTCCAAAGAAGAGGACTTATTCTAACTAGAATATTAATACTAATATCAATACTAAACGATTTAATAAGTAAAATTTGGGGGACTTACCACCAATTAATGGTGGTATCCCAAGGTTTTTTCTTTTTGGAGGATAGGGTTTTTAGGGAGGAGGAAGAAGGTTTTGTTTGGTCCAAAAAATAAATACTTAATACATGTATTAATTGTATTGATTTATGTGTAATTTAGGTAACAATTCCTAAGTTAATACGGAGTAACATATTAAGGGGTCGTTTGGTTGGAGGGTTTCGGGAAAGGGAAACAAGCTTACCGATTCCCTTTGTACATGTTTGTTTGGGCAAATTAATGAAACCCTTTCCCTATTTCACCTATTAACTAAACCCCAAATCCATCTAAATTGAAAACCCCACCCCCAAGGGTTTAGAATTCCCTTTCCCTCCCATTACCCCGTCCCTATATCTCTCTCTTGACCTATAATGTTGCTCTCATAATTGTCGTTACGTCTCCGACCTCCAACCTCACACCTCCCACCTCCGATCTCCCACCACCAACGTTCACGTCTGTAGACACCCGCATTTTTACTGCCAGGTGTCTATGGTAGTCTCCAAAAAACACCCGATGATGATCGGACGCAAACGTGACTTGGTATACTCGGATTTGGGCTCGGACTCAATAATATCCGACATGGACTTTTAGCGGAGTAAGAATCTCACAAAACAGACCTCAAATTCAGGCCCAGTGGGTCGTTCCGAGCAAAATGAGACTAATTTGGGCCAAAACCGACACCAAAAATAAATCCCGTCTTTTGGCGACCGGGTCAAAACCCGGTCAAAGACGAAACTGTCTCACAAATCAGCCATATTCATTCTCGAAACTGGCGCACAAATCAAAATTCAAAAATAAAACAAACAAATCAATCAAGGATAATCCTTCCTATTTTATCTCGCCTAATTGATCCACTCGATTGAGTGGATTGACCCACTCGGTCGAGTGGAGCGCCAAAAACCGGGTTTGGCCCGTTTGCAAAGGCACTCGATCGAGTGCACTAGGGCCACTCGATCGAGTGCCCTTATGTCGTGGGGTAATGCCTATAAATACCCCCCTCAACCCCATTCATTTCACAAGTTTTGCAACCTACATTTTACCCTACATTTCAACCATAATTCACCTACACTACAAGCCTTAGTAACCCTAAGCACTAGCCCAAATATCGAGTCCGTCGTCCCTCAAAAAACCGACGATACACACACACATACACACCATAACTCGCGTACATCCTCGATACTCCGGCGTCCCGTCGCTATTTACGAGTCCATTTCCGAGGCCTATACCTAGCATGTATGTTGAGGGTGTCCTAAATCCCATCTCGATCTCTACTATCTCGTCTCATTTTCATTTAATTTATCGTATTTTGTATCATAATCGCAATCGTGTTAGTAACACTAACACTAACATTATTACACTTTTCGCATCTTCATTTTTATATCATCTTTTCATTACTAATGTCATTATACCGCGTATATATATATTCTAGTATCAAATTTCGGTTTCAAAAACGTTTGACTATGATAATTGCCTAAGATCCGTCTAATCCCTTTACGAGCAACGACGGAGGTGGAGCCCTTTCGAGGAGCCCCGCCCCAATGTACTCAAGGGCGTGACGTGATCGCAATCGGTCATAGTTGAACGCATTTGATCCCATTTATACAATTAGTGCGGAACCCGTTGACACGAAAACCGACATCACATAATCCGAAAGGATTAGTTTCGATGTCGTGACGTAGAGGGAAGCATTTCGTCACTAATTCAAATTTTCTAATCTAACAATAACGTTTTCATAAAAACTCCGATAACGGTATTATAATCGTTCATACACGATTATAGTACCGGAGGCCAAGTTAAATACAAATCGTGTGATATTTGTATTTGATTTGGCCGACCATCGATTTCCAATCATAAAACGAAACGAGTTACCACTTGTACAGGGGCTACTCGACCGAGTACGAAGGCTACTCGATCGAGTAGCACCCAAAAAACTGGGCAGTAGCTACGCAAAGGACGCACTCGACCGAGTCAGACCACGACTCGATCGAGTGGGTCCTGTAACCCAGAAAACCGAGGGCTTTGACACACATTTCAAGCCTCGTCTTTTTATGACTTTAGTCATCACGTGTAAAGACCATCACGTGACCCTCCTTTCTTCGAAACTCACATGTTGCACGACACGTAGAACGACTTTGACCGATCTTCTTCGAAGTGATAAGTCGGGACAAGACTACGGGACATGGGATCGGGCTAGCAACACGCCACAGTCCCGTGTTTCCGTCCTTCGTTTAGTACACAACGTAATGTGTATTTAATCGGGGTTAGTCCACCTACATATTTCGCGGTCCAGTTTACATACGGGTCCGTTTCTATCATTTTTTCGCCTTTTATTATTTCGTTTGTTATTTTTTATGTATCGTTGTATTGTGAATCCCGGGTTGTATTTCCGCCCGTGTAACTTGTACGTTATTTATTTCCTTTCGAGCTTTATTTATTTACTTGCTTATCGCTTTATAAATGAACCTCGCATGCTAAATCGTTTCGACCATAATTAAGATGCATTAAATGACGTAGTTCACGTACTATTCACATGCTTAGCCCGAAAACGCTGTTTGCATATCATTTAATTATTTTACTAGCGCGTGTACACGAACACGAACGATGTCTTAGTAGAGGCCGCCATGTGCGGGCGGGGTTGGGTGTCCTTAGTGGGCTTCCCAACACGTACCCTCACCCCTTACTCAGAACCTTTGGTTTCCAAATGTCCGAAACCCTTGGCGTACGAGAGTCATTTTATATACGAAAGCCGGTGTAAACGGTATCGATATAACAATGCAAAGGGACGAGCCCCATAAACTCTGAAATCGAAGTGTGCTTACTTTGTGTGTAGCCCATGACGACATAGAGTGGGCTCGTATGGTTCCGAATAACCACAAAATTTGGTGGCGACTCCATTTTGACTTAAATTTCGAACCCGAGAACAATCTTACCACGAGATTCATTCGCCTACCCAAACCCGCGCGTGGCCGCGTCGGGGTGGACCTACGTCATGTCCACAATTTGGCGACTCCGCTGGGGATACCTGATGTACCACATGTCATCGGGGTTCCTAGGGTGAGACTCGAAGAGAAATCGTTCGAATATTAGTGTGCGCGCATTAGTTTAATGATTCATGCATAACCCAAATTTGCCCGGGCCGGTTACTTGTGACCGACTTCCCACTATACCGCGGTGCATTCCTACATGGGTGCGCTAAAGACATCGATGGTGGAACTCGTATGGGTTTTGCGGCATGTCCTAAGACCAACTCGGCTTAAGGAGTCCGTCCTGATTTACGAGAAAGCCATCGTTGTTGGTATAGACCCTATTTTGACCGACCGAGACTTAGTGTAAAGCATACATAAGCGTCGTTATAATGCTTGTTTGACTACGTGCTACTTGGTTTCCGTGTCATTTTTCAAAAATCGTCATTTCAAAATTGCATCTTTCCAAAAATACCCACTTTTCGAAAAACCCGAAATACTGTCCATTTCGGGACCCGTCTTTCCAAAACGACCAATTTTGAAAAAACCCGAAATGCTGCCCATTTCGGGACTCATCCTTTTCAAAAATATCCAACTTTCAAAAACTCGGAATGCCGCCGAAATTTAGGATCAACGATTTGACTCAAAGTATCCTTTTCTTTAGTCGGCATGCTGTCCGTTTTAACTCTCGAATTTCCGACACCATTTGATTTTCCGAATTTTCTTCAAAATTCTAATCTTGGTCTTCGAAATTCCGCTTTCCATTTTCGAACTCTCGGAAATTCACCCTTTACATTTTCAACTTCAAACATCCAACTTTCCTAAAATAAATCTTCCCTATTATAGGACCTACCGTCTATCCGTGTGTCAGGTCTTTGCATAGTATGTAGAAGGTTTATAGCGTCGAAACTCCGTCGATCTTACATCACGAGTTTCCCCCCTTTCCCGAGTCCGCCTTATTTGTCAAGGCACGACCAACCCGCGTAGGGCATACCCCTACAAAGGAAAGTCCGTCTATACACTCGAGTCAAAAGTCTGGGGAATAGTCTCACGTGGACCTTCCTTCGAACGGGACTAGGCCCACAAGGCCGAAGTCCTAAGGAAGTCATACCACCTACGAGTCATCCGTCTAGGTGTCTTTCTCGAGTCTTTTTTTTTTACTCAGTCCTTCTCTTTTGGGTCGCTCGGGATGTACTTTTTCTATGATTCCAAGATCTGGGTTCGGTTTCTGATTACGCGGTGTTCTTACAGACAAGCCGCCGGCAACCAGACACACCCGCAGGATGGAAGCTACTTTGAACAGTTTGAAAACCTCTGTGGACACCATGATCGAATAACAGGCCGACATCGAAGCCCAACTGAATGAAATGAGGGCTGGTCAAGTTGCTATCGTCACTCGTTTGGCTGCAGTGGAGCACAGGACTCCAAATACTGGGGTTACAGAACCTCTAGCTGAACTGGTTAACTCGGTTCGCCGATTGGAAGAGCAAGTTCATTTGACTGGGAGTAACAATATCCATCGGGAGAATAGTCGGGAATACTTCCGGTGAGTGACAAGCTGCCCGCAAACCTGAATCTCATGGGTTTGCCCATGTTCGAAGGAACTGAAGACCCGTTACTACATGTACGGGCCTTCAAAGAGTTTATGGCCATCAAGGGAGTGGATTCCTCCATGTTCAAGAACCTTTTTGCTGCGTCTCTTGAAAAGCACCCACGGGCCTGGTACTACAGGCTAGACCCGAAGAAATACCCTACTTGGGATGATGTGGTCACCGAGTTCGCTCGGAATTATGCTGACAACACCGAGATCCAAACCACAATGCGATCTCTGGAGGTCATGGCCCAAGAGCCGAAAGAAGGTTTCACCAAATACCTTCAACGCTGGAGGGCCGAGAGCGTGAAACTGGTCGATAAGCCCAGTGAGAAGACTTTGGTGGAGGCTTTTGTCAAGAACCTCCTACTCTCCTACCAGGTTCACCTCCGGTACGCCGTCATACCCAATTTCACCACCCTTACTGAAATGGGTATGAGGATCGAAGATGACCTAAGACTGGAAGGCCTCACTAAGGTTGTTGCCAAGGGTTACCAAGGGGCTTCTTCCTCCACTACCAAGCCCCAAGCTGCAACCCGCAGCATTTTCGACGCGGTTAATCTACTAAATGCCCCGTCCAAGAAGAACACCCCACCTCGGGTTTTCACTGATATAGGTACTACCTATACTTATGCCTTACAAAGGCTATCCTCAAAAGGCCTAATCCAACCGATAGGCCCAACTCCTGAAGTTCCGGTCGAGCGACGCTCCAAGAACTATAATGCTCAAGCCTATTGCCAGTACCACCGAAGCAATGGGCATGATACCGAGAAGTGCTGGAAGCTGAAGCACTTGATCCAGGACTTGATCGAAAGCGGTAAAATCCCGCTACTCGGAGATAAGCCCAGCAACAAGGAGAACCCTTTCAGCTCCCACGCCATCTTTACCGGGGAGGTGATTGACTGCTCTCACCTTATCTCTCCATTTGTCCTGCAAGTGAACGGGATCTGGTTCGACGACGAGGATAACGTCTACCTCGCCAAAGGGGAAGCTGTCCCCATCACCTCTGAGGAGATTCGTAAGACCAAATCCCGAGTCTTAGCCAGTAACCACCTTGGTCATCCCTATCAAGCCACTAGCTCTAGGGACACCCCTATCCCGACAACCGTCATTGAGCCACTCAGGACGGAAGTCGCCCCTGAAGAGCCAACTGCTGAAACGGCTCTCGTGAAGCAGCTGAAGAAGACCCGAGTTGACCTCACTATATGCCAACTCCTGGTTAGCTCGCAGGAGCATCGAGAGGCACTTACAAAGGCTCTCGATCAAATTAAGGTTGACTCTTTGGTTACCCCTGCTGAGATGGTAGCCACGATCCTGCCTCATCTGAAGGGCAAAGCTAAGGAAGGAGGCCCAATGATCACTTTCTCCGAAGCCGACCTACCGCCATTCGGGGCCTCCCATAACCTGGCCCTCTACATTACGGTGGTGTGCCGAGGGAAATACCTCCCTATGACCCTGGTTGATGATGGGTCCGCTGTAAATGTCCTTCCACTAAGGACCGCCAGAGCCCTCGGCATTACCGAGGCCGATTACATCCCGACTGCTCAGACCATCCAAGCCTTCGATGGGAGTCCAAAGTCGGTAGCTGGGGCCGTGAAACTGACCATCATAACAGGCCCGATAGAGAAGGAGCTCGAATTTCAGGTGATCGATGTCACCTCATCGTTCAATTTTCTCCTAGGTAGGCCTTGGATCCACGCGGTCAAGGCAGTGTCCTCCACCCTCCACCGAAAGATCAAGATGCCTCTGCTTAACGATGTTATCACATTAGAGGCAACACCAATGACTGTGGCTAGCTGTAACGCCACAGGACGCACGGACCTCTGGGGGTTCGATTTTGTGGGGATGATCGAGGAAGAGTATCTCTTTAGGCCTTACTTCACTACGTGTATCGACACGATGCTCCAAAACCTGGGGTACTTTCCGGGGGCTACCTCTCGACCCGATCTTCCAGCTGGGAAGATCATCGAGGTTCTCAAAGATGAAGAGTCTCACTTTGGTCTCGGTTATGCCATCATTCCCGACAATGTTGTTCGAGCAGGAATTGAAAAGGTCTGCAACATTATTAAGGGTATCCACTTGAGCCCTTATAGCCCACGGTTGGCTGACTACTTTGTCACACCGGTGTTTGGGGCTATTCAGGTTGGTCTATACCAACCCAATGTTGTGCAGCTCGGGACCCACTTGGCCCGGGACTGCAACTATATCCCGGATGATGTGTTCGCCCTCATCCAATCCAGTGGAGCTGATGATGCTGAGCCCGCGCTGGGGCTACTATTTGGGGAAGACACTATAGCCCCAACTCCAAAGGAAGACCTGGTCAACCTGATTCTCCGCAGCAACAGGTTTGACCCGACCAAGCTGATCTCGGATGTTGGCACCGAGACGGGAAGCAGGGCCTGGAGGAAGACTGTCAAGTGGACTGACAGTCAGGAGAGAATCTACAAGCTGGTCACCGGAGAGGGAGACATGCCTGAGTCTGAGTCTGAGTCCGAGTCTGAGTCGGAGTCTGAGTCTGAGTCTGAGGTCGAGTCTAGGGAAGTCGGTGCTAGAGTCACTCTTGTAACCCCTCTCCCTTTTATCATTCCTGTTGCTGGCACTTCGGGGTCTGTCCCGAGTGCCCTACCAATTCCGCCACTGACCAATGATCAGATGGCTGCTCTCTTTGAGCTGTTTTCCAAATTTTCAATCAATAATAACAATCGTTCTGCTTACGACTTGTCTCTTTCAAATTCTGCTTTTAAAGATACTTTATGATGTGACATTGAGAAACCAGACGAACAGGTACCTTTATCTCCACATCTGATCGAGCAACTAGAGCAAAGGGAATCCCGGAATCCGGTAATCGAAGAAACCAAGTCCATAAATATGGGAACAACCTTAGAGCCTCAGACACTTAAGATAGGGTTATCCCTAGATCCCGAGGAGAAACAACAGTTCATAAACCTCCTCCAAGAGTTCAAGGATGTCTTCGCATGGTCCTACAAGGACATGCCGGGGATAGACCGGGAAATAGCCGAGCACCGCATACCAATCAAAGATGGGTGCAAACCGGTCAAACAGAAGCTTCGTCGAATGAGACCCGAATGGTCTCTCAAGGTAAAAGAAGAAGTCGACAAACAGTTCAAAGTCGGCTTCATACAGGTGTCCGAGTATCCGGACTGGGTGGCAAACATCGTGCCGGTTCCTAAAAAGGACGGTAAGGTGCGGGTATGTGTAGATTTCCGGGATCTTAACAAGGCGAGCCCGAAAGATGATTTTTCGTTACCACACATCGACATACTGGTGGATAACACGGCCGATCATGCCCTTCTATCATTCATGGACGGGTATGCCGGGTACAATCAGATCAAGATGGCGGAAGAAGATATGAGTAAGACTACCTTCACAACACCTTGGGGTACTTACTGCTATATCGGCATGCCATTCGGTCTCATTAACGCCGGAGCCACATATCAAAGGACCGCTACCACTTTATTACACGACATGATGCATAAAGAGGTAGAGGTTTATGTAGACGACATGATCGTCAAATCAAAAGAACGGGACGGTCACATCACCGCCCTAAGAAAATTCTTCACCCGATTGCGCAAATACAACATGAGGCTAAACCCTCAAAAATGCAGTTTCGGGGTAACATCAGGCAAATTACTGGGTCATATCGTTAGCCAACGAGATATCGAAGTCGGCCCAGCTAAAATCAAAGCCATTACCGAGATGCAACCTCCCAAAACCGAAAAAGAAATAAGGGGATTTCTCGGGAAAGTCCAGTATATCAGTCGGTTTATTTCCAAACTAACCATGGTGTGTGAACCAATCTTCAAGAAACTGAAAGTAGGGGAACGGGTACTATGGGATGACAAGTGTCAAGCTGCTTTCGACAAGATCAAGGAAATTCTGTTTGCTCCGCCGGTCTTAATGCCACCTCAACCCGGTTTGCCTTTGTCGTTATACCTAACGACGACCGAGACAGCCATGGGGGCTATGCTGGCTCAGACGGTTGACTCCGAAGAACGAGCCATTTACTACATCAGCAAGAATTTTTTAGAGTATGACTGCAAATATACCATGCTCGAAAAGACGTGTTTGGCTCTAGTCTGGGCTACTAAGAAGCTCCGGCGCTATATGCTCAGCTACGAGGTCCATGTTCTATCCAAGATGGATCCCATCAAATACCTCTTCGAGAAGCCCATTCTCAATGGCCGAATTTCTAGATGGACCCTAATGTTGTCAGAATTCGATCTGAAATTTGTACCATTAAAGGCCATTAAGGGGCGGGTAGTAGCTGAATTTCTCGCCGACAGCCCAGTGAGCGAAGAAGGGCATACCGACACCTGGTCCTTCCCAGACGAAGATATTTTCCATACCGATGCTGAAACATGGGATTTATACTTCGATGGAGCATCCAATTTTCGAGGGTTCGGAGTTGGGATCCTCCTAATTTCGCCAAAAGGGGAGCACACTCTCATCTCCATCAAACTGGACTTTGATGTTACCAATAATGCAGCAGAATACGAAGCATGCATTTATGGGCTACAAGCCGCCGCCAATCTGGGGATCACAAATCTCCGGGTGCATGGTGACTCATCCTTGGTCATTAACCAAGCGCTCCAAAAATGGAAGACTCGGAATGCTAATCTCGTGGCCTACCAGGCACGAGTAAGGGATCTCGAGAAACAATTCCAAAAGGTAGAGTACATATACCTGCCTCGAGAAGAGAATCAGTTTGCAGATGCACTCTCAAAATTGGCATCTTTACTGAATATTTCCGACCACGTGACCAGTATGCCAATTTGCGTCGAAAGACGGTCCGAGCCGGCATACGTTCACGACATCGAAGACATTGAGATAACTGATCCCGAACCATGGTATCAGGCTGTGTTAACGTACCTGACAAACGGAGAATATCCTCCCGGGACGGAAGGTCGAGCCAAGAAAGCCGTACGAAGGCTAGCCACCCAGTTCATCCGTACCGATGACGGACAACTGTACAAAAAGACGGCACAGGGGGCTCTTCTCCTTTGTGTTGACAAATTTAAAGCCGAGAAAGGTATGGCCGAAGTACATGATGGCGAAAACGGTCCACATATGAACGCCTACATGCTGGTCCGAAAAATCATGAGGCTCGGTTATTACTGGAATACTATGGAAGCCGACTGCCGGTTGTATGTCAAACATTGTCATAATTGTCAAATCTTCGGCAATGTGCAACATATGCCGTCATCACTGCTTTATACCATGACGTCACCCTGGCCATTCTCAACGTGGGGTATCGACATATCGGGAAAATAAATCCCTCTGGTACTGGTGGGCACTGCTTTGTTGTGGTAGCTATCGACTATTTCACTAAATGGGTCGAAGCTGAATCATATCGTATTCTCAATGCTAAGCATGTCGCCAAGTTCATCCAGAACAAGATAATATGCCGGTATGGGATTCCGCACGAATTTATCAGTGATCACGGGACTCATTTTCAAGCCGAGACTGCGGCCTTACTGACCAAGTATAAAATTCAAAGGCATACGTCCTCGCCCTATCGTCCCCAAACTAATGGAGCCGTAGAGGCGGCCAATAAAACAATTGTCACCATACTCAAAAAGATGGCTGATAATTACCGGGACTGGCCCGACAAAATACCTTTTGCCCTATGGAGGTACCGGACATCAATTCGCTCCGCAACCGGGGCAACGCCGTATTACCTAACCTATGGGATGGAGGCAGTCCAGCCAGTTGAGTTAGAGGTACCATCCCTCAGAATTCTGCTAGAAAGCCAAGTACCCGAAGCTGACTGGGTTCGAGCACGGTATGACTCGTTGGTTCTACTAGATGAACGACGATCTCGTGTCCTCAATAATATCCAAATCTACCAGAAGAGGATCCAACGGGCCTTCAACAAGAGAGTAAGGCCCAGAAACATTAAAGAAGGCGATCTAGTCCTTAAGTCAATTCGAGCTCTACTACCAGTTGACCCGAGGGGAAAATTTAAACCTAATTGGGCAGGGCCATATCTGGTAAAGAAGATCCTATCAGGGGGAGCAGTGATGCTGACGGACCTGGACGGGAACGAGTTCGTCAACCCGACCAACCTGGACCAGCTGAAGCGTTACTACCCTTAACCACTTCTCAATGTCATTAGCAAATTTTATCAAAATCATTTTTTTCAAAAAGCAAGTCAATGAGCTAGAATTATTTATTCTACTGTCGCAAACATCTTGAACCAATAGTCTTGGTGTAATTCGAGATTGCAAATTTACTACGCCTGAACTACGTTTGGTTTGATTCTGCTAATCGCGGATACATAGGCAACCCCTCAAAAGGGTACAACCAATGCAATCAAGAAAAGACAGGAGCGGTTTAATAATAAACTTCTTTTATTAATTCATAAAAAAAAAAAACCCCGATGAACTCGGGAAATTACAAAATGCAGGAATTCAAAAAATACAAAAAAGAAGCACACGACAAAAATAGTAATAATATTTAAATAATAGTAAAAAGCTAAGGACTCGGCATTCAGGGCATCTTGCCCTTCCCCTTGTCCTTAGCCTCCTTAGCCGTCCACTGGCGACGACGCGGAGGGGAGCGTTCCCGAATCACCACAGGAACCTCTCTAGCTCGGGCTCGTTTGTTTGAGCCCGAATCCTCTATCACCTCAATTGGCCCAAGTCGGGCCCTCACGGGTTCAGGGAGCCGGTCACGCGGACCTAGTCGGTCCCGGGCCGCCAGCCTTGGCCCAAGGCGTCTCTCCAAGTCAGTCTGCCCCCGAGTGCTGCTAGAACCGACCTCTTTAGATCGAGTCTTAGTTTGTGACTTAAGACCTGATTCATCCCGGACTATAGCTTCAGGAATATCTTCCTCGGTGAAGAAGTCCATGTTGTCCTTCGCCGTCTCGCGATGAACCAATTCAAAGGCCTCATCAAGCTTCAAGGGCTTACGAGCTTCCTCGGACTCCTCAGAAGTCCATTTCTGGTAAGCCCGTGACACCCAAGCGGATTGGCAAGGGCTGGGAATAGTCCATGTAGGACGAGTGAACCATCTTCGCAACCAGGTGTCGCACATAGCGTCCGTCAATTGGAGCGAGACGCTGATAATGGCTTCAGTCTCAGGGATACGCTGAGACAAACCGAACTGCCTCAGGAGACGGTCCGGGTAAATATGAACTGTCCAGTCTAGGGACAGAATCACCAGGTATCGAGCTTGGTCTCTCTTGGCCAATCCAGTCAATTTCGAAAGGAACCACCAAGCAACGGTCCACCTAATCAAGGGACCCCCATGGAACACCAGCTCCTCATCCCAGTAAGCTCGGTTTATCTGATGACTCGAGCTTATCCGCCGCCTTCGGGAGCTAATCTGGCTGCTCCGATAATTGGGAATGCTCGGCGGGGGCTCTATGATTGACAGCCGCTCCGATAACCATATCTGAAAAGTATACACAAGCGTCGTAAGCAACCGAGTGATCCGCTACAGCCCACTCGATCGAGTACAGCAGCTGACTCGATCGAGTAAGCCCTTCAAAAACAGGCAGCAGCTCGTTGTGAATGTCACTCGATCGAGTGACAGGTCCACTCGATCGAGTGACTTACGAACTTCAGGTATTTCGCAAAAAAAAAAAAAAAAAAAAAAAACGCGAGATGTATACCTGCAAGAGACAGGTACTTCCCGTCAGCCGTCGGGTTGGGTCAAGCCGCCTAGCATCCAGACCCATAATGATCTCCCCAGTGGCTAGCCAAGCAGGGCTATGACCAGTCTCCATCTGGTCAACCACTCCAATTAGCCTGATTTGACCCACGCACGAGTCAAGTTCCATCAGCCCTTCAAAGACATAGCAGTGCATCATGCAAAAGGCGAATGCCCCGCCTGTGAGCAGGGGTGGCCCTTACAACCCGGGGGTTCATGAACTTATCAACCAGATCGAATAGGGAAACGGTGTCTCCCCGCACCATCCGATTTATCTCAGCATGAGACAAACCCAGGAATTCTCTTAACCTCCTCCTTGGATCTGGGTAGAACGGAGGAGTAGCAGGCTGAACAGCCAGACCCCAACCACCTATTGCTGCGATTTCCTCAGGAAGAGGGCATATCTCTCCCCGTGGAAACGCAAAGACGTGATGGGTAGTATCCCAAAACGTCAGACAGGCATCCAAGAAATGCGAGTCAATAATCAAACGCTGAAGAGGGAATAGGCTGACGATCCCCATCTGGGTCAGCCGAACCTTTTCCTCGTCCCGAAAGTATTGGGACCAAGCGAGCAGCATGGCTGTCAAGTGGTCGATACCCATGACAAGAAATTTCTAGCTTTCTTGAAAGTCTAAAAGATTTTGAGGAGGAAAAGAAGAATTTGAGTTGGGATGTGCAGGGATTCTCATATTTATAATGGAAAAACCTAACTGTAAACCTAACTACCTTGCCTCCTCAGCAAACTGGGCCCTATGCGCGCGCATGCCTGATTTCAAACAAAGAACCCGGAATAGGAATCTAGCCATCCCGAGCTTTCCTAAGAGTCTTTTTTAAATTTTTCTGTGATAAAAAATTGCGACATTTTCAAAATCGTGGCATTTTCAAAAATTCATTATCTTGTCTCCCCAGCACGAGTCAGTGTTTTGCCTATGTGTTACATACAAGTTGTTATGTGTCAGCATACAGGTACACTCCAGACTTCAGAAGCAAGTCTCCGCGAAACTATCAAATTCCCCAACGGAGTCAGCTTTTCCCCGGTGTGCTACATCCAAGATGTGATGTGTCGGCATACGGGTACACCTACGCCCCGAAAGGCAAGTTTTGCTCCCCACGGAGCCATCATCATCAGCTCAGGTACGACCCAAGGCTTCAAAAGCAAGCCCGTACAGCTCACATAACTCCCCAGCGGAAAGCCCGAGGCGGCATTTTTCCCGGAATGGTACGGGATGGGCCCACATATAGGCGCACCCAGGACTCATGCTACCAGTCTGACCCCCCACGAAGCCACCATCATCAGGACAGGTATGACCTCTGCTTATGGCTGGCGAGCCCTTCACGCAAGTCTAACTGACTATAAACGACCCGACCGGAAGTCTACCAGGTCTTAACGGGCTTGGTAGCTACTCTAACTTTCGCCTTATCCAAGCCTCAGTCAGAGTGGGGGCTCGGCAGACACCCGCATTTTGACTGCCAGGTGTCTATGGTAGTCTCCAAAAAACACCCGATGATGATCAGATGCAAACGTGACTTGGTATACTCGGATTTGGGCTCGGACTCAATAATATCCGACATGGACTTTTAGCGGAGTAAGAATCTCACAAAACAGACCTCAAATTCAGGCCCAGTGGGTCGTTCTGAGCAAAATGAGACTAATTTGGGCCAAAACCGACACCAAAAATAAATCTCGTCTTTTGGCGACCGGGTCAAAACCCGGTCAAAGACGAAACCGTCTCACAAATCAGCCATATTCATTCTCGAAACTGGCGCACAAATCAAAATTCAAAAATAAAACAAACAAATCAATCAAGGATAATCCTTCCTATTTTATCTCGCCTAATTGATCCACTCGATCGAGTGGATTGACCCACTCGGTCGAGTGGAGCGCCAAAAACCGGGTTTGGCCCGTTTGCAAAGGCACTCGATCGAGTGCACTAGGGCCACTCGATCGAGTGCCCTTATGTCGTGGGGTAATGCCTATAAATACCCCCTCAACCCCATTCATTTCACAAGTTTTGCAACCTACATTTTACCCTACATTTCAACCATAATTCACCTACACTACAAGCCTTAGTAACCCTAAGCACTAGCCCAAATATCGAGTCTGTCGTCCCTCAAAAAACCGACGATACACACACACATACACACCATAACTCGCGTACATCCTCGATACTCCGGCGTCCCGTCGCTATTTACGAGTCCATTTCCGAGGCCTATACCTAGCATGTATGTTGAGGGTGTCCTAAATCCCATCTCGATCTCTACTATCTCGTCTCATTTTCATTTAATTTATCGTATTTTGTATCATAATCGCAATCGTGTTAGTAACACTAACACTAACATTATTACACTTTTCGCATCTTCATTTTTATATCATCTTTTCATTACTAATGTCATTATACCGCGTATATATATATTCTAGTATCAAATTTCGGTTTCAAAAACGTTTGACTATGATAATTGCCTAAGATCCGTCTAATCCCTTTACGAGCAACGACGGAGGTGGAGCCCTTTCGAGGAGCCCCGCCCCAATGTACTCAAGGGCGTGACGTGATCGCAATCGGTCATAGTTGAACGCATTTGATCCCATTTATACAATTAGTGCGGAACCCGTTGACACGAAAACCGACATCACATAATCCGAAAGGATTAGTTCCGATGTCGTGAGGTAGAGGGAAGCATTTCGTCACTAATTCAAATTTTCTAATCTAACAATAACGTTTTCATAAAAACTCCGATAACGGTATTATAATCGTTCATACACGATTATAGTACCGGAGACCAAGTTAAATACAAATCGTGCGATATTTGTATTTGATTTGGCCGACCATCGATTTTCAATCATAAAACGAAACGAGTTACCACTCGTACAGGGGCTACTCGACCGAGTACGAAGGCTACTCGATCGAGTAGCACCCAAAAAATTGGGCAGTAGCTACGCAAAGGACGCACTCGACCGAGTCAGACCACAACTCGATCGAGTGGGTCCTGTAACCCAGAAAACCGAGGGCTTTGACACACATTTCAAGCCTCATCTTTTTATGACTTTAGTCATCACGTGTAAAGACCATCATGTGACCCTCCTTTCTTCGAAACTCACATGTTGCACGACACGTAGAACGACTTTGACCGATCTTCTTCGAAGTGATAAGTCGGGACAAGACTACGGGACATGGGATCGGGCTAGCAACACGCCACAGTCCCGTGTTTCCGTCCTTCGTTTAGTACACAACGTAATGTGTATTTAATCGGGGTTAGTCCACCTACATATTTCGCGGTCCAGTTTACATACGGGTCCGTTTCTATCATTTTTTCGCCTTTTATTATTTCGTTTGTTATTTTTTATGTATCGTTGTATTGTGAATCCCGGGTTGTATTTCCGCCCGTGTAACTTGTACGTTATTTATTTCCTTTCGAGCTTTATTTATTTACTTGCTTATCACTTTATAAATGAACCTCGCATGCTAAATCGTTTCGACCATAATTAAGATGCATTAAATGACGTAGTTCACGTACTATTCACATGCTTAGCCCGAAAACGCTGTTTGCATATTATTTAATTATTTTACTAGCGCGCGTACACGAACACGAACGATGTCTTAGTAGAGGCCGCCATGTGCGGGCGGGGTTGGGTGTCCTTAGTGGGCTTCCCAACACATACCCTCACTCCTTACTCAGAACCTTTGGTTTCCGGATGTCCGAAACCCTTGGCGTACGAGAGTCACTTTATATACGAAAGCCGGTGTAAACGGTATCGATATAACAATGCAAAGGGACGAGCCCCATAAACTCTGAAATCGAAGTGGACTTACTTTGTGTGTAGCCCATGACAACATAGAGTGGGCTCGTATGGTTCCGAATAACCACAAAATTCGGTGGCGACTCCATTTTGACTTAAATTTCGAACCCGAGAACAATCTTACCACGAGATTCATTCGCCTACCCAAACCCGCGCGTGGCCGCGTCGGGGTGGACCTACGTCATGTCCACAACGTCTCACAGCGTGTACAGGTCACGTCAAATGACCCGACCCGAAAATTCAATCCGCCTGACCCATTTTTTTAGGTTATGAACCCATTTTTTTCGACCTGTAACCCGTTTGATCCGAACTCAATATGATCCGTTAATTGAGGGTTGAAACCCGACTCGCCTAGGTTGTCCCGTTGGATAAATGAGAATTTATCAAAATTAATAAAATATTAATATTTAAATATTATATTTGTATCTATAATTAAAAAAATCAACTTTTAATATTTTAAATTACAAAGATGAAAAATATTCAATTTAATAAAACTTTTTAATCATTTAATAATAAAATAATTATTAAAATAATTTTAAAAATTGATTTTAATTTTTTTTAATCATTTAATAATAAAATAATTATTCAAATAATTTTAAAAAATGATTTTAATATTTTTTTAAATATAAATATTATAATTAAAGAGTATAATAATACTATTAAAAAAGCTTAATATTAAATTTTATTTTAAATATGTTATTGTCATAATTGATTTTGTTGTTATTCCATATGACAAGAATATATGTTGTTTTTAAAATATTTTTTAAAAAATAAGTAGGAAAAAGTTGGTGAAAAATAATATTGAAAAAACAAGATAAACCGATATAATAAAGAAAACATGTTAAAAAAATTAATTCCTAATTGTAACCTAACGACCACAAAAAAACAAGGGGTAATATACTAATATCATTCATTTCCAAGATTGAACCAAACAATAAGTTAAGTTGAGGGCAATCTCTTTTCTTTACTTTTTGTTTCTCTTTCCTAATCTCATTCTCTTTCCCCTCTGCGAACCAAACGCCCCCTAAGAAGGTACCCCAATTTTATATCATAGCTTCAGGGTCGGCATGTCCCCACCCTAAGTCTGCCTTTGGCTATCTCACATACAAAAAAAATAATCAGTTTGTATTAATTATAAGTAGCAGGTTCTGAAAACAAATATTGTACTCCCTCTAAGTCTTTTTTATATTCGTGTTTTATATTCATTTAGGTAGGAATAGAATAATGAGATGAAAAGATAAAAAAGAGTTAAGAGCAATCAATGGACAAACTAAGAACTTTTGAAAAAAAAAGTTGTTATTGATAAGAACCCATTGTGGTTGCTCTAAGAGGAAGTATCATAATCTATTCATGTGTCTTATTGTGTGCGGAGTGACACACGAATCGAAAACAAGAATGGACCGAGGATCCGCACTCCGCAGGGGCGGGGGTAGGCCAGGGGAAACGTTGGAGGTAGAAGAGGAATGGCGCCAAATGATGTATCCTCCCCAAAATTCCACAAATTGAAAATGGCGTCAAACTCCCAAAATACTCCTCCATCCAGACGAATCGACATGCAGCAGCAGCAGCAGCAGCAGCGGCAAAGGCAAAGCTCAATCCTGTCCTTCTTCCAGAAACCCTCGCCGGAGAACAACATTCCGACTGCCACTCCGCCCGAAAAACCTCTCTTCTCTGATTCAACTCCTCTAAACCATTCCAAAGTTTCCTCTTCTACTCGCTTCTCCTCTCTTTTGCACAAATTCGCCAAGCCTGACACTACTTCCACCTCCTCGGATCGGTAATTAATCTCGTCTTCTTCTTCTTCTTAGGGTTTATATTCATGTAATTTTGAATTTGTTATTAACTTGAGGAACTGATATGTTAAATGTAAGGAGAAATTCACTTGATATCAGCTTATTATTAGTATTAGTTGAAAAGGTTAGAAACAAAATGCATAGCGTAGTCATCTTTCGTGCTCACTCAATTACTTCTTCATCTTTCGTTTTCAGCTTTAATTTGGAGTTGTTAATGTGTTAACCCGTCTTTTTCGACTGGATATCATAGGCTTTATCTTGATAAGATCTGAGCCATTTTGCAGGAATGGAGCTAGTACTGCTTCGTCGCTCGTTTCTTCATTGCTTGATAAGTTTAATGAAACTCCTAACAAGTGTGGGACATCAAGTCAAACCCCGGCTCATATGCCCGTCACCACGACTGATGCCACTCTTGATAATAATTTTAAAAGTGAAGTCGACGTTCTCCATTCAGAAACACCACCTGCCCGGCCATTTGTTCCTCGGCTGAAGCGAATTCAGGAGGATTGCCCTAACTTGGGACATAATAATAACGCAGCTGCTAGCAAAAGGGCTAAATTCCTTCAAGAATCTAATCCAGAAAACAATAAACCTCATCAAGTTGTAGAATCAGCTAGTAAATTTGAGTGGCTTCATCCATCGAGAATAAGGGATGCAAATGGAAGGAGGCCTGGTGATCCGCATTTTGATAAAAGAACACTTTATATACCACCTGATACCCTCAAAAAAATGTCTGCGTCTCAGAAACAGTATTGGACTGTGAAATGTCAATATATGGATGTGTTAATCTTCTTTAAGGTGGTAAGTTCCTATTTCAGTTGAAGTTATATTGCAACAAGAGTCTTCAAAATGATGACGCTGGTGCTCATCTTGTAGTCTTGTACTTTCCATTTATAAGTGGGACGCTTGTTTCCTGCCTTACCGTTCTGTATGGTCTTCTGCTGAGCATATTGGTCATAAGTTTAATGACTTAATGCTAACAAGCTGAGTCAGGAATCACGATGTCTGCTTTCACTAAAGCAAAGTGTTTTTGGTGGCCTGATGTAAGATTTTAGTGACTGGTGAAAAGAAAAGTTGAAAATGCGTAGTCAGGAACTCTTGAATCTGTCTACTCTTTGATTATCGTTACCTTTTTGTTGACAAACTTGGGTTGTAATGTATTTCATGCGTTACTATAGGGAAAATTCTATGAGCTCTATGAGATAGATGCTGAAGTAGGGCACAAGGAGCTCGACTGGAAAATGACGATCAGTGGAGTGGGGAGATGTAGACAGGTATTCTCTTCTTTATCACTCTATGATTTTGTAAATTTTTAGTATTCACGGGTTAATGTCCTGTTTAATATGCACTTGCCTCTATGAGCAGGTTGGTATTAGTGAAAGTGGAATTGATGATGCAGTTCAAAAGTTGGTTGCGCGAGGGTAGGAAACTCCTTTACTTCAGCCAGATCTTCTTTTCCCTTTTGAATGATGAACTATTTTCGTTCTGCATATATGCATGTATTTTGAAAAACCTTTACGATAGAGGCTGATAATAAGAATGAAGGGCTATTTTATTGCAAGCTAGATTCTTTTTCCAGTGTATTAAGGGCAAAAGCAATGGTAGGAGTTCCATACCATGTTTTTTATTGCCACACCAACATATTTTCTTATATATGGAACTTCTAAATTTTGATCTCAATGGTTAGAGTTTCATACTATTTTTTTTTCTTTTTAGTGGGACCAATTGATTTTTGAATATTATTTTATCTAATTACCAACAAATCTAATTTTAAATATATGAACATTAATTAAATATTTATAGTTGTGTAAATTAACTCAATAACATTTTCATAAATTTTGGTTACTTGAATAGAATACGGATTACATAATTACTGGAAGTAATAAATTGTGCGTGTTATTAAAAAAAAAATTATCAAAGATGTACATAAATAAGCAAACGGAAGTTAAGGAACATTTATTTAATAAATAATTTATACTAATATTAATTTTATTATAATTTTTCTTATTAAAAGTATAAAATAATGCTTGAAAATTGGACATTCAAGAAGAAACAATTGAATAAAAAAAACAAAGAAAAAAAAAACAAAACAAAAAGAGAGTTTGAAAAAGAAAAAGAAAGAAAATATGGAGAGAGAGTAAAAAAAGGAACAACATTACATCACCCAATCCCCTCTTCTCCTTTATTTATGAAGTTGGTTTTGAATATAAGAAACCAACTCCTTAATAAGGAGTTCCTTATGCTTACAACAATGGGTAAGAAGTTCTTTATTGTATATGGAACTTCTTATAATCCCCCCTTGCTATTGCCCTAAGATAAATTTCTTATTTTGAACTGTGTAATCTGTATGTGACAGCTTCTTACTGCCTAGGAAAGACAATTTTACATTAAACACTTCACTCATTCCTGTTCACTAATGATCTCTTTTCCCCCCTTTTTCATGGGCTGATGTTGTATATTATCTTGAATTTATATAATGTTTAATAGACGGGAAAGAAGACGATCATCATATTTGTTTTGAGCTTTTGTCCTTTAATAGCTAGACAATGTACACTCATAGAAGTTACGTCGTACTATATATTGGTTGCAAACTTTTTCTGTCTCATAATAAACCTATCTGGTTAGCCTACTAGTATCTTCCCACTTCAAAACACTTTACCGAGGTTTTCTCTTTGAAGGTATAAAGTTGGACGAATAGAGCAGTTAGAGACTTCTGATCAAGCAAAAGCAAGAGGTGCAAGTGCTGTAAGTTATCTTGGCCTCTTAAGCTTATCTTGGAACAATGTTGATCTGAAAGTTCTCTCGTCCTTGATTAATTTAGTTATTGATTTCAGGTTATTCCTAGAAAGTTGGTCCATGTGGTCACACCCTCTACATCAGCTGATGACATTGGTCCTGATGCAGTCCATCTTATTGCTATAACAGAGGTTTGTGCTTTATGAACCCAGATATTCTGAATATTGATATCCTAAGTCCTAATCTATTCCTTGCGAAATTTAGTGAAGAGTACAGTACAACTACACTACTCGCCATGATCTCTAATATTTACCAATACTCTATTGCCTATTAGTACATTCACTTTTTCGAAAAATGTTGAGGCACTTGAAATATGTAAAGGATCATGTCCTTGTAGCTCCTTTCAACAAGGATGGAACCTGCTGAGACAATGGCCAATTTTTTTATAAGATAAGTAGAAAGCTTATCTTATAGAATCATTAGGTGGTTTAGTCATGTGAGGCAGAGATCATACAATGCCGTGGCTAGGAGGCTTGTAAATCCCCTATCCACTAAAAGAATAACTCCCTATGAAAATTTTCCCTCCAAATGTTCAATCTTATTTATGGAAACAATAAATAATAATTTCTATAAAATTATATACAAATTAAATGCAAATAATTCAAATACTATAGTATTACTCCCTCCGTCCTTTATGTTTCTTCCCGTTTCAATATAATACTCCTCACAAATCTTAAAAAGTAGGAAGAAACATAAAGGATGGAGGGAGTAATATTTTACAATTGTACGACATTATCAACAACTACGCAGTATAAGTATTATTAGCTTCGTAACGATATAATCATTAAGATTCATAAATTATATTTCTCCGTTCAAGTCCAAGCTACCCATATTCTTTTTTCGGAAGTTCAAGTCCAAGTTTACCATTTCCATTTTACTCATTATTTTAATATTAAACAAATACTTTAAACCTTATGTATTATATTTTAAAAATGTCATTATTTACACTACATTTAATAATAAACAAATAATTAACCTTTACACATTTGTATCTTTAATAATAAACAATCAATTTCTAAAATACATAAACAATTGAAGATCGTGCAAGTATGCACGAGACTTTACTAGTTAAGGAAATAATACGATAGTCATGGAAAGAAGAAGACCAAAGCAAACATGGATTATGGTTTTTGAAATGATAATGACTTATTTGGGGATTAGAGAAAACATGCCGTTCGAGCGGATACTGGGGAGAGTAAGTATTCATGTTGTTGTCCTCGTAGTAGTCCTAGCCTCCCAGGTTGTAGTATTCATCGTAGTAGTGGTGGTGGTGGTGGTGGTAGTGGTACTTATTGTAACAAGATTCGTACATACATATACCAATAATTTTGCCCAGAAATGTAATTTAGTGAGCTTATCTGTGGACCTGGACCAGTATATGGAAAGTGGTTACCCAATTTCGACCTGAACTGGATAAAAGATCCCCGTTTAGTGAATCCAATAACTAAAACCGAAAAATTTACGAGATCGCTAATATCTGATGTGACTTGAAGTGTTGTGGCTCAATTAACTGGCTATGCTGTATTGAAAGCTTGCGTTATAACCTATATTACTTTGTGCAAACCTTCCTCGTCACACAAGGTCATGTGGGCGTTGGATAGTATCTCAGTTTGTTTGTTTGTTTGTGCTGAGTATTTGCAGCCTTCTATTGTGCCATGTGAATAATGATATGCTAATATTTTAATCTGGATTGTCCACAACTAAAAAATTACTAGCTTACCTGAATTTAAATTGGCTAGAATGGTTAAAAGCAGAATTATTTGCCGCAATCAGAAGTGTGGAGTTTTCCCCCTATAATGTGAAGGTCGGTAAAGAAGCACATCATCCATTAGGGTCTGTTAAATTTCTTGGCTATTACTAAAATAAGCTGTGCCTGTTTTAATTTTATATATTAATTAAAGTTAACTACAATAGTTCAGTAAAACTAAATTTGAAAAGTTATGTACAATCAGTGCAAGTGGTCATCCTAGAATTCATTACCAAAAACGTAATTGCTGTTGAATGTTACCAAATGTTACATCAAATCCTTGCCATGCGCTTTGTTGAGTCACCAGGATCCATCTACTTAACCCCTAAAGGGGGAATTTTTTTTAAGACGTTCATCTCTATTACTTATTAGGTAGGTCTGACAAAAGTTTTCCTTCTCGTTCTTTGTCTTCTAATTCATGGTTTATTCATTTTGTAGGGATCTTATGGGGTGGAAAATAGCTCCACTACATTTGGTTTTGCTTTCGTAGATTGTGCTGCGCTGAAAATTTGGATTGGTTCTATTAGTGATGATGCCTCATGTGCTGGTTTGATGGCCTTGCTGATGCAAGTATGCTCTTATATCTCTTAAGTTATGCACGTGTAAATACCTAGCAAGAAGATAGAAACATATCTCCAAAAGGTCTCATCTTTATTATTTTCATGTAGGTATCGCCCAAGGAAATTATTTATGACAGTAAAGGTATACGAGTATAATTTTAATTTCTAGAATCAATATCAACTTTTTTTGACATGGAGATTTTTATGGTTATTGAGGAATTGAGTTTTTTTGTTCTATTTCACCATGTGTGTCTCAATCTTTTGCAGGTCTATCAAGAGAAGCTCAGAAAGTCCTTAGACAGTACTCATCAACAGGTATGTTCAAACTGATCTCATGTTCTGAAAGCAGATTGCTGACTGTCTCCGTAGCTACTTTGCGATATTGTAAAAGACTAAGGTTCAAGTCTGGGCATTGCCCAGGTTGTAGCTTGTTTAAAAAAGTTTTTTACACTCACTATTTACATGTCACTTTGTGTCCTTATCTTTCAGTTCAAGATTTTGTATGGTATAATTGTAGAAGTACACAACAACAACAAGAGCTCTTACTCCTTAAATGATTTGGGGTCGGCTAACATGAATCATTCTCCGAAACCGTCAAGTCCTCTCCAATAAAATAGTAAAATAAAAAGGCATACTAGTAGTAATAGTAATCAGTAAACTAATAATAAAAACTACACATATTTTCAAGGTCAAAATAAAGTAAAAAAAATGATATTAAAGAATTCCTTTAAATAATGTTACTTGTACAACTTTTAAATTAAAGGTGAAAAGTTTAGTAAGTAATTTTTTTAGTAATAAAATACTCATAATAATTAAGAAAAGAAGTAAAATGATAAGAAATACTCCCTCCCTTCATAACCAAACACACCATTTACTTTATGACACTTGTCAAGGCGCATCTTACACTATCGATATCTTTCTTTTGCATTAGCAAATATCATAAAAATTTGATATTCTTAATGTAATTGTAGAGACGAATCAAACAAGATTCCACGTGACTATTTTTTCTTGTAGATTGTCAAAAATATTGAAGATTTTCTTGACTTGTGATTTGTGAATGGTGTCAAAATGACTTATGGAGTGTTTGGTTATGAAGGGAGGGAGTAGTCCTCAAATATCATCAATCACTCGAATTCTCTCGCTCCACAGTGTCCCTTTCAATGCCATAACTTCTCCAATCTCAAGAAATATCATATCCTTCTCAACTACTCTTACCTATTTCGATTTGGGTCTTCCTTTACTCCTCACCATCCTATTCACTCTCCATTCTTCTTGGACCGTGCATCAATCAGTCGCGGTCTCACGTACCCGCATTTTCGTTCCTTAACCACCCCGCCACCCGTAAAAGGACCGGTGCTACGGAAAGATATGTTTTTAGATCTCGCATTGAAAACCCTCCTTAAATTTATTAAAGATAATACATATCTAATCTATGAGCAGATGTATATATAGATAGTCAAGGATCACTTGGGTTTGTAAACGAAATCCATAAGTTAAATCAAATAAAAAATGAAAACTATCCACTAGATAAGATATTTATTAAAAAAAAAGAATAGCATATCTTTCCTACGCAACTGAGCATTCACGAAAAATATTTTTCTTTTTTGAGTTTACGACAGGTTTTGTTTTTGAATACATAAATATATACATACTTTATACGATATGAGACTAAAAACAAGACATGGCGTGACAAGATAAATCATGTATAATTTTAATTCAATTCGTTCTAATAGTCTAATTGGAAAGAATCCTTGTCTTGTTTTCCACATCCTTACTTTTTTCATAATATTATACATGATTTATCTTGCCAGGTCGTGTCTTGTTTTTGGTCTAACCATGGTGCAGGTGCGGTGCGGTATCTGCCTTTACTCGTCCCAGTGACAGGTCACTTAATCTACAATTACCTTAAAAAATCTCTCCCTTGCCTTTTCCATCGCCCTTCATCACTATTGTTGCCCTTTTCTACCTCTCGCAACTCCTTAGTTTCTCATCTCCCTCGCCATATCCTTCCTTCTTCTAATCACCACCTTTGGTCTCCCTCGCCATATCATTCCTCTTTCTAACCACCACCGCATGATTGCATTCCTCCCAAATCGCCCAAGATGTCGCCATGAAGTCTATCCACTCATGCTCCACCCACTCCCTCACCATCTCAAAACCCTTCCCCTTATTGATCTTCATTCCCATCTCACTCTAAACCTATCCCACCCACCCAACCACCCACAATCCGAAGTAAATGTAATCCTGACTCCACATCCGCAGCCACCCAGGGAACAAGAGATTCGTATTCCGGAACACATCCATAAGCTCTTTCACCGTCTTTCCAAATCTGCACCCCCTCGGCGTTATGAATTATGATCTTTCGATCTTTCGAGACCGAGTCCCCGGAATCCGCAGATCCTTCCAAACCTCCGTGTTCGACCTATTCTCCATCATCGTCTTTGAACCCATGAAAGTTACATCCCTATCTTTCCATATACAGCGCCATTGCTGCCTCAATTTGCTTACATGAACGAGCCATTCAGGAAATATTTATCTTTCAATATTTGCCCCATCAGACCTTCATTACTAATAGCCAACCTCGATGCCTGCTTTTCAAGTAGAGCTTTATTGATTTTTTTTGGTAATCTCACAACCTCCACTCCCCCTGCATTTCGGTTCACAAAGCCTTTTCTAAATTATCCAAAGGATTATCTTATTTCCCCTTTTGAGCCCCATCAAAAATTAGGAACGAGTGATCGAAGCTCATTGCAAAAGTTAGCAGGGAGCTTAAAAAGCTCATAGCATAAATACAAACCTTACCCGCCTTTGAGAGTAGCATATCCCACCAACCTTGAAGCTTCTTACTAATTTTGTCCCGTATTCCTCTAGTTATCATCCTTTTGGAGTGGTCCACCACTTTCAATAACCCGGTATACTTATCTTGAACTTCTACAACCCTAACTCCAAGGACATTGACAATGGCATCCCTCCTCTCTCTGTGTCCCCATACCAAATTAGACCATCGCCTTGTTGGGGTTAACCTTTACCTGGATGCTTCTTCGTGATGCAATTATATATCCGGAACTTGTATACTTCCTCGGTCCTCCTCCCTAGCTCTTACAAGAAAGATGCTATCGTCCGCGAAGAATAGATGGTTTATGCAGGGAGCCTAAGGAGCAACCCGTATATCGTGGATAACACCATTTATTAGAGCCGGCCTCATTTAGTTGACCATTCTTGATTTCTCTCGAAAACTGTCACCAACTTCAACTAAATCATCTCTTGACTTCCTACAACTCCTAATAAAAGAGCCCTTATTTTTACACACTTCGAACTAAATCAAGGTAGAGCCTCTAACAGCCCACCAAAACCGTCATATTACACCTCAAAAGTGTGTAAACAATGCTCCTTAACCCATACAAGTATCGTCTCATCAGTGAGGTAGAAGTGTTCTGATGTGCAAAAGACAACTTCTCTCAGTTTTCTATAACTGATCTATTTTCTGGCTGCGCCTTCTGTTGTTCTTGACATGTTATTGTTTGAAATACCCGACTTCTATGTAAATCGCAGGCACAACCGAAGTGCAGTTGACATCAGTGCTTCCAGTTTATAGTGTTTCCGATGCTGCTGAAGTTCAAAGTATGATCCAATCAAAGAAATATTTCAAAGGTGCGACAAACAACTTGCTGGATTCTCTTAATGATGCAAAAGATGCATCTTCTCTGTGTGCTTTGGGTGGACTTGTTGCTCATTTATCAAGGATGATGGTAATAATTAGTGTTACGTAATTATTTTTTAATTTGCCATATTGATCCTATTCTACTCCATAGCAATTGATACATAACTTCTTTTAAAGCTTGATGATGTTTTATGCAATGGAGATATACTGCCATACCAAGTTTATAAAGGTTGCCTCAAAATGGATGGACAAACACTTATCAATCTTGAAGTCTTTCATAATAGTGCAGATGGTGCTTCAGAAGGTAATTTCTGATTCCTTTGGTATATAGGACAAGCTTTCAAGCAGTTATTTAATTTTAATTTCGTTGAGGTGAATTTATGCTCTCTAGGCACATTGATCAAATATCTTGATCATTGCTTAACTCATTCTGGGAAGCGACTTCTGCGGAGCTGGATTTGTCACCCACTAAAGGATGTGAAGGCAATTAATAACAGACTTGACATTGTTGAGATTCTGATGGCCCGTAATGAAATTATGTTACTTGTGAGACAGTATCTTCGCAAGATTCCAGATCTAGAAAGGTTACTTGGAAGGGTGAAGGCTAGTGTTCACTCCCAAGCTATACTCCTATTGCCATTGATTGGAAAAAAGGCTTTGAAGCAAAGGGTAAATCTGCTTCTCTTAATACGGAGTAATAATAATAATAATAATAATAATAATAATAATAATAATAATAATAATAATAATACCAATACTACTACTACTACTACTACTACTACTAATAATAATAATAATAATAATAATAATAATAATAATAATAATAATAATAATAATTATTATTATTATTATTATTATTATTATTATTATTATTATTATTATTGTTATTGTTATTGTTATTGTTATTACTAGAGTTTGGTAAGTAATAGACTTATCTTAATTTATTTGTTAGACTATTATTATTGTTATTGTTATTGTTATTGTTATAAACGACTTTCATTAAGATAAAATCAATTTCTGCTCATTAAATTCTGCCCATATTTCTGCTTACAAACGTTTGCTTGAGGATGTATGCATATATTTGTGGACAATTACCATGTAGCAGCCAGTGTGGATGATCAGAAATTCTTTTTAAGTGTTTTGATCATGTAACCCAAAAAGATTAAATATTAAGTCTTCTCCTACAAAATCCACAGATGCTTGGTCATCATGCCTGCCCCCATTTCGCGGGAATCTTTTAGGCTTTCGGGTAATGTTGTTCCTTTCTTGTTGTGCCGCAGGTGAAAGTTTTTGGATCTCTTGTTAAAGGTCTGCGGATTGGATTGGATTTACTGGTTGCCTTACAGAATGAGCATTTTATGTCATTGTTGTTAAAAATAGTAGACTTGCCGGAACTAAATGAGCATGATGGCCTTGCTGAGTTTCTTACACAATTTGAAGCTGCTATAGACAGTGATTTTCCAAATTATCAGGTTAGTTTCTAAACATGTATGCATCCTACGTCTTAGAGGGGTCTCCAGACATGCACTGTGCAGTAATTACGAAGTTGTGCGAGTGAACTTTAATCTTCCTCAAACATTTGTTATGCTGCCCCCCTTTATCTTTCATCAAAGAATACTATTTGTCTACTTCAATCCAGGGTTACCTGATTCGTAATGCTCGTTCCGAATTCATGATTCACTCTATTTAGGGAATCCAATTCGTTCAGCGTATTACAATTCTTATAATTCACTAATTCGTATTGATTCCGTTGATGGGCTAAACGGATAAAATACAAAATTAATGTTAACAAAATACTTAATTAATGAACTAATCCTCATTTCACATCATTTATTAACACCTCCATCATCACCCTTTATCACAATCATTCTTTCTACCATCAAAACCAAAAAACCTCATATGTTATGTCAAAAATCAAAATGAAATTAAAGCTTTATCTACTAAACTCATATCAAAATGAGTAAGTTGTTCACCAATATGTTGAAGTATTATGCTTGGTTTAGAATAATCTTAAGTATCTTTCATATACTCCATTTTCCTGCATATTTAGTGATTTTAATAAAGTACTTCGATTCAATGATATAGGCGAATTCCTAACGAATTGGAAGGAATAGATTAGGAAACGAATCGTGAATCGATACGATAGAATTGATTCACGATTTGTAGGGTAGGGGAGCGAATCCGGTAACCCTGCTTCAATCCATTTGAATTTTTTTGTTTGCATTTCATTTTGGTGATCAACTGATATACCTGATGTGCTCTATTATGGTGTCAGGATCATGAGGCTAAAGAGTCAGATGCTGAAACACTTTCTATTTTGGTTGAGTTATTTGTTGAGAAAGCAACTCAATGGTCACAAATCATTTTTGTCCTCAATTGCATTGATGTACTAAGTTCTTTTGCTACCATCGCAATTGATAGTAGTGGCTCTATGTCTCGACCTTCCATTTTACCACAATCCAGCACTGTTTCTTCAACTGACAAGGGACCCGTGCTTAAACTCAAGGGCTTATGGCATCCATTCGCACTTGGAAACATGGAGTACCAGTGCCAAATGATTTAGTCTTGGGAGAAGATTCAACTGAACATCTTCCCCGGACTTTACTTTTGACTGGCCCAAACATGGGGGGCAAATCCACTCTCTTGCGTGCTGTGTGTGTAGCAGTTGTATTAGCACAGGTTGATTCACTTTCTCTGAAACTACAAAAAATTTGTTTATATGAGACAGTGTCTACATGTGAGACCAACCTTGGGGCTGATCACACATGTGAGACCTTCTCGTACAAGACTTACTAATGAAAAGATATGACACTTCAAACCTGTAGCTCATTGTTTGGCAGGTTGTCATGCTGGTTCTGTTTGTGCTTACTCAATTCTGCTTCTAACTTTTACCTTTATTTCAGCTTGGTTGCTATGTGCCTTGTGAGATGTGCACTTTATCAGTTGCTGACATTATTTTCACCAGGCTTGGTGCAACTGATCGAATAATGACCGGTGAAAGTAAGCTATCTTACGAGTTTTGTTCTCTCATTTGTTCAATTTAGTTGCTTCTTTTTCTTAAAGACATTGAGTTTGATACTCCTGTATCATAAATCCTATTTAACTTTTAACTGCATACCATTTTGTGGGGTGGATGTGATATGAAACTGTTGTATGTCTGCACGGTCTCCCCTCTATGCCGGTGGGCCATGCGCTTGCAGCTAAAGTTTATTATAGAGCTGTAGAGAAGCAGTTAGCACATGAGCCTACTAAGTACTTTTTTGGTTACTTGGTATTGGTACTGAGCACTAGGCTGTTAGCCTGGGAATGTTGTTGCAGAGTCCAATTGGTCATAGGTAGGAGTGTAGGACCAGTGAGTCATTGTGGAAATCATGTTTGCTGTAGAATCCACTTGAATTGAGTCAATATGATATATTTTTTCTATAAATTAGGCTGATGCTGCAAATCAACTAATGTTTTTAAATGTTCACTACAGGCACCTTTTACATTGAGTGTGCAGAAACAGCTTCAGTTCTTCAAAGTGCAACACAAGATTCTCTTGTCCTTCTTGATGAGCTCGGCCGAGGAACAAGTACTTTCGATGGATATGCTATTGCGTATGCTGTGAGATATCTTGGCTCTGGATTGTTCTATTTGGAATAGTTGCTTGCTAATTGCACACTATGTGTTGCTGTTTTCTGATGTGGTCAAGCTTTGATATAATCAGTATATAGCTGATAAATCTAGATTTTCTTATTTTTAAGGCTCATCAAGGGAATGTGGAGAAAACTAAAGGAAATTAGGAGGTAGGTCAATAGGTGTGATACCGATAGAGAAGGGATATGGAGAGGGTAATAGATACTCATATGAGAAGTAAAATTTATTGATGCGCCCCTTGTTCAATCAGTTTGTGTACATGTCTGGTCATGTCTGGTGCCTGCCAATAATCATCTTGAGCCTGCTGCAGTTTTGGTTGGGTCATCTAATGAGTAGGGTGAAGATACTTAATTGGCTTTACTCGGGTGTTTATAAGTCCTCACTCCCCAGTCAATTGTTAAGTCGGGCAGGATTGGGTTGTGGTAGCCGTAGATCCATTAAGTCATCCATCTTGTTGATTTTTTAAGTTTTGTTATATTGAAATAAAAATGATAATAATTTTTATTTTACCAAACAATAATACAAACTAATTTAAAATGAAAATTCAAAAATGAATTAATCAAATAAACTAGGTTAACATACATTTCATTTTTACTACTCGTATATTTAATATGTTCCTCTATGTAAGCAGATACATGTAGTACTAATGACATGTTGGGCCGTGTCCGTTAACTTGTTTTTAAATCAAGTTCTGGTTGCTTTTAGTGGGGTTGAGTTAAGTCGGGTCAAATTATATGATCTTAGCTTGTATCGTATATTGGTTTACGCTCAGATAGAGTCAGTCACGTTGGCTGTGGGCAATAAAATTCAGGTTATATCGCGGTCAGTTTTCAGGCCGTGTAGATCAGATTACTTGGGTTGCAGTTTGCTTTTGCAAGCTCTAATATTAATGATCTTGTCATCCAAGAAGTATTCGACAGAAGTGGTGGCTTAGTGTCTAATTTTTTTGAAATTGTAATTCTCATCCTACTATGTTAAGCTTTAACTGGGTTCATGTGTCATGGTACCTAGTCCTTTCTATCCTTTACATTTTAACCAATGTCTGTAGGTATTCCGGCATCTGATTGAGAAAGTGAAGTGCCGCCTACTTTTTGCGACTCACTACCATTCCCTCACCAAGGAATTTGCAAGTCACCCTCATGTTTCCCTGCAACACATGGCATGTGCTGTGAAGCCAAAAACCCCATTAGGAAAGGATGTCGAGTTGGTGTTTCTTTATCGACTAGCTGGGGGTGCATGTCCTGAAAGCTATGGCTTGCAAGTGGCTCTAATGGCTGGAATCCCCAAGCAAGTAGTTGAAGCGGCATCAAGTGCCGGTCAAACAATGAAGGAGATGGTCGGGGAAAGCTTCAAGTCAAGCGAGCTAAGATCAAAGTTCTCCACTCTCCACGAAGGCTGGTTAAAGTCGATTGCTTCTATCTCAGAATGTGAAGCGACCCATTTCGATGATGATGAGTACGACACTCTCTTTTGCCTCTGGCACGAGGTTAAGACCTCATATATGAAGTCTCCGCCCCCTTAATCCCTTCAAAAATGCAGGGTTTCCCTTCTGAATGTCCACATCTCAAGCGGCTAGTAATATTTAAGCTTAGGGCGATGTATTTTGCGAGGCTTACTCTAGAGTCTGGAAATTTCGTATATGTAAAGTACGGAGTAGTAGCTTTTCACATTATTATCACCGCCATGTTTTCATCTTCCGGTTTACTTGTGTTTCTCACTGATGACATAACATATAGACACAATTTGAGGGAAAATAGTATTATACCACCAGTTGTATGTACAATCACAACTGATTGTACTCATTGCAATTTCAGACATTTTCTCGTATTAGGGTTGGCAAGTTTAACTTGACACTGGCATAAACTAGGCATTAACAAATCCACGCTGATATTTTAACCCAAACGACGTGATTTGAAACGACTTGACCCAATTCCAATGTCCAAACCAATACCCCTCGAATTCTTATAAAATGTTGGTAGATTTGTTTTTTTGCATGTAGATTAAGATTGTGAATACGAGGGAGTACGCTAGTTTTACCGATAAAGATAAATTTACATTAAAAAACATGATATATAGGGAAAGGAGACAATTCAAACATGTGACGAGTTCCGTATCATTATAACGGATCAAATATTACCCATTTAACTAGATAATGATAAAGCATTGTTCCTATGAAATAATATCGTTTGTCTCTTTCTATTAGTGGGTAAATATTTGATCTATTATTGTACAATATTATGATGGATATTCCCGTCACAAATAAGAATTTGTGTTTAAAAGAAGTTTTTTTTGTCAGAAGACACCTAACTTAGGCCTTCTGTAAATAAGGCACCTATAATTTTTTTTTTGTCCAAAAGCATCTTAAATTTACATTTCTTTGTTAAAAGGCACCAAACCTCAATTTCCGTAAAAAAACCGTTAATATTGACGGTCTTTTTCTTTTAATCATCTTCATCGATCCCTTAATCTATCCTTCTCCCTTAATCAACCATTCTTCCTTAATCAAACTCAATCAACCATCTTCCCTTAATCTTTCCTTAATTCAACCCTTTTCCTTAATTCAAGCCTCATTTCTTAATCAAACCCTCATTCCTAGTCAGAATCTCATCGGGTGAAACTTCGCCATGTGAAAAATCTGACCAGAAACTCAAAAATCTCGTAGGGTTAAATCTCGCCCGACCAAATCTCATCGGGTGAAATTTCGCCTTGTGACATCAGAGGGTCATAACTCTCACGTTTGATCTCTGATTGGGACGTGTGATATGTCGTTGGAAAGCTAAGAAGATAAGCTTTCACCTCTCACTAGAATGGTATCGATCTGAGGTCTAGAACTCTAGATATATCTATTTGAAGTTTGACTTCGCCGGTGAAGATGCCCAATGGACTATAGTTTTGCCCTTTTGCTCAACGTTTCACCCTCTGATGCTTGGACTTTTTCTTTATGGCATGCTTTGGACGATATCCCGCTCCCTTGTGCCCATATAAGCTCGAACATGCTCTCGGACAAATGGATTCCTATCAAAATAGTTGGAAAACTACCCAAAAACACATAAAATGCACAAGAGAGGTCCCTAGAGTGAGAAAGACTCAAATAAGGCGATAATCGCACACAAATCTCACAAAAGCGATAGGAAAAAGGGTCTAAATAGGTGGAAAAGTGGGGGAAATGCAAGAATTTAGCACACAATAAATCCTCCACACTAAACCGTTGCTTGTCCACAAGCAAGGACCCAAAATAAACTAATTACTACTACTACTACTAAGCTAGACAATGCTAAGCCGATACGGGGCAACTAATGGGCCCGCTCCGTCCCTTCAACTCACATCGAAATACCCATGAGGTAAGGTACTTTCATGCAAGGCAAGTTGGGTCTTGCTCAAAATTGTGAACACAACTAAACTCACACGAAACGCAAACAAACAAACAAGAATAGTTGCATAAAAAAAAAGACCGAATCCCTCATCGAGACGGCGAGGAAGATACAGATTACTCACTCAAAACAATCATAAACATTCCAAAATCGATCACCCAAGTAGAAATGGACCAAAGTTTAATAGTATGACATTAAAGCAATAAAGTGTTGAAAATTCATCTAAGTCCTCTTAATCTTCTAAAGGTGTACCACAGGGTGTTAAACGAAATGGAAATGAGTAAAACATGGAGTTATTCGACACTATAGGTAAGTGCAATCCCGCTCTCTTTAGCCAAGGCTAAGAGGGTTGTTCCAAACTCAAATTAACCGAAATAGTCCAAACAAAAAGCGGAGAAGTGTTTACAAAATGAAAATAGCCGACTAGTCACCATTATCTTCCTTCCTAGGGACTCGATCCTTTGGTAGGCACTTCACGGTGATAAGTTGGCAAAAGGCCTGTTTTTGATATTTTTGTGGTTTGGGTTTTCTTGATTCATTTTCTTCTTTTCTCTTTTGGGTTTTGTTTGTTTTACCTTTTTCTTTTGTCTTGGTTTGCGTTGTTTGGCTAAATGATGCAACTTGGGATCTACAATCATCACGACCCCCACTTTGCATGGCGCAGGGCACAACCTCCTCTTGGAGTATGCCTAGTACGTGACTAGAGTCCCCAAGCTTAATGAGTATCGCATTGAAGTGATTGTAACCAAGCATTTGGGTTTCATTTTTTTTGTAAACTTATTGTGTGGTGTATGGGCGGAAGGATAAATAAGTACCCGGAAACGGGCCCATCCTCGGATAACCTACAAAAAATGGAAAATTTGGACCAAAGGTGCAATGGTGTTCGAGCAAGGTCACCTAGAGAACGAGACGCGGTAACCAAAGCCTTGTCACTTCATGGATGGTCAAGGTAGTCAAGTGCAAACCACGAAGTAAACCTCTAGTAAAAAAAGTGGTCTCAAGCTAAAAGAACAATACATTTATAAATTTAGAGTCATTCTACTAGATTAAGGTTCAAAATCAAAATGAATTATCCACAATGGAATATAAATTCTTGTAACAAGCTTGTAGTCGAATTTTTGAAAACTTTTACCCTAAACACACTATACAGAATAAAAAAGAAACACACAAAAGAAAAACAAGAACAAGAAAAATGACGAGTAAAGTCATGCAATCCGGTCTCCATCAAACAATCAATACAACCACAACCACCAATTCCAAATTGCTCATGCCTCGAGAGCCTTCAAATAGCATCAAACCCAAATTGCCCTACAAGATAAGGATAGGGAAAAACGAAGAGGAAAAAGGTTACCAAGCGGTCTTTTTCTTCCATAATCTTTCTTCTCGTGCTATAAGATTGGTGGCGATCCTGTAAGAGTGGAGAATAAGGCTATACAAAGGACACTAAGAAACAACAAAAATAAAATAAGAAGAGAAAACGAAAGAAAAATCATTTTGTACTTTTGTCAAATTTTCAAGTTTTTATGATTTTTTGAAAAGATTTTTGAAAAATAAAAAGGAAAATCAGGATAGTAGATCCCCCCACACTAAAAATGTACATTGTCTTCAATGCACAAGTAGGGAAAAGATCGAAAAATCCAAAAATCATTCGAGGATCCAAATAATCCAAAAATTATTTTAGTATAACCAATCCGCTTTCTACGTAAAGGAATTGTTCATGTATGATCATTTGATAAAGTGGATTTTGTAGTAGTGATATTATTTGTATATATGTATGTATCCTATATATGCTTAACCAATGAGCTATATATAGTACTGTAGACACCCGCATTTTGACTGCCACGTGTCTATGGTAGTCTCCGAAAAACATCCGATGATGATCGGACGCAAACGTGACTTGGTGTACTCGGATTTGGGCTCGGAATCAATAATATCCGACATGGACTTTTAACGGAGTAAAAATCTCACAGAACGGACCTCGAATTCAGGCCCAGTGGGTCGTTCCGAGCAAAAAGAGACTAATTTGGGCCAAAACCGACACCAAAGATAAATCCCGTCTTTTGGCGACCGGGTCAAAACCCGGTCAAAGACGAAACCGTCTCATAAAACAGCCAAGTTCAGTTGGCGCACAAAATAAAATTCAAAAAGTCAATCACAACAACAAGATCAATTCTTTCCTTATTTGTCTCACCCGTTTGACCCACTCGATCGAGTGGATTGACCCCACTCGGTCGAGTGGAACGTCTTGGACCCGGGTTTGGCCCGTTTGCGAGGGCACTCGATCGAGTGCACTAGGGCCACTCGATCGAGTGCCCCTATGTCGTGGGAAATGCTTATAAATACCCCATGATCCCCATGCATTTCACAACTTTTTTTCAGAACTTTTACCCTACATTTTCAGCCCTAAGTACACCCTATAGAGATAACTAGAAATTCCAAATAATACGAATCCTAATGAACCTAGAAAAAGGATAATGGCCCAGCCGAAATTACTTATTTTTCGAGATCCTGTTATAAGTTCTATCCATATACGTTCTGATCGCCAATTCATAATACATCTGATTCCATTTAATTAAAATTAAAAGAAGACACCAAAGTAATTGCACTTTCCTTCCTTTACTTTGTTATGTTTTCGATGTAACTCTCATCAACTAGTACTACAATCTGATGTGAAGCTTTACTTTCTTTAATATATTTTTTTAAAGTTTACGAGTAATTAATCCAATTATTTAGAAAAACTCTACCCCTAATACCATGTTTCTACATGTATAAGGGCTCTTTCTGTTATGTTCGTAAAAAATCACGTAGTATATGATTATGCTAAATAGATAGATATATGTATTAGGATTCAAGCCTAAGTTTTAAAAACAGAGATTTGGTCCACAGGGCTTAAACAATCTTGTTTTTTTGAACATGAAGAAATAAAGAAGCCATTGCAATTGCCGGAAATACTAGGCCTACAAAAGGCACAAGAATAGCTGGAAAGTTATACTCTACACTACAAAGCCTTAGAAACCCTAAGCCACACTAGCCACAAAACCGAGCCTTGTCCCTCGAAAAATCGACGCAACACACACACACACACCACAACTCGCGTACATCCTCGATACTCCGGCGTCCCGTCGCTATTCACGAGTCCATTTCCGAGGCCTATACCTAGCATGTATGTTGAGGGTGTCCAAAACCCCATTTCGATCCCTTCTATCTCGTTTCTTTGTCATTTATTCTATCGTATTTTTGTTTAGTAATCGTAATCGTAGTAACACTAACACTAACGTTTTTTATACTTTTTTTTTGCATTTTCATTTTTGTATCATCTTTTATTACTAATATTGTTATTATACCGTGTATACGTAAACTAGTATCAAAATCCGGTTTTAAATCCGTTTGACTACGATGTTTGCCTAAAATCCGTCTAATCCCTTTACGAGCAACAATGGAGGTGGAGCCCTTTCGAGGAGCCCCGCCCCAACGTACTCAAGGGCGTGACGCGATTGCAAACGGTCGTAGTTGAACGTATTTAATCCCATTTCCATAATTAATGCGGAACCCATTGACACGAGAACCGACATCACATGACTCGAAAGAGTTAGTTCCGATGTCGTGACGTAGAGGGATGCATTTCGTCATTAATTCAAATTTTCTAGTATAACGATAAGCATTTTTATAAAACTCCGATAACGGTATTATAATCGTTCGTACACGATTATAGTACCGGAGGTTGAGTTAAATACAAATCGTGCGATGTTTGTATTTGTATCGACCGATCATCGATTTCAAATCATAAAACGAAACGAATTATCATTCGTACAGGGTCTACTCGACCGAGTACATATGCTACTCGATCGAGTAGCACCCATAAAAATGGGCAGTAGCCACGTAAAAGGTGCACTCGACCGAGTCACACCACGACTCGGTCGAGTGGGTCCTGTAACCCAAAAATCCGAGGGGTTTGACACACGTTTCAAGCCCCGTCTTTTATCGACTTTAGTCATCACGTGTAAAGACTATCACGTGATCTTCCTATTTTCAAAACCACGCACATCACGCCACGTAGCACGACTTTGATCAACTTTTGACGTTATAAGTCGGGACAAAACTACGGGATATGAGATCGGGCTAGCAATATGCCACAGTCTCATATTTCCGTCCTTCGTTTAGTACACAACATAATGTGTATTCAATCGGGGTAGTCCATTCACCTATTTCGCGGTCTAGTTTACATACGGGTCCGTCCCTATCATTATATCGTGTTATTTTTATTTTGTTTATTATTTTTACGTAATGTTGTATTGTGAATTCCGGGTTGTATTTCCGCCCGTGTAATTTGTACGTTATTTTTATTTATTTTCGAGCTTTGTTTATTTACTTGCTTTACGCTTTATAAATGAACCTCGCATGCTAAATCACTTCGACAAATAATAAGATGCATTAAATGACGTAGTTAACGCAAAATTCACATGCTTAGCTCGAAAACGCTGTTTGCATATCATTTAATTATTTTACTAGCGCGCGTACACGAACACGAACGGTGTCTTAGTAGAGGCCGCCATGTGCGGGCGGGGTTGGGTGTCCTTAGTGGGCTTCCCAACACGTACCCTCACCCCTTACTCAGAACCTTTGGTTTCCGGATGTCCGAAACCCTTGGCGCACGAGAGTCATTCTATATACGAAAGCCGGTGTAAACGGTATCGATATTGCAATGCAAAGGGACGAACCCCATAAACTCTGAAATCGAAGTGGGCTTACTTTGTGTATAGCCCATGACGACATAGAGTGGGCTCGTATGGTTCCGAATAACCACAAAATTCGGTGGCGACTCCATTTTGACTTAAATTTCGAACCCGAGAACAATCTTACCACGAGATTCATTCGCCTACCCAAACCCGCGCTTCGCCGCGTCGGGGTGGACCTACGTCATGTCCACAATTTGGCGACTCCGCTGGGGATACCTGATGTACCACATGTCATCGGGGTTCCTAGGGTGAGACTCGAAGAGAAATCGTTCGTAGATTAGTGTGCGCGCGTTAGTTTAATGAGTCATGCATAACCCAATTTTGCCCGGGCCGGTTACTTGTGACCGACGTCCCACTATACCACGGTGCATTCCTACATGAGTGCGCTAAAGACATCGATGGTGGAACTCGTCTCGGTTTCGCGGCATGTCCTAAGACCAACTCGGCTTAGGGAGTCCGTCCATCACACGAGAAAGCCATCGTTGTTGGTATAGACCCTATTTTGACCGACCGAGACTTAGTGTAAAGCATACATAAGCGTCGTTATAATGCTTGTTTGACTACATGCTACTTGGTTTCCGTGTCAATTTTTCAAAAACTGTCATTTCAAAATTGCATCTCTCCAAAATACCCACCTTTCGAAAAACCCGAAATACTGTCCATTTCGGGACCCGTATTTCCAAAACGCCCAATTTCGAAAAAAACCCGAAATGCTGCCCATTTCGGGACTCACCTTTTCAAAAATATCCCATTTTCAAAACTCGGAATGCCGCCGAAAGTTAGGATCAAACGATTTGACTCAAAATATCCTTTTCTGTAGTCGGCATGCTGTCCGTTTTCATCCTCGAATTTCCACCCCCACCACCTTGATTTTCGGAATTTTCCTTTCAAGATTCTAATCTCGGTTTTCGAAATTCCGTTTTTAGTTTTCAAAACTCTCGGAAATTCGTTCATTTTGCGTTCAAACCTCAACCTTTCCAAAACTTTCAACTTTCCTAAAATAGACCTTCCTTATTATAGGACCTACCGTCTATCCGTGTGCCGGGTCTTTGCATAGTACGTAGAGGGTTTATAGCGTCGAAACTCCGTCGATCTTATATCACGAGTTTCCCCCCTTTCCCGAGTCCGCCTTATCTGTCAAGGCACGACCAACCCGCGTGGGGCATACCCCTACAAAGGAAAGTCCGTTCATACACTCGAGTCAAAAGTCTGGGGAGTAATCTCACGTGGACCTTCCTTCGAACGGGACAAGGCCCACTCCGCCAAAATCCTAAGGAAGTCATACCACCTACAAGTCATCCGTCTAAGTGTCTTTCTCGAGTCTTTTCCACTCAGTCCTTTCCTTTTGGGTCGCTCGGGATGTACTTTTTCCTTTGATTCCAAGACTGGGTTCGGTTTCTGATTACGTGGTGCTCTTACAGACAGGCCACCATCCACTAGGCTTACCCGCAAGATGGAAGCTGCTTTAGCTGATCTGAAAACCTCTGTGGACGCCATGGTCGACAAACAGGCCGACATCGACGCCCAACTGAATGAAATTAGGGCTGGACAAGTTGCTATCGTCACTCGATTGGCTGCGGTGGAGCACAGGACTCCCAATACCGAGACTAATGGGCCTCTGGCTGATCTAGTTAGCTCAGTACGTCGGCTAGAGGAGCAAGTTCACTTGACTGGGAGTAATAATATCCATCGGGAGAATAGTCGTGAGTACAGCCCGGTGAGTGACAAACTGCCCGCAAACCTGAATCTCACGGGTTTGCCCATGTTTGAGGGAACTGAAGACCCGTTACTACATGTACGGGCCTTCAAGGAGTTCATGGCCATCAAGGGAGTGGATTCCTCCATGTTCAAGAACCTTTTTGCTGCATCTCTTGAAAAGCACCCTCGGGCCTGGTACTACAGGCTAGACCCGAAGAAATACCCTACTTGGGATGATGTGGCCACCGAGTTCGCTCGGAACTATGCTGACAACACCGAGATCCAAACCACAATGAGATCTCTGGAGGTTATGGCCCAAGAGCCGAAGGAAGGTTTTACCAAATACCTTCAACGCTGGAGGGCCGAGAGCGTGAAACTGGTCGATAAGCCCAGTGAGAAGACTTTGGTGGAGGCCTTTGTCAAGAACCTCCTCCCATCCTACCGGGTTCACCTCCGATATGCTGTCATACCCAATTTCACCACCCTTACTGAAATGGGTATGAGGATCGAAGATGACTTAAGACTGGAAGGCCTCACTAAGGCCGCTGCTAAGGGTTACCAAGGGGCTTCTTCCTCGACTACCAAGCCTCAAGCTGCAACCCGCAGCATTTTCGACGCGGTTAATCTACTAGATGCCCCGTCCAAGAAAAACACCCCACCTCGGGTTTTCACTGACATAAGTACGACCTATACTTATGCCTTACAAAGGCTATCCTCAAAAGGCCTAATCCAACCGATAGGCCCAACTCCTGAAGTTCCGGTCGAGAGACGCTCCAAGAACTACAATGCCCAAGCCTATTGCCAATACCATCGGGGCAATGGGCATGATACCGAGAAGTGCTGGAAGCTGAAGCACTTGATCCAGGACCTGATCGAAAGCGGTAAAATCCCGCTACCCGGAGATAAGCCCAGCAACAAGGAGAACCCTTTCAGCTCCCACGCCATCTTTACCGGGGAGACGATTGATTGTTCTCACCTTATCTCTCCATTTATCCCGCAAGTGAACGAGATCTGGTTCGATGACGAGGATGACGTCTACCTCGCCAAAGGGGAAGCTGTCCCCATCACCTCCGAGGAGATTCGAAGGACTAAATCCCGAGTCCTAACCAGTAACCACCTTGGCCGTCCCTACCAAGCCACTAGCTCTAGGGACGCCCCCATCCCGACAACCGTCACTGAGCCATTCAGGATGGAAGTCGCCCCCGAGGAGCCAACTGCTGAAACGGCTCTCGTAAAGCAGTTGAAGAAAACCCGAGTTGACCTCACTATATGGCAACTCCTGGTTAGCTCTCAAGAGCATCGAGAAGCACTTACAAAGGCTCTCGATCAAATTAAGGTTGACTCTTTGGTTACCCCTGCTGAGATGGTAGCCACGGTCTTGCCCCACCTGAAGAGCAAAGCCAAGGAAGGAGGTCCGATGATCACTTTCTCTGAGGCCGACCTACCACCATTCGGGGCCTCCCATAATCTGGACCTCTACATTACGGTGGTTTGCCGAGGAAAATACCTCCCTATGACCCTGGTTGATGATGGGTCCACTGTGAATGTCCTCTCTCTAAGGACCGCAAAAGCCCTCGGCATTACCGAGGCTGACTATATCCCGACTGCTCAGACCATCCAAGCTTTCGATGGGAGCCCAAAGTCGGTAGCTGGGACCGTGAAACTGACCATCATAACCGGCCCATAGAAAAGGAGCTCGAATTCCAGGTAATCGACGTCACCTCGTCATTCAACTTGCTCCTAGGTAGGCCTTGGATCCACGCGGTCAAGGCGGTGTCCTCCACCCTCCACCGAAAGATCAAGATGCCTCTGCTTAACGATGTCATCACTTTAGAGGCAACACCAATGACTGTGGCTAGCTGTAACGCCACCGGTCGCACGGACCTCTGGGGGTTCGATTTTGTGGGGATGATCGAGGAAGAATACCTCTTTAGGCCTTACTTCACTACGAATATCGAAACGATGCTCCAAAACCTAGGGTACTTTCCGGGAGCTACCTCTCGACCCGATCTTCCAGCTGGGAAGATCATCGAGGTTCTCAAAGATGAAGAGTCTCACTTTGGTCTCGGGTATGCCATAACACCCGACAATGTTGTCCGAGCAGGAATTGAGAAGGCCTGCAACATTATTAAGGGTATCCACTTGAGCCCTTATAGCCCACGGTTGGCTGACTACTTTTTCACACCGGTATTTGGGGCTGTTTAGGTTGGTCTGTACCAACCCAATGCTATGCAGCTCGGGACCCACTTGGCCGGGGACTACAATTACATCCCGGAGGACGTGTTCGCCCTCATCCAGTCCGACGGAGCTGAAGATGCTGAGCCCGCTCTAGGGCTACATTTCGGGGAAGACACCATAGCCCCAACTCCAAAGGAAGACCTGGTCAACCTGATTCTTCGCAGCAACAGGTTTGACCCGACCAAGCTAATCTCGGATGTTGGTTCCGAGACGGGAAACAGGGCCTGGAGGAAGACTATCAAATGGACTGATAGTCAAGGAAGGATCTACAAGCTGGTCACCGGAGAGGGAGACATGCCTGAATCTGAGTCTGAGTCGGAGTCTGAGTCGGAGTCTGAGTCTGAGTCTGAGGTCGAGTCTAGGGAAGTCGGTGCTAGAGTCACTCCTGTAACCCCTCTCCCTTTTATCATTTCTGCTGCTGGCACTTCGGGGTCTGTCCCGAGTGCCCTACCTATCCCGCCACTGACCAATGATCAGATGGCTGCTCTCTTTGAGCTGTTCTCCAAGTTTTCAATCAATAATAACAACCGTTCTGCTTACGACTTGTCTCTTTCAAATTCTGCTTTTAAAAATGTTTTATGCTATGACATTGAGAAACCAGACGAACAGGTACCCTTACCTCCACATCTGATCGAGCAACTAGAGCAAAGGGAGTCCCGAAACCCGGTGATCGAAGAAACCGAGTCCATAAATGTGGGAACAACCTTAGAGCCTCAGACACTTAAGATAGGGTTATCCTTAGATCCCGAGGAGAAATAACAGTTCATAAGCCTCCTCCAAGAGTTCAAGGATGTCTTCGCATGGTCCTACAAGGACATGCCGGGGATAGACCGGGAAATAGCCGAGCACCACATACCAATCAAAGACGGGTGCAAACCGGTCAAACAGAAGCTTCGTTGGATGAGGCCCGAGTGGTCTCTCAAGGTAAAAGAAGAATTCGACAAACAATTCAAAGCCGGCTTCATACAAGTGTCCGAGTATCCGGACTGGGTGGCAAACATCGTGCCGGTTCCTAAAAAGGACGGTAAGGTGCGGGTATGTGTAGATTTTCGGGATCTTAACAAGGCGAGCCCGAAAGATGATTTTCCGTTACCACACATCGACATACTGGTGGATAACACGGCCGATCATGCCCTTCTATCATTCATGGACGGGTATGCCGGGTATAATCAAATCAAGATAGCGGAAGAGGACATGAGTAAGACTACCTTCACAACACCTTAGGGTACTTACTGCTACACCGTCATGCCATTCGGCCTCATTAATGCCGGAGCCACATATCAGAGGACCGCTACCACTTTATTACATGACATGATGCATAAAGAGGTAGAAGTTTATGTAGACGACATGATCGTCAAATCCAAAGAACGGGACGGTCACATCACCGCCCTAAGAAAATTCTTCACCCGATTGCGCAAATACAACATGAGGTTAAACCCTCAAAAGTGCAGTTTCGGGGTAACATCAGGCAAATTACTGAGTCATATCGTTAGCCAACGAGGTATCGAAGTCGACCCAGCTAAAATCAAAGCCATTACCGAGATGCAACCTCCCAAAACCGAAAAAGAAATAAGAGGATTTCTCGGGAAAGTCCAGTACATCAGTCGGTTCATTTCCAAGCTAACCATGGTGTGTGAACCAATTTTCAAAAAACTGAAAGTAGGAGAACGGGTACTATGGGATGACCAGTGCCAAACTGCTTTCGACAAGATCAAGGAAATTCTGTCCGCACCGCCAGTCTTAATGCCACCTCAACCCGGTTTGCCTCTGTCATTATACCTAACGACGACCGAGACAGCCATGGGGGCTATGCTGGCTCAGACAGTTGACTCCGAAGAAAGAGCCATTTACTACATCAGCAAGAAGTTTTTAGAGTATGAGTGCAAATATACCATGCTCGAAAAGACGTGTTTGGCTCTAGTCTGGGTCACTAAGAAGCTTCGACATTATATGCTCAGTTACGAGGTCCATGTGCTATCCAAGATGGACCCCATCAAATACATCTTCGAAAAACCTGTTCTCAACGTCCGAATCTCTAGATGGACTTTAATGCTGGCAGAGTTCGACCTAAAGTTCGTACCATTAAAAGCTATCAAGGGTCGAGTAGTAGCTGAATTTCTCGCCGATAGCCCGGTAACCGAGGAAGGACACACCGACACTTGGTCCTTCCCAGACGAAGATATTTTCCATACTGATACTGAAACTTGGGATTTATACTTCGATGGAGCATCCAATTTTCGAGGGTTCGGAGTCAGGATCCTCCTAATTTCACCAAAAGGGGAACATACTCCCGTCTCCATCAAGCTGGACTTTGACGTTACCAATAATGCAGCAGAGTACGAAGCATGCATTTACGGGCTACAAGCCGCCGCCAATCTGGGGATTACAAATCTCCGGGTACATGGTGACTCATCCTTGGTCATTAACCAAGCACTCCAAAAATGGAAGACTCGAAATGCTAATCTCGTGGCCTACCAGGCACGAGTAAGGGATCTCGAGAAACAATTCCAAAAGGTAGAATACATATACCTACCCCGGGAAGAAAATCAGTTTGCAGATGCACTCTCGAAATTGGCGTCTTTACTGAACCTTCCCGACCATGTGACCAGTATGCCAATTTGCGTCGAAAGACGGTCCAAACCAGCATACATTTGCGACATTGAAGACATTGAAATAATCGATCCCGAACCATGGTACCAAGCTGTGTTAACGTACCTGACAAACGGGGAATACCCTCCCGGGACCGAAATTCGAGCTAAGAAAGCCTTACAAAGGCTAGCCACCCAGTTTATCCGTACCGACGACGGGCAACTGTACAAAAAGACGGCACAGGGGGCTCTTCTCCTTTGTGTTGACAAGTATAAGGCTGAAAAGGTTATGGCCGAAGTACATGATGGTGAGAACGGCCCACACATGAATGCCCACATGCTGGTCCGGAAAATCATGAGGCTCGGTTATTATTGGAATACCATGGAAGCCGATTGCCGGTCGTATGTCAAACATTGTCATAACTGTGAAATCTTTGGCAATGTGCAACATATGCCGTCATCACTACTTTATACCATGACGTCACCCTGGCCATTCTCAACATGGGGTATTGACATAATCGGGAAAATAAATCCCTCGGGTACCGGTGGGCACTGCTTTATTTTGGTAGCTATCGACTATTTCACCAAATGGGTCGAAGCTGAATCATATCGCATTCTCAATGCTAAGCATGTCGCCAAGTTTATCCAGAACAAGATAATATGTCGATATGGGATTCCCTCTGAATTTATCAGTGATCACGGGACTCATTTTCAAGCCGAGACTGCGGCCCTGCTGACCAAATATAAAATTCAAAGGCATACTTCCCCGCCTTACCGTCCCCAAACAAATGGAGCAGTGGAGGCGGCTAATAAAACAATTGTCACCATACTCAAAAAGATGGCTGATAATTACCGGGACTGGCCCGACAAAATACCTTTTGCCCTATGGGGATACCGAACGTCAATTCGCACCGCAACCGGGGCGACACCATATTACCTAACCTATGGGATGGAGGCAGTCCAACCAATTGAGCTGGAAGTACCGTCCCTCAGAATTCTGCTAGAAAGTCAAGTACCCGAAGCTGACTGGGTTCGAGCACGGTATGACTCGTTGGTTCTACTAGACGAACGACGATCTCGTGCCCTCAATAATATCCAAATCTACCAGAAGAGGATCCAACGGGCCTTCAACAAGAGGGTAAGGCCCAGGAACATTAAGGAGGGTGATCTAGTCCTTAAGTCTGTTCGAGCTCTACTACCAGTTGACCCGAGGGGAAAATTCAAACCCAATTGGGCTGGGCCATATCTGGTGAAGAAAATCCTATCAGGGGGAGCAGTGAGGCTGACGGACCTGGACGGGAATGAGTTTGTCAACCCAACCAACCTGGACCAACTGAAGCGTTACTACCCCTAGCCTCTTCTCAATGTCATTAGCAAATTTTATAAATCATTCTTTTCAAAAAGCAAGTCAATTAGCTAGAATTATTTATTCTACTGTCAAAAACATCTTGAACCAATAGTCTTGGTGTAATTCGAGATTGCAAAATTCCTATGCCTGAACTACGTCTGGTTTGATTCTGCTAATCGCGGATACGTAGGCAACCCCTCAAAAGGGTACAACGAATGCAATCAAGAAAAGACAGGAGCGGTTTAATAATAAACTTCTTTTATTAATTCAAAAAAAATCCCGATAAACTCGGAAAATTACAAAAGTGCAGGAATTCAAAAAAAATATATACAAAAAAAGGGGGGCACACAACAAAAATAATAATAATACTTAAATAATAAAAAAGCTAAAGGACTCAGCACTTAGGGCATCTTGCCCTTCCCCTTGTCCTTAGCCTCCTTAGCCGTCCACTGGCGACGACGCGGAGGGGAGCGTTCCCGAATCACCACAGGAACCTCTCTAGCTCGGGCTCGAGTGTTTGAGCCCGACTCCTCTATCACATCAATAGGCCCAAGTCGGGCCCTCACGGGCTCAGGGAGCCGGTCACGCGGACCTAGTCGGTCCCGGACCGCCAACCTTGGCCCAAGTCGTCGTTCCAAGTCAGTCTGTCCCCGTGTGCTGCTAGAACCGACTTCCTTAGATCGAATCTTAGTTTGTGACTTAAGACCCGATTCTCCCCGGGCTGTAGCTTCAGGAATATATTCCCCGGTGAAAAAGTCCCTGTTGTCCTTTGCCGACTCGCGATGAACCAATTCAAAGGCCTCCTCAAGCTTCAGGGCCTTTCTAGCTTCCTCGGACTCCTCAGAAGTCCATTTCTGATAAGCCCGTGACACCCAAGCGGATTAGCAAGGGCTGGGTATAGTCCATGTAGGACGAGTGAACCATCTCTCCAACCAGGTGTCGCACATAGCTTCCGTAAATTGGAGCGAGACGCTGATAATGGCTTCAGTCTCAGGGATGCGCTGAGACGAACCGAACTGTCTTAGGAGACGATCCGGATAAATGTGAACTGTCCAGTCAAGGGACAAGATCACCAGGTAGCGAGCTTGGTCCCTCTTGGCCAGTCCAGCCAACTTCGAAAGAAACCACCAAGCAACGGTCCACCTGATCAAGGGACCCCCGTGGAACACCAACTCCTCGTCCCAATAAGCTCGATCTATCCGATGACTCGAGCTTATCTTCCGCCTTCGGGAGCTAATCTGACTGCTCCGATAATTGGGAATGCTCGGAGGGGTCTCTATGATCGATAATCGCTCCGACAGCCATATCTGAAGAGAATACACAAATTTTATAAGCAACGGAATGGTTCGCCAGGGTCCACTCGATCGAGTGCAGAAGGTGACTCGATCGAGTTAGCCCCCTGAAAGCTGGCAGTAGCTCGATATGAGTGTCACTCGATCGAGTGACAGGTCCACTCGATCGAGTGACTTACGGACATCAGGAAAAATCGCACGAAAAAAAAAAAAAAAATCGAGGTGCATACTTGCAGAATACGGGTACTCCCCGTCAGCGGTTGAGTTGGGTCAAGCCGCCTGGCGTCCAGACCCATGATAATTTCTCCAGTGGCTAGCCAAGCAGGGCTATGACCAGTCTCCATCTGGTCAACCACTCCAATCAGCCTGATTTGACCCTGCATGAGTCAAGCTCCATCAGCCCCTCGAAGACATAGCAATGCAGCATGCAAAAGGCGAATGCCCTATGCCTATGAGCAGGGGTGACCCTCACGTCCCGGGGATTCATGAACTTGTCGGCCAGGTCAAACAGGGAAACGATATCCCCCTGCACCATCCGATTTGCCTCAGCATGAGACAAACCCAAAAACTCCCTTACTCTCCTCCTTGGATCCGGGTAGAACGGGGGAATAGCTGGCTGAACAGCAAGGCCCCAACCGCCTATGGCCGCAACCTCCTCGGGTAAAGGACACATTTCTCCCCATGGGAACGCGAATACGTGATGGGTGGTGTCCCAAAACGACAAGCAGGCATTCAGGAAATGCGAGTCAACTATTAGACGCTGGAAAGGGAATAAATTGACAATTCTCATCTGGGTCAGTCGGACTTTCTCCTCATCCCGAAAGTATTGGGACCAGGCGAGAAGCATAGCCGTCAAATGGTCGCATAGCGGAGATTTCTAACTTTCTTGAAAGTCTAAAAGATTTTGAGAAGGAAAAGAAGAATTTGAGTTGAGATGCAGAGAACTGAAGCAGGGATTCTCATATTTATAATGAGAAAACCTAACAGAAAACCTAACTACCCCGCCTCCTCAGCAAGCTGGGCCCTATGCGCGCGCATGCCTGATTTCAAACTAGAACCCAGAATAGGAATCAAGCTGTCCCGAGCTTTCCTAAGAGCCTCCAAATTTTTTTTCTGTGATAAAATTTCTTCGCGATAAAAATTGTTGTCAAAATTTTGTCCCTTCGAAAATTCAAATATTTTTATCTCCCCAGCACGAGTCAGTGTTTTGCCTATGTGTTACATACAAGTTGTTATGTGTCAGCATACAGGTACACTCCAGACTTCAGAAGCAAGTCTCCGCGAAATTATTAAATTCCCCAACGGAGTTAGCTTTTCCCCGATATGCTACATCCAAGGTGTGATGTGTCGGCATACGGGTACACCTACTTCCCAAAAGAGGCAAACGTTATTCCCCACGGAGCATCATCATCAGCTCAGGTACGACTCAAGGCTTCAAAAGCAAGCCCGTACAGCTCACATATTTCCCCAGCAAAACGCCCGAGGCGGCATTTTTCCCAAAATGGTACGGGATGGGCCCACATATAGGCGCGCCCAGGACTTATGCTACAAGTCTGACTCCCCGCGAAGCTATCATCATCAGGACAGGTATGACCCTCTGCTTATGGCTGGCGAGCCCTTCACGCGAGTCCACTGGACTATAAGTGACCCGACCGGAAGTCTACCAGGTCTTAACAGGCTTGGTAGCTACTCTGACTTTCGCCTTGTCCAAGCCTCAGTCAGAGTGGGGCTCTGTAGACACCCGCATTTTGACTGCCACGTGTCTATGGTAGTCTCCGAAAAACACCCGATGATGATCGGACGCAAAAGTGACTTGGTGTACTCGGATTTGGGCTCGGAATCAATAATATCCGACATGGACTTTTAACGGAGTAAAAATCTCACAGAACGGACCTCAAATTCAGGCCCAGTGGGTTGTTCCGAGCAAAAAGAGACTAATTTGGGCCAAAACCGACACCAAAGATAAATCCCGTCTTTTGGCGACCGGGTCAAAACCCGGTCAAAGACGAAACCGTCTCATAAAACAGCCAAGTTCAGTTGGCGCACAAAATAAAATTCAAAAAGTCAATCACAACAACAAGATCAATTCTTTCCTTATTTGTCTCACCCGTTTGACCCACTCGATCGAGTGGATTGACCCCACTCGGTCGAGTGGAACGTCTTGGACCCGGGTTTGGCCCGTTTGCGAGGGCACTTGATCGAGTGCACTAGGGCCACTCGATCGAGTGCCCCTATGTCGTGGGAAATGCTTATAAATACCCCATGATCCCCATGCATTTCACAACTTTTTTTCAGAACTTTTACCCTACATTTTCAGCCCTAAGTACACCCTATACTCTACACTACAAAGCCTTAGAAACCCTAAGCCACACTAGCCACAAAACCGAGCCTTGTCCCTCGAAAAACCGACGCAACACACACACACACCACAACTCGCGTACATCCTCGATACTCCGGCGTCCCGTCGCTATTCACGAGTCCATTTCCGAGGCCTATACCTAGCATGTATGTTGAGGGTGTCCAAAACCCCATTTCGATCCCTTCTATCTCGTTTCTTTGTCATTTATTCTATCGTATTTTTGTTTAGTAATCGTAATCGTAGTAACACTAACACTAACGTTTTTTATACTTTTTTTTTGCATTTTCATTTTTGTATCATCTTGTATTACTAATATTGTTATTATACCGTGTATACGTAAACTAGTATCAAAATCCGGTTTTAAATCCGTTTGACTACGATGTTTGCCTAAAATCCGTTTAATCCCTTTACGAGCAACAATGGAGGTGGATCCCTTTCGAGGAGCCTCGCCCCAACGTACTCAAGGGCGTGACGCGATTGCAAACGGTCGTAGTTGAACGTATTTAATCCCATTTCCATAATTAATGCGGAACCCATTGACACGAAAACCGATATCACATGACTCGAAAGAGTTAGTTCCGATGTCGTGACGTAGAAGGATGCATTTCGTCATTAATTCAAATTTTCTAGTATAACGATAAGCATTTTTATAAAACTCCGATAACGGTATTATAATCGTTCGTACACGATTATAGTACCGGAGGTTGAGTTAAATACAAATCGTGCGATGTTTGTATTTGGTTCGACCGATCATCGATTTCAAATCATAAAACGAAACGAATTATCATTCGTACAGGGTCTACTCGACCGAGTACATATGCTACTCGATCGAGTAGCACCCATAAAAATGGGCAATAGCCACGTAAAAGGTGCACTCGACCGAGTCACACCACGACTCGGTCGAGTGGGTCCTGTAACCCAAAAATCCGAGGGGTTTGACACACGTTTCAAGCCCCGTCTTTTATCGACTTTAGTTATCACGTGTAAAGACTATCACGTGATCTTCCTATTTTCAAAACCACGCACATCACGACACGTAGCACGACTTTGATCAACTTTTGACGTGATAAGTCGGGACAAGACTACGGGATATGAGATCGGGCTAGCAATATGCCACAGTCTCATATTTCCGTCCTTCGTTTAGTACACAACATAATGTGTATTCAATCGGGGTAGTCCATTCACCTATTTCGCGGTCTAGTTTACATACGGGTCCGTCCCTATCATTATATCGCGTTATTTTTATTTTGTTTATTATTTTTACGTAATGTTGTATTGTGAATTCCAGGTTGTATTTCCGCCCGTGTAATTTGTACGTTATTTTTATTTATTTTCGAGCTTTGTTTATTTACTTGCTTTACGCTTTATAAATGAACCTCGCATGCTAAATCACTTCGACAAATAATAAGATGCATTAAATGACGTAGTTAACGCAAAATTCACATGCTTAGCTCGAAAATGCTGTTTGCATATCATTTAATTATTTTACTAGCGCGCGTACACGAACACGAACGGTGTCTTAGTAGAGGCCGCCATGTGCGGGCGGGGTTGGGTGTCCTTAGTGGGCTTCCCAACACGTACCCTCACCCCTTACTCAGAACCTTTGGTTTCCGGATGTCCGAAACCCTTGGCGCACGAGAGTCATTCTATATACGAAAGCCGGTGTAAACGGTATCGATATTGCAATGCAAAGGGACGAGCCCCATAAACTCTGAAATCGAAGTGGGCTTACTTTGTGTATATCCCATGACGACATAGAGTGGGCTCGTATGGTTCCGAATAACAACAAAATTCGGTGGCGACTCCATTTTGACTTAAATTTCGAACCCGAGAACAATCTTACCACGAGATTCATTCGCCTACCCAAACCCGCGTTTCGCCGCGTCGGGGTGGACCTACGTCATGTCCACAAGTACTCTATTATTATGATAGGTTATTACATCTATCATTAGTATAAATCATAATCTCTCAAACAATATATAGTTCATAATCACTTAAATAATAGTATTAGTGATCTAACATTTATTTTTACGAACTTGTATAACTTCCAATTCGCTATTCATTTTGACATATGAAACAATAATGAGACAATATTTTATATAAATCATAATCTCTCAAACAATATATAGTTCATAATCACTTAAATAATAGTATTAGTGATCTAACATTTATTTTTACGAACTTGTATAACTTCCAATTCGCTATTCATTTTGACATATGAAACAATAATGAGACAATATTTTATATACTACATGACAAACCACTGACAGGATAAAGTCGTATGTCTCAAATTACAATTTATAACCACTTATAACCAACAAACTAAAACAATAGTATAATGGAAATAAGGGTCGAACCCACGGAGAATCGGTTAATGTAGAACGACAATTAACTAATTAATTATAGAATAAGTAGGGGGGTTTAATTTTGGATGATTGTCTAACAACTAAAACAATAAAGATGAAAACTTGAAGTAAATCAAATGATTAAAAGGTCTCGGGTCAAGTGCAAATCCACAACTTAATCACGATTAATCACCGAAATCCGGTTCAAATTATTGTTCTTGACTACTTTATCGTGAATCGTAGATTCTAATCCTCCTTATGAATAACTAATTAAAACATATCCCGTTCTTAATCAGCCCTAACTGTTAAACAACTTAAACAATCCAGTTCTAGATTTAATTCAACAACAACAATAATAGATAGAAAATTCGATAAAGAGATAAATAAACACATACAATCCAGTTGTGATATAAATCTGATAATTGCTCCTAAGTACTAATATCAACGAATCCCGTTCAATAATTAAGTCTTAGATGTTACTCGGGTTAAGTTAATCAACAAAACCTGTTCAATTAACAAAACTAACAATAGAACGATGCAAAAGATAACAAGTTGATCACTCTAGAAATCAATAACAACATTCATGTAATTAAACCGAGCAATTAATCAATAATCAAGAATAAAGGTTAGAACTTTCAAACTCACAATCGATAAGAGAAGATTAGTTACACATAATCTTGAGAAAAGTAGGGTTCATCTTCTCTCCCTTCTAATCTAACGTTAAATTACAATATAAATAATAATTTGATGATAATAACTAATAATAATCTATACTAATAGTAGTCTAATAATAAGTAAGGTAATCTATTACTTACCAAACTCTAATAATAAAATATAATAACTAATAAATAATAAGCTGACACGGAACCCAAAGCAACTTAAGTTCCATCTTCAATTCCCGAGCTTGTTCCTTTAGTTCCGTTTCCTCGTTTTGGGCCCACCTTGTCTTTGTCTTCTCTTTTCATTCACGACCCGAACCAAGATTTCTCAAATAGGCTTATAACAATGACATCGTAAATATTACATCAATGGGACATAAAAACACCGATTTAGTCAACCCAATTACACTTAAATTGTCATTATAACCATGACTAAATACGGCCCATCAAATATCCCCACACTTGAACATTTACTCGTCCTCGAGTAAACTCGAATAATGCAATAACAACAACCTGAAGTAGTTCAAAACACACGTTATAGCATTATGCACATCATCCCTCGCACGTCAGCCATCAAAATCCCTTGTATACAAAACATCACCAACAACTACGATCATCAACTCGAATTATCCTCACGACAAAAGGTCATCAACATGTGAAAATAAATAACAATAAAATTCTAACGCCCCTTATCGCTCCGATCCTAAAACAGATCACATGTGTTACAAATGTCACCGGTGGTAAAAGATGTATACCACAATATTACACAACCCACACATGTGATCAATCCTAAGCGCCTCTAATCGCCACATCAAAACAATTACACCAAATCGCATAAATAAGGTGCAATCACTCCAATACGCACCGCGATTCTTCTCATCTTTACCATTAGTTCTACCCGACCGTCCTTCTATGTCACCCTTCTTATGACAGCGCACCAAGAACGGATAAAGTAATTGTGAGCTTTTTTCCTAATTCCTTCATTTTGCCTAGAGCGTCCGCCCTTGCGGATTTTCACTCTAACTTTTCATTTTTTTTCAACTCACACTACTCATGGCACGCAACTCGATTTTTCTTTTTACCCGAAGCGCCCTTTCGGGTTTTCACTCCGTCCTCGGCCACTTTCCCATTCTTTCCTAGGCGCCCTTTCGGGTTTTCACCTAGCCGGGTTGATTTCTTTTTATTCTTTTTTTTTTCATTCAATTTTTTTTTTCCTTTAAATTACAACATGAATGACGGTTACAAGACGAGACAAATATAAATCTCTCCCAATGCTTATTCCGAGCATTGTCCTCAATGTGAGACTAAGGACATAAATAAAAACAATTAACCGGGAGAAGGACCTTCAACACCGATAAATAACTCGTTGTAATCACCATGATAGTACATGACATTCATCCAGCCACATCTCGATCACACATATTGAGCATCGAATACCCACTCTTATACAACAGAACCATGGCAATGTAACTAACTTTGAATTAAATCAAATCAGCCACCACAACTACTTATCAAGAATACCAATGGAACATACCGGACAAACTCAACACTAACGACAACTCAGCCAAAAATCCGCACAATGAAGAACTAGCCCGACCTAACTCGACACAAATCAACTCACGTCCAACAATCAAAATGAATATCAGCAACAACAATGAACATCTCAGCCTACCACCAAGAGTCGGGCAAATTAGAAACCCCAACTCCAAAACGACCAAGTGGACAACAATTTTCCAACTCCAACTCGCAGGAGGAATCACACACAAGTGAAAAGAAGAAGAGTCAGGAAATGACATACTCGACCACAAACGTGACACGAACCAGACTGGCCACCTACCACAGATACAAGCCCCATGCACCACGAACAGAACCCTTGTAACTGATCGCCACAAAACGATGACGACACGACGCCTGAACACCAGTGACTGGCGACACGACACCTGAACACCAGTGACCGGCGACATGACGCCTGATGACGGCGACTGTGGCTGACCGGCGACACGCATAAACTGATCCGGAAAGGTGAGTGATGAAAAAGAAACCTAGGTCTGAATTGAGAGATTGAGAGTGATGGAGCAATGAAGGATGAAAACCAAGGGAATTAAGGGGAGTTGATTTGATTGAGAACTTGAAGATGAGAAATTTTGAGATGGAGTATAGGTTTGAATTGAAAGCTAAAGGTAAATTGCTGAAGGGGATGAATGGATCGGAGATGATGAAGTTAGGGATTAGTGGATCAGTGGAGATTGGGGTTTAGGAGTTGAGTTGAAGTGGGGGATGAGGAGGAAGAAGAAGAAGATGAAGATGGGGGATCAGGGTAGTGACTGGTGAGCGTGTTTTTTGTTTTTTAAAAAAGAAAAAAGAAAAACAGGCATGTTTCAGTAAAGAAGCGCGCGATTCGCACAGGGTCCGCGCGACTCGCGCGGGTCATTGGAATTTCGTCCCAAAAGACCATTTTCTTAGATTTTTCTTCGATTATTGGTACTCCGTCATGCTAGTCATTGCACGGATTCCTGAATAAAAATCCACATTTCTCGTTCCTAATAAGAAAACACGACCCTTAATAAATTACAAAAATATACAAGAATCAGGTTGCCTCCCGGGAGCGCTTTTGGTTATAGTCGTTCGCTCGACTTGGATACGAGCTTAGGTATAAAATGGCATGTCGGAGAGCTTGCGTCTCTGGACACCCGATTTGTCACTCCTTGCATGAGTCGGCTAAAGCCTTATGCCGACTACGTCTTTGACTTTACCATTTTTAAATTGCAAGACCTTTGTATCCTTCCTTGAGCTAGGACCCGCCTTCCAATTATCAAACCATGACCTCGGTTTACCTTTGTTCAGCTCCGCGTCCTTACGCGACTCCCAAAGAATGACACACTTGGGTCCCTTAGAAAGAGATTCTTGCACAACGTTAGAAAAAAATTCCTTGCTAGAAGAGGTAGGCAAGATCGGTTTAGGAACCGATTTCACCACTTCTTCTTGTGAGTTAGGAGATAAGTGATCAAAAATATCAACACGACACAAGGTACTGTCTTTCGGGGAGTGAGAACTAGGCTTATTTATGTCGAATTTAACGACCCTACCCTCAAATTCCATACCAAGTGAACCATTAGGGACATCGATTTTTGTTCCCGCGGTCTTTAATAAAGGTCGTCTTAGAATGATAGGAGTTGCACTATAATCATGTTCCATGTCTAAAACATAAAAATCGACCGGGAAGACCAATTTATCAACTTTAACTAGGACATTCTCTACAACTTCCTTAGGATAGACATTAGATCGATCCGCTAGACATTAGATGATTGTCTAACAACTAAAATAATAAAGATGAAAACTTTAAGTAAATCAAATGATTAAAAGGTCTCGGGTTAAGTACAAATCCACAACTTAATCACAATTGATCATCGAAATCCGGTTCAAATTATTATTCTTGACTACTTTATCGTGAATCGTAGATTCTAATCCTCCTTATGAATAACTAATTAAAACGTATCTCGTTCTTAATCAGCCCTAACTGTTAAACAACCTAAACAATTCAGTTCTAAATTTAATTCAACAACAGCATTAATAGATAGAGAATTCGATAAAGAGATAAATAAACACATACAATCCAGTTGTGATATAAATCTATGATAATTGCTCCTAAGTCTTAATATCAACGAATCCCGTTCAATAATTAAGTCTTAGATGTTACTCGGGTTAAGTTAATCAACAAATCATGTTCAATTAACAAAACTAACAATAGAACGATGCAAAAGATAACAAGTTGATCACTCTAGAAATCAATAACAACATTCATGTAATTAAACTGAGCATTAATCAATAATCATGAATAAAGGTTAGAACTTTCAAATTCACAATCGATAATTAAGCGCATCAATGTCTTGAACCGAGAAGAGAAGATTAGTTACACATAATCTTGAGAAAAGTAGGGTTCATCTTCTCTCCTTTCTAATCTAACGTTAAACTACAATATGAATAATAATATGATGATAATAACTAATAATAATCTATACTAATAGTAGTCTAATAATAAGTAAGGTAAATCTATTACTTACCAAACTCTAATAATAAAATATAATAATACTAATAAATAATAAGTAAGGTAAATTTATTACTTACCAAACTCTAATAATAAAATATAATAATACTAATAAATAATAAGCTGACACGAAACCCAAAGCAACTTAAGTTCCGTCTTCAATTCTCAAGCTTGTTCCTTTAGTTCCCTTTCCTCGTTTTGGGCCCACCTTGTCTTTGTCTTCTCTTTTCATTCACGACCCGAACCGAGATTCCTCAAATAGGCTTATAACAATGACATCATAAATATTACACCAACGAAACATAAAAATACCGATTTAGTCAACCCAAATTATCATTATAACCATGCCTAAATACAGCCCATCCCATCAACCACTAAACACAAAATGCTCATTATCACCCCAATAAACATACGAATGTCAAATTAGCTACAAAGTGGTAATTAAAAATTGAATATTAATATATGTATTTTAAATTTGATAATATATTAATATCGAATGTCGTTACAAAAATTAACATAATTTTGTGTCTTGTGTATTTTATTATGATAATATCATCGTTGCTAACACGGTTTCTTGATAAGGAGAACATTTACACGAGATCTAAACTAGTGCCTAATTAATTAGTGATTGATTGATGAAAATAAGAAAGCTGATAAGTCCTATTCCTATTTGTAAAAATATGATTTATTTAATATTCGTTATTGGTGACAATTAGCGGAATATGTTATTTTTATCGACTTGGACAAAAAAAACATATGAAATATGAAAACGTATTTTCTAATGTGTACCCACTAGACACACATTAATATATTAATTAAAAACAATAATTACAAGGATATTATTAGGAGAACCTGCACACTTACACAACATCATTGCGATTCTTGCTTTAATTATCGTATTAACACGTATCCAGTGGACATACGTCAGAAAAACCATAAAAATAATGTTATAAAAGGTAAAAAATACACATGAAAGATATATTTTAATGAAGGAAACAAATCAGGTAGCATTGATGGAGAGGAAATAACATCCCATAAAAGAGGTAATCCAAAAGAAGTGTATTAAAAAGGGGATATGAACTAATGTTGTAATAGGAGGAAAGATGATATAAATAGACACATATGAAGCAAGCATATGAAGAACATGAACTGGTGACATTGTGCATACGAATTTGTTTCCAAATTTAAGAGTCAATATCTTTCCTAAACTTATTATTTTAAGAAACACGCATAATTGATATTATTTCCATGAAATAACCCGATAAATTTATCATCACTGCCACTGTATGTGGATTACTACTTTAAGATTTACCAAGCACTTCAAATTGATGACTACTTTCTTCTAATTCTAATAAGTGGAAACATCTGAGATCCCCATCCTCACTGCTCCACAAGTTATGTACGTATAAATACAGATATAGTAAAACTTGATTCTGTAAAGTCATAAGCATGCATATGGTTGATGAGATGAAACATAAAGAAGGTTCAAGGAGCGTTCTGCCCTTCTCAAATGGAATGCGAGTTCTTGTGGTTGATGATGATAAAACATGTCTAAAGTTGATGTACAATCTTCTTCGTAAATGCCAATACCATGGTTTGTCGTCTAATCTGTCCTTCGACTTTTCCTATTAATCTCTCGTATTTTTAATATCCAATGCTTATAAGCGCTTCGACTAAGTAATTTGTGTATGTATGTATGTATGTATGAAATAGTGAGCACAAGCAAGAATGCGAAAGAAGCCTTGAAACTTCTGAAGCGTAGGCAGATACATCATGATATTATGATCTGCGATGTGGAAATGCAAGACATAGATGGTGTCAAGATTCTTCAACTTTTAGGCATTGAGATGAATATACCAATCATCAGTGAGTCACTTTTCTCCAAATATCATTTCTCCTTATATTATGTGAGTGATTATTATCGTGAGACATACTAATGAAGAATAAAATAATATTAAATGTAAATTTCTTGTATGTGAGAAGTCTCACGACAAATTTATCGTGAGACTCATACAAAGAATTTGTGATTATCTTTCTTGTCAATATAAAAGTACCTCAATTATGTATTTTCATATCTTTAACATTTTTATAACATTAGGGTAATATAATTAATGTAATCCCTCCGTCCTTTATATTTCTTCCCGTTTTTTAAGATTTGTGAGGAGTATTTTATTTAAACGGGAAGAAACATAAAGGACGGAGGGAGGAGTATTTATCTCATATAATTGTGATGCATTTATAAAAAGTAAGACGCGATTTACAATCCCACTACTATTCTGTTTTCGAATGTCTACTCCTTTTGTTTTGAAAATAAATAAATATAAAATAAAACATTTGTTGTTGATTACGAGTTATAATATTTGGTGCAAATATTTTTTTACTTGTGAATTCGAAAACAAATCATTGATTTTACAAACTCATAACAAGAGTTACAATAAGTCAAAATCCTTTTTATTGAAAAACTTGACTAACCAATGATGACTCCACTCCTAACTACGAGTTTTTAAGTAAATTCTTAAAAGAAACTTGTATCTCATAAAAGTGATCTATTTGAAAAAGGAAAAACGATTACCGTTTCGTGAACTCATTCATAAGATAGAATTCACAGTTTTAAATGAAATAATGAAAATTTTAAAGTTATAAGAAGGTAGTATCAAATAATTATACAATTAGAGAAGCCAATTTGTATGGTTTAACTTGACTCACCCAGTCATTTATGTCTTGCCTGTTAAATCGAATCTCACCTAACTTGATTCACCTACCTCATCCTGTTCGAGCTCATATAAAAAAAATGAATGTAAGACTTAACAAAACATTCTCCTTCCTATGAGCCTGGCCCATGCACCCTCTTTAAAACTAGGCCTGCACCGATCCTGGCTGGTGTCTACCTGATCGGAGCCTAAATCAAAGATATAACTTCCTAAATATAACTAATCGAGTAGCTAGCAAGAAGAAGGGTCGAAAAGTAGCCAAAGGGAGATGTTATGTTATGTGGTTGATTGAGTAGAGTTTTACCTATGTCGAGTCGATTGGTTTAGGACTGGTTACTTACTGATCTGATTAATGATTTGAGCTAATAAACAAAATGATGATCTAACAATAATAAAATAGAATCTAGGGCATAAGTTCACATGTTGACTAAAAATGCAATGATGTTGAGTTGGGATAATGATTTTTGCGACTGTATGTCTAGGTTTTGGGTAAATATTGGTTGGTTGAATACTAAGCATGGAACATATCATAGAGGCTTTTGGATCTTACTAATATCGTAACACTAATTCATACTTTAGTCTAATTTTTGTCCGGGCTTTAGATCTTAGGACTCAAATTAACAAAATCAGTCTCAAAACGTGTCCACAAATCAAGTATTAATCATGATGGACAAGCTTGAAATAGAGACAATAATATGGACAAACACCAAAGTTCAATTCTACAACAATACAAGACTAGCTGCACATTATTCCCTGTACCCTAAATAAGATAACTAACTACTCTAAATAAAATATCATGAATAAAACTAATGAAAATATACTATCAAGATAAACAACAAAAGTGCAAAAAGGAAACTAGAAAGAGAGAGAATCGGAGAAGAGGAAAAGTATACCAACTAAAATAAATGAAATTGAAGTTTAGATTGGAAAGAACTGTAGTACCCCGAGTTTAAAGAGTATATTCAATATGGTTTGTGGTTCTCAGATGAGTGTATATTGGATATCGTTTGTATGATGCTTTGATGAGTGCTTAAAGGTATTGATAGTAGTACTCCTATATATATATCAACAAAGTGCACTTTGTTTTCTGGTTATCTATGCAAAAGAACTCCGCAGTTAAGCGTGCTTGGCTGGAATAGTCTAAGGATGAGTGATCTTTCGGGAAGGTCTCCGGATGCGCATGAGTGAGGTTAAAATGCACCAGAAAGGACTCGTAATGCCTTGATTATTTCATTAAACTAACTTAGTATATATATACCAGAGGTAATAACTAGGTACAACGAATCTAGAGCTATACTAATGACGGGAATATATAAAGCTAGATACTACTAATGACGGAATGTTATGAGAAATTCATCATTATTACTAACACGCCCCCTCAGTCAAAACGGTAGTTTACAGATGCTTTGACTGGACCAAAAGATAATTGTAGATGCCGCTGAAGACGAACCAAGTCGACCTTTTGACGCTGGAACTGCAACTATGTGCCTTGAACGTATGTCTCAAACTCGCGCGAATGTCGATAACAAAATTAAAAAAGAAAACTAACAAAACTAAAGGTGCACGAGGCCGAAGCGGCAGGTCGTTACACTCTTAAAAAGAAAACGGTGTACGGGCTCGTGGCAACCCGTAAGGCACCACAAACTGGAGCAAAGCTCAATAGTATTAAAAAAAAAGGAAAAAAAAACAAGGGTTAGAGCGGTATTGGCGAGGATCGAATCAATAGTGAACACGTCGGCGACAACATAATATGACAATCGGTACGGAGAGTATTATTATTTATGGCTAATAATATTATTTAAGGTGGTGTGATGGAAGAAAAAGGGGAAAAACAAAAGAAAACAAAACGGAGTATCACCGTCTGAGATGCAAATACATGGCTAATTGCTATGACGGAGAATGCAATTAGCATGATATGCAAAAGTTTTATTGGATATTAAATAGTAGAGTAGCAACTGGCAATACACTAATATACATGCATGACGCCAATAATACCCGCTGGAGATGGAAAGAAGATGGCCATCTCCGGCCGGCGGCTAAGTCATGAAGTTGTAGCAAGCGGAAGGAATTTTGAGGGGATCGATTTAGGCTGATACGATGTAATTAATGTAATGCCTTGATTATTTCATTGAACTAACTCGGTATATATATACCGGAGGTAATAACTAGGTACAACGAATCTAGAGCTATACTAATGACGGGAATATATAAAGCTAGACACTACTAATGACGGAATATTATGAGACATTCATCATTATTACTAACAGTCTGTGAGGCTAGTACACAGCCTGTTGAGCGCCATAAATGATAGTGGTGGCTGGGGTGTTACAAAAACAATCTTCAAATTCAACCTGAATGTAATACATAAAACTCATCGAAGTGTTTATGGGATTATCGAAATGAAAATATGTTATAATGGATGGAGACGTCACGTTATCAAAGGTTTATTGATTACACGTGAAGAACAAAACAAATATTAAATAATAATAAAACTGAAAAATAGATTTACGTGGTTCACTAGCAAAATCACTGGCTACGTCCACACCGACAAGGAGACAAAATTCACTATTGTGCGTGGAGATAATAGTACAACAGTAAACCGTAGTAAATTCTACTGATACAGGAGCTATTGTCAATGCTACACTACAATGCACTACTGAAGACAAAGGAGGATTAGAAAGAAAGAAGAATGACAATGCTACTGCAATTGCAACAAATGTTACAGCAGGAAAGGAAGACCAATTGCTATTTATCCTTCGTCTATTACAATTTATTTTACTCATTAAATATCAAGTATTACTGAAACACCCCATATTGATTGAAGATGTCCTATTCATGAGCTTTGATTAAAGGGGTTTGAAGTACTACTCATATAGTCATATCAACAAAGTGCAATTTCTTTTCTGGTCATCCATGCAAAAGAACTCCGCAGTTAAGTGTGCTTGGCTGGGAGTAGTCTTAGGATGGGTGACCTTCTGGGAAGGTTTTCGACCATAGCCTTAAATTTTTTGAAATTTTCAAAAGACTCAGACTTAGCTTGTTGAAAATAAACCCAACTCATTCTAGTAAAGTCATCAGTGATGAGCAAAAAATAGAGACTCTTATCCAACGATTCTGTTTTCATCGGACCACACAAGTCTGCATGAAGAAGTTGGAGACTATCACTTGCTCTCCAGGCAGTTCCAGATGGAAAAGAACCCCTGGATTGCTTACCATATATGCATCCTTCACATAGACCTATTTCTCCAACTTTAGGTAAACCATTTACCATGCCCTTGTTGCTTAATAATCTTAACCCTTGACCATTTAGATGCCCATAACGCAGGTGCCATAATTTTGCATTATTATCTCTTTTTACTATGAGTGCTCTACTCATATTTTTTAAGAGATCTAGTGCGACCATCTTATTTCTACCCGTACGTGTTGTAGCTACTTTTTCATTTGTGGTTTTATCTTTAATTATGCAAGATTCATTATCAAAGAGTAAAGAGAATCCACATTCTAGTAGTTGAGCAACACTCAACAAATTGTAAGCCAACACTCAACAAATTGTAAGCCAACAAGGGTACATACCGAACGTTATGTAAAATTTGACTTTTGCCTTGTTCAGTCTTGAGTACAACAGTCCAAATTCTCTCTACATTCAGCTGCTTATCATCACCAAGACGCACTTTGCCCCTTTTTGATTCATCAAGATCCTTGAACATCTCCCTAGTGCTTGACATGTGGTTGGAGCATCCACTATCAATAACCACATTCTATGTTCCATCTCTTGATTTCCTTCCTTTGTCAGAAAGAGTCTTTCTTCCTGTTAAGCAACATTCACATTTTGATCTTGATTCTGCTTGCTTTGATCCTTTTCTTTTATCCAACACTGAGCAGCTTTGTGGCCTGGTTTGTTATAGTAATAGCATTTCATTATGCTTTTACTGGTTTGTGGCTGATTGTTTTCTTCAGTCCACCGGCCTCTACCACGACCACCTCTTCCTCCTTTACCTCTTCCTTTTCCTTGTTGTTGTCCAACCTTTTCTCTTGGTGACTCAACCTTGGCTTGGAAGGCTTTCTCCTCCCTTTTTTTAGAAGATCTGTTGAGTCTCTCCTCATGAGCCTGAAGAGACCCCATCATCTCATCAAAGGTGTATGTTGCCATATCCTTTGATTCCTCTATAGCTGCAACAACGTGATCATACTTACTAGTAAGACTCCTTAAAGCCTTTCCCACCACATGCTCATTTGTAATCTTTTCACCATAGGATTTCATCTGCTGAACCACACTAGAGACTCTAGACAAATAATCCTGTATGGACTCTTTGTTCTTCATAAGGGCATTTTATTCGAACTTCCTTCTCAATGATTGTAGCCTTATCGTGACTATCTTCTTGTCTCCTAGATACTCTTGCTTGAGTATGTCCCATGCTTGCTTGGACGTGGTTGCAGAAGCAATTTTTGGAAAGATTTCATCATCCAAAGACTGTTGGATCAGATGATAAACAGTGCCTTGGAGTCTCTCTTCCTAGTCTCTTTCAGCTGGGTGTCTGGTTCCGCAGGATTAGTATCCTTAAAACCCTCATCAACTAGTGACCATAGCTCTTGTGACTTAAAAAGCGTTTGCATTTTCAAGCTCCAGAATTAATATTTGACACCACTGAAGACGGGCAATTGTGTCATTGAGTTATTGCCATTGCCATTGTTCTGCATTTTGAACAATGTTCACCAAGGTCCTTGAATCCTGAACCCGGTTAAGCTCTGATACCAATTGTTGTATTTCTAAGAGGTTTTTTGTAGAACAGAAAGTAGATTCTATATTGCATAAACTCATAAGGACAGTACGGACTATAAATAAGCAATCTTAATAACTGAACTCCCACTCTTCCATTCTTCAAAGTCATGCCTAAGTAGTGGGGTTGACTCCTACATTCAAGCAAACACTAACAATGAACGTAACTACATATGAACTGCACTAGTTTGCAGTCTCCTAATTATTTGCTGACTCAATCTTACTTAACTAACTGTGAGGCTCGAACCACTCATTCAACATATACTTGTCTTGGATTTCAGAGGTCGTGATGGAAAACACATGAAAGTGACATAATATGCTCAATTTCCAATAAAACACGATAAAAAACACCAAACAACTAGAAATCATGTTTAACTCGTTAAATCACTCTGAAGAGTAAGATAAACATATAAAATCGGGTTAAAAAAAATACGGAGTACTATTTATCACCTATGACAAATAAGATTTTTTGTGTGTTGAATGCGAGGTGTACGGTATTTAAGAAATTAAAAGATGTTTTGTAAAATGAATATTTAGAAGTCTAGAATGCAACGTGACAATTTATTCTAAATTAAACTAAAATAAGCTCTAAAAATCCGTTCTCATTATTCATATGACCCTAGCTACAAACTATAAAAGGTAATTAGCTATGCGGCCTGTGGCTGTATGCAATGGAAAGCAGTGTAACTGTTATTCTTCTTGATTTCGTATTGTAGTTTTTCATTATTATTACATTTCTAAAGGATGTTGATATTAAATAATTTGAAAATTGCAGTGTTGACATCTGATAGTAAAAGAAAGCGAGTGATGCAAACGACCATAAATGGAGGTTGTGACTACTTATTATTAGTGAAGCCTGTGGGAATCGAAGAAATCCAAAATATATGGCATGATGTTTTCATGGGAAATAAGTGGATACCAGTTACAAGACTACCACCACCTTCATTTGTGAAACAAGCACCTAGTAGTAGTAATAATAATAATAATAATAATAATAATGATGTTAGTCAAACTCTCCTACAAGACGAGGCTGCTAATAATGATGGTGACGAGGATAAAGAAGATAGTGGTTGTGAGAACGAAGAGACAACACTAAACCCCAAAAAAACTCGACTATTTTGGACTGTTGAGCTCCATCAAAAGTTCGTAGATGCCGTCAAGACACTAGGCATTGAAAGTGAGCTTTTTTTTTTAGTTAGTGTTATCAATAATGTATATATATGTAGTGTCCATCGCTCCCTCCCGGCCCCCATAGCTCGCTCATGTATTCCTTTTTGGCTGGCAGGGGCATTTCCTAAGAAGATCCTTGAAATAATGAATGTTGAAGGACTCACTAGAGAAAAGGTGGCAAGCCATTTACAGGTATCACCTTAATTCTACCATAAATATCACTTCAATTACTTGGTAAAGTTATAACGGGTGCTACTATGATTCGGGGCTCAAACTCCGTTGGCGTCATGCTGTTTATGTAGAAATACAGGATTTATCTTCGAAGGGTTAACACCGCCGCATCCAGTAAGGTAGCAAGGAATGCGAGTTCATATGCAAACAATGACGGAAATGGTCCAGTTGGTGGCGAATATGGAGTTTTCAGCTCATTATCAAGAGAAATAGCAGGAGAGTTTCCTGGAACAAATTCTTCGTCTTTATTATTGCAGCAATCCATGTTTCATCCTATGGCTTCAAATTTTATTAGTTCGTCATTCCCACCAACCATGTCAAAGTTTCAGTTTGCAACTCCATCTCCAAACTTATATGCTACACCAATGTTTCAGGGGTTTTCTTCACTAAATCAAAACAAGGCCAACCTTCTATATGGAAATCAATCACAACTCACTAGCCCTTCTTTCATCATGTCGTCACCCTACAACGAAGTAAGTGGATGCGGATCTAATTTGCTACATCCTTACAGTTGTTTATCTAACTGTGACGACACTTCTATTCACTCCTCATCAGTTCTACCACACGATTTTCAACACAATCTCTTCACTACTTCAAATGTATCGGGTAATTATTTTCAAAATGTTGAAAATAATAATCCTACAAATTACGTTGGTGAATATTCCTTTCTCGAAAACTTTCAAGTTCAAGGTGAAGATGGTCGTCTAGACGACAGTAGTAATGGTATGAACAACTTTAATTATCTAGGACAGTCGAAAATGACGTGGCAAGATAACAATAATAACCCGAGTGACACTCGTGATTCCTATAATAATTTGTATGATGTTCCAAGTCCCCTTATCCAAAATGTTGTTTCGGGACACGTAAATAACAATGATATGAGCGTTTTACCCTTCACTTATCTAGAAGGAGGGGAAACTTCTCCACCATTGTTGCGGCAAAATTCAGTGGAGGTATCTAATATTGAGAAAGATATGGAGTTGGAAGATTTTCTAGTTGATGACCAAAAGCTTATCACTAGCTCATCAAACAACGATGGTCAAGAATACTTGGAGGATATAGTTGGAAGATTTCTCAAACAGGTAACAGCCAGTAACTTTTATTACTGATGTTTTAAATTAATTTCCTTTACTTGTATGTTTCTGTCATTGATGCTTACTCAATAAATTTCAATGATGTAGGGAAACGAGGAAAAGCCACAAGCAAAAGATGAATTTGACCCTGACTCATTCATTCTCCATTAAATAGTAGTTCAATTGTTTTGAGACGTCTATCATCTTTTTTTTTTATATATATTTGTGCTATTTAATCCAAATGTGTTCCAAGAAAAAACAATTGATCAATATAAATGTTCATTATAGAAAATTATTGTTGGCCCCATAAAAGTTACTGTCCGTCATATTATGGGAGCAACGAGTTAGGAATAACAATTGTTTTCAAAATGATATACGGAATATTAATTTTTATGTAGTCTTTTGAGAATTTAAACATGTTGTCAAGTTTCAAGTCAGGTATTAAAACTCAATTTCAATTGACACCATAATCTATATTATCAAATACGTACATTGCTTTGATATATTTATCGTATATAAATATATTTATATTCAGGGCCTGCCCTGAGCCCTGTTTGGTGGGGTGGCGGCTCAGGGCCCATGCTTGGAAGGGGCCCAAAGAGAAGGAAAAGTCTTATTTATATAACTATAGTAGCAATTTAGTTACTGTAAATGGTAATAGATCTGCTTTGGTGTAGTTGGTGAACCAACATATCTAAAGTTCAATAGGGTTGGGAGGTCCTGGGTTTGAGGCATTCCCCAAGCAATTAATATTTTTTTTTTTGAAAAAAACCCCAACAAGTAGGCTTATATAATTGCATAAAAATCATCAGAAATAACAGCTTCCACGTTCGCCGGACCTAAATGCTCCCAAACTCGCTTTCCTACAGAAAATGACATAGCACACGCGGACTCATGGGCTGCACGGTTACAACAACGAGGAACAAAAGACCAACTAATACAATCAAAATTATAAGCAAAAGCAAAAATATCATCTAAAATGAGGAACAAGTCGCTCCGTCCCTTCCTTGCTAAGCGCAGATGATCAATGACCGTCTTGCAATCGCTTTCAACAATGACCTGTCGGTATCCCCGTTTCCGAGCTTCCTTAATGCCTTGGAAAATCGCCTCTGCCTCTGCTGCATAAACATCCATCATCCCGGGCCGCCTGACACACACTCCCCATACCATACGACCGTCCTCACCCCGCCCCACAATTCCCATGCTAACCCCTCCACCCCGTAATCCTGCATCACAATTGATCTTGATCGACCCTATAGGCGGAGGCTGCCACTTCTGCGCACCTCCTCCACCCCTCGTTCCGCTCTGGTCACCCCGTCCCCTCATCCCCCCTTCCACTCCCTCACACTCCGCCATGATGTCAAGAACCCGAGTCAACACATCCTCAATGCAAACCCTCTTCCCCTCAAATACCCACTTATTGCGTGCCTCCCACATCGCCCAACAACCCACCATAACCTTCCCTCGCTCCTCATCCTCCATCTCCCTCCACACATCCTCCACCCACTCCCTCACCCGCTTATGCTCGTTTTCCTTCTTGACATCCACCCACAACCCAAACCCGCACCCACACCCCTTTACGAGATGGAGACAAGTCTCCACCTCGCAGCAACAGATCAGACACGTACTATCAAAATCTGAGATACGAGAAGCAATATTACCTTTCGTTGAGAGCGCATCAGAACAAAGTTGGCAAAAGAATATCTTAACACGGGGGAGCACCTTAGCCTGCCAGATCCGCGTCCATAACCATCCTTCCCGGGCAAAGTCGGACGGCCCTTGGCTCCCCTCCATACCAGCCGTAAGAAGTCGATAAGCCGACTTCACCGTGTAAGAACCATCCTTCTCCATATCCCAGCACCACAAATCCTCCACCTGGACTTAGCCGCATATTCAAGATAATTTCTTGCTCAAAAGGCAAAAAATTAGCCCGAACCAAAGGAGCATCCCACGACCCATCGCCCCGCCGCAAATCTGCCACAAACCACTCATCCTTACCCACCCCACAAGGAGATAACACTCGCCTCGAACCATCACCTGGTAGCCAAGGGTCATGCCACACCCTCGTCCCGAGCCCATTCCCAATCCGCCTCCTCCCTCCCTGCAGAACCACAGTCCGTGCCTCCCATATCCCCTTCCAAGTGTAGCTAGGATTATTACCCAACTCTGCTTGCAAAAAAGACCCATTCTTATAATACTTAGCTCGTAGCAACCTAGCAAGAGGACTCCCCATGTCCGTGGTAAGCCTCCACGTCTGTTTCCCCAGCAGCGCCATATTAAATTTCCGAGAATCGCGGAAGCCAAGACCACCAAGTCTCTTAGGGGCACAAAGTTTCTCCCAAGCCAACCATGACATCTTCCTCTTCCCACCCTCCGACCCCCACCAGAACCGAGAAATCATGGAACAAAGCTCCTCACAAAAACTCAAAGGCAGTTTAAAAACACTCATTACATAGGTAGAGATAGATTGGGCCACAGCCTTTATCATAATTTCTCTGCCTGCTTTCGACAAAAGCATTCTCTTCCAACCGTTAAGTTTTTTAGTAAGTTTATCCCGAAGAACTCTAGTCAACTCAAATTTCGATTGTCCAACAACAGTGGGTAAACCGAGATACTTACCTGGATTTGCCACGATCCGCACCCTTAAAACACTTGCCACCTCCTCCCGTCTCGGTCCAACAGTACACCGACTAAATGAAGCATTAGTCTTATCAAAATTAACGAGCTGACCAGATGCGGCCTCATAATCTCGTAGGATCGACTTCAAAACCCGCGCCTTCGTCTCTCTAGCACGACAAAATAACAAGCTGTCGTCCGCAAAGAATAAATGGGAAATAACCGGAGCCTCATGCGCAATCTGAATCCCATGAATCGCCTTCGTCTCAACAGCCCTCCTGATTTGACTCGAAAATACCTCAGCACAAAGAATAAAAAGATAAGGAGAAAGAGGGTCACCTTGCCGTAATCCCCTCCCAGGTCGGAATTCACGTTCCGGTTGGCCATTCAGCAGAATCTCAAACGTGACGGTGGTGACACAATGTGTAACTCGGTCCACCCATAGCCGATCAAACCCCATGCGATGCAAGATACGAGCCAAGAACCCCCACTCAACCCGATCATAGGCCTTAGCCATATCAAGCTTCACCGCCATGTACCCCTCACCCACCCTCATATTCTTCATGTGATGGAACGCCTCAAACGCCACAAGAATATTATCCGAGATCTGCCTCCTCGGAGTGAACACACTCTGATTCTCAGACATAATATCGCCTAGAAACGATTTCAGCCGGTTCGCAAGGACCTTCGAAACCAGCCTATAAATGACATTACAAAGGCTAATGGGCCTAAAATCCTCCATCGAACTCGGATTTGTAACCTTCGGTATAAGAACAATGAACGTCCTATTACTCCCCCTCGGCAAGGACCCACCTCGAAGAACATCAAGAGTCGTCCTAGTAACCACTGGTCCTACAACATGCCAATACGTCTGATAGAATAACACATTCATGTCATCGGGATCGGGAGCCTTAGTCGGTTGGATTTGTTCAAGCGCACTCCACAACTCACTCTCCGAATAATCCCGCCTAAGAATCACGTTCATCTCGTTCGTCACCTGCCCCTCCACTCCCTCCAGAAGCCCCTCAAAGTTGCGCGAGTTACACGATTCAAAGAGATGAAGAAAGTACTCCCGAGCCACCGTCTCCATCTGTCCCCTCTCCTCCCACACCACCCCTTCGGAGTCAACTAGCTTCCTGATTTGATTATTCTGTCTTCTAATCGAAGTTTTTTTGTGAAAAAACTTCGTATTTCTGTCTCCCTCCCTTAACCAATTCTCCCTCGACCTCTGTCTCCAGAACATCTCCTCACACTTCAACAAATTTTCCAACTCCTTTACCACTCGTTTCCTCTCCTCCACCTTCCGTACCGTTCGCTCCTCCCTCTCCAGCCTCTCTAGCACTTTCCTCTTCTTGCCAATATCCCGTAAAACTTTACCTATGCTCACCCCCTTCCAAGCGAGAAGCTCCTCCCCACACTCCCTAAGCTTCTGCAGAATATCACTCTCTCCTCTGCCCCAAACCCGCTTGATAACCTCCTCACACCCCTCTTCACCCACCCACACCTGCTCAAATTGAAAAAGCCTCTTCTTATCCCCCTCTTCCCGCCTATCCTCCAAATAGAGCTTAACCGGAGCATGATCCGACCATTCCCGAGTAAGATGTGAGAGTTTCGCTCTCGGAAATATATCAAACCATGCCTCGTTGCCCATCGCCCTGTCCAGCCTACATTGCCTGTTCATGTCATCAGCCTGACCATTATCATAAGTAAATTCATACCCGTCAAACGAAACATCTTAAGCCCACACTCGTCCACCGCTTCCATGAAATTGTTCATTTGCCACTGCGCTCTCATCCCCCCCTTCATTTCCGTAGCATAGAGAATTTCGTTAAAATCGCCCATACAGATCGACGGTCCATCGGCCTCCTCACTCAACAGCTTCAAAAGCTGCCAAGAAAGATGTCGATCACTAACACCAGGCCACCCGTAAAAACCCGTCACCCTCCACCCCTTCTCCCCCATCAGCACCTCAAAATCCATATAGTGAACTGAAGATGACATAAAAGTACACTGAACTCCACTCTTCCACAAAAATGCAAGACCCCCCGACCGACCCACACTATCCAAATCTACACCCTCGTAGTCGTTAAGTTTTTTCCTAACTCCCTCAAATTCCATATTACTAAGTTTCGTATCGCATAAAAATACTATAGCAGGGGCGTTCTTCCGAAGAAGGTTTTTAGGGTTGCAGCGGAGTGACCTCAGCCTCCGCCTCAGGTGAACTGACACCCATGATATATTTCAACTTCTTCCCTTCCCCTAACTCACTTCCGCTTTCCTCCTCTCTCTCACGCTTCCCCGAATTTCTCCTCACCCCTTCCAAATTATCTTTACCTGCTCGGGCTAACCCCTTCCACGTCCCCCCTCGAGATCGGCTCACCTTCACCCCCGCTAATTCCCCACGATTTAGATTATTCTCGAGTTGCATCATGATCCTTCATGACTCCTCAAACATATTCTCTCCTTCCTCACCTTTTTGCCCCTCTTCGGCTAGCCACCCATGCACTTCCTTCCCCCTATCCCCCCTTGACATCAACTCACCCAAACTCAAGCTCCCTTGTCCCATATCGGCCCCTATCCTACGCTCATCCCCTTCATACTCACACCCACTAATCAACTTCCGCCCATCCGAAACCAACCGCCTCTCCCCGTGATTTGTCGCCCATCTCGTCTTATTCTTAACGACAATAGCTTGTAACTTCCCTATCAACTGCTCCACCACTTCGTCCTCCCTCTGTTTTTGTTTCGACTCAAATTCTGGGTCTAATCTCTTCCTCTTTAACCCCCTGCCCTCACTAGTGAGCTTAGTCGGCCTCCATGGGGACGCCCGAAGCTCATCTTCAAACAACAGTTCACCAACATCATAGGGGCCCTCATCACAATCTTTTTCACCATGTCTGAGTACACCACACCCGTAACAAAACAAAGGTAAACGCTCGCATTTAACAGGAAACTCGACAACTTTACCTCGTGGCATGCGAATGACAATGTTCTGGGTCAGGCTCTTGCGAACATCATGTAGAATTCGTATTCTAACTGTTCGGTCGATCTGGGTTGTCGTACTATCATCCACACCCACGTACTGTCCAAGTTGCTGCGCCTTATTCTGAATATTGTCAAAATTCGTCCGTCCCTTCAATGGCAATTCATAAACACGGACCCAAATTGGTACATGGAACTGCGAAGTCTCCGTCAACCCCCCCCAATCGGATCATTAAAACACCAGACAAACCGGTCGAAGTGCCACAGTTGTCCTTCTATGACCTTAGTCTTATCTTCCTCGGAGGCGAAATGAAACATGAAGGTTCGTTCTTTGATGTCGCGAACGTTCCCAGAGATAGGCCCTTCGTCAACCATAACTTAGTCATCGTATCGATTGCTGCCTTCGAATTTATCATCTTGTTCGCCCATAATTTACCCATCAGTACATAATCCCCCGTCGATATGCCACTCTTATCTTCTTCCTTCCACGCAAAAAACTCCCTCCTCCCCCATCTTTCCCTTCCTCTTGTCACGCACCTGCTCCATATCAATCAATTTGGCAATCTTCAATGAATGCGCAGTACACAAATTTGTCAGAATTGAAAGACAAAACCACGAGAATTAAGTGGATTTGATATAGGGAATAAACCCTAGACTCTCCCTCACAAGGCAAACCATAGAAGAAGACTTTTGTTATTACTCTTTATTTTTCTTTATTTAGTGGGGCCCCCAATCAATTATCTTATTTATGGAGTAGTTTTTTATGACTCTTATCTTTCCTTATTTAATGCAATTATCTTAATAAGTTTTCTTTTTTACGACTTTTTATTTTTCTTTATTTAATGGATCTTTATCATCTTAGTTTCTTTTTATTGTGGTAATTTGTTTGCCGTATAAAAAGTAGTATGATTTAATAGTTTTTTTTGTTATTATTCTTTATGTTTCCTTATTTAATGGGGCCCCCCAATCAATTATCTTATTTATGAAGTAGTTTTTTATGACTCTTATCTTTCCTTATTTGATGCAATTATCTTAATTAGTTTCTTTTTTTTTACGACTCTTTATTTTTCTTTATTTAATGGATCTTTATCATCTTAGTTTCTTTTTATTGTGGTAATTTGTTTGCCGTATAAAAAATTAGTATGATTTAAAGTAACTACTGAGTATATTTTCTTTGAAATTTTAAACTAAGGATTCTTGTTGCTATCATTTCTTTTATTACTATTTCTTTTTCCTTATTTAATAGGGCCCAATCAATTATATCTTAGTTTTTTTTATGACTCTTTATTTTTCCTTATTTAATGGGTCTTTATTATTTCGATTTCTTTTTATTGTAATGATTTTTTGCTATATAGGAGTACTTTAATTAAAGTAATGATTTTTTTTAATTCTAAACTAAGGATTCTTGTTGCTATCATTTTATTTATACCAATATATCAATGATCGTATTAAAACTATTTAAAAAAAAAAACAATATCGAATAGTGAATTATTTAATAAGTCATTAATTTCAAGGAATATAAACTTATACACTATCTATGAGTCATCATACTCACAATATCATTTGATGGCCTGAATCATTTGTTAAAGTGCGAATCATGCTAGCTGGAATTGCATTGCAATGTCGTAGATGTAATAAAATCATAATAACAAGAAATTATTGAAATATTTTTTGTTAGAAACATAGTTAATGAAAATTACGGCCCAAATGAACGTGTGACGATGATATCAACGAAAATAGTGAAAATAATGATTACGATTATTAATAACCTTAAAAAAAAACCCTTCGTGTGCTCTGGAGATTTCCGACGATATTTTGGTGATTTCCGGCGATAGCTTGGCGCGGACAGGCCTCGATCTTGACAAGGCTGTCCGGCGTTGATTCGGTTACTGTTTTGATGCGGACAAAATCCCGCGCTGTTCCTAAAGGCCCTATGGCAATGAAGCCTGTCACTCGGAAGGCTAAAGAAGAAATTTTGCGAAAACTTGTTAAAATCTCGAATTTGGATGGACAGAACTCGCAGCCTGAGGGTTCGTCGAACTCGACGAACGATAGATTGAAGGAAATCCCTGGATTGAATTACGCGTCGGATGATGACGCGGTGTCCGAATACGTCCCAGAGACGAATGATATGGAGATGAGCGGATGGAAACAGAGAGAGGGCAAAAAATTGTCGATATGGAGGAGGATGAGGATCTCTTGAAATTCTCAGAGGATGATCTTGATGATGAAATTGAATATTGGAGTACTGCAGTATACTGTTTCATTATGGGGGCCAACCCACCTTGAGAGGTGGTCGAGGGATTCGTGAAAAGAATTTGGAAGGAACACGGAATTGACAAAATTTCGTTCCTACCCAACGGGATTTTTGTAGTTCGGTTCAAGGACAAGCACGCAAAGGTAAAAATTCTTGATTATGGCTGTTTTATGTTTGACAATAAACCCCAGATTGTTAAAGAATGGACCCCTGATGCTAAGCTGAATAAGGAGGATGTATCCGAAGTGCCTATTTGGGTGCAATTTCACGACTTACCTTTGAAGTTTTGGGGGCGTTGTTTGCCCCGATTGGCTGCTCTAGTAGGGCCGTATGTAAAATCTGACTTACCTACGGAAGAACGTACTAGGTTAGGCTATGCTAGAGTGATGGTCATGGCGAAAGTGGGGCAAAAGTTTAAACAGTCAATCAAATTTTTGGATGAACGAGAGAATTTGGTAGAGATTTTCGTCAAATATGAGTGGAAACCTACTTGGTGTTCTAAATGTAAGGGGTATGGTCATGCAGTGACAGAATGTAGGCGAGATGAGTTGAGGAAGGCTAGGCAAGAAGTCAAGTTGAACCGTGCTGGGGGGGGGGGGTATGGTTCGTAAGCCTGTGTCGGGGCAGCCTAGTGGTGTGCTAGTGCGTGCTCAGCCTGTGTCGAATCAGTCTGGTGGTGGGCTAGTGCGTGCTCAGCCTATCGTCGGGGGTGTGAATTCTGGTCGACCCAAACCTGCTGGACCTGGTCCCAGGGAACCGAGGACTAGTACTATTGTGAATAAGGGGATTGCGTTTAGTGAGGTGGTTATGGGTGTGCCGAGAAAAGAGGGGGTGGAGGAAAAAATTGGAGCTGGCTTGGAATTGGTGATTCATGGAGGTACATAACATAGGGTGTTGGAATGTTCGAGGGATGTGTAATATAAATAAGCAACGAGCAGTTTGTGAGTTTCTTAGGAAGCAGCAAATAGACGTCGTCGGGCTACTTGAAACTAAAATAAAAAATAAGGCTTATGCCAAAGTTCATCAGAATAGTTTTTATGAATGGAGTATTACGACTAATAGCCATTGTCATAAAGGAGGTCGGGTTTGGCTCTTGTGGAAACACGATAGGGTGAAGCTGACAATAGTGGAGTATACCAGCCAGAGTATCCATGTCAGAGTGACGCCGAATTCAGGTAAGGAGTATTGGCTTACTTTTGTGTATGCCTTTAATTTTGCGACGGAGAGGGTTGATCTTTGGAGACGGTTGGAATCCTACGCTCGCAATGGGCCATGGATGATTATGGGTGATTTCAATTGTGTGATGAATGCAAGTGAGTGTCTTGGAGGTGGGAACTCGGAAGAGGCAATGAGTCAATTTCGAGATTGTGTTGCTAATTGTGGTGTGAGCGATTGTAAGGCGGTCGGGTCTTGGTTCACCTGGAACAACAAGCATAGAGTGGCCGTCACGAGGGTGTTTAGTCGTATTGATCGTTGTTTAGTTAACGACGAGTTGGTGAGACTATTTCCTAATGGGTATGCCAATTTCTTGCCGGAAGGGACGTTTGATCACTGTCCTTGTATTGTTCAATTGGAGCAGCCCCCGACGAGGAGAAATAGGAGTTTTAAATACATGAACATGTGGAGTAGAGCGTCGGAGTTCAAGCCGTGTGTGGCTTCGGCGTGGGCTGCCCCGGTTCATGAGACTGAGATGTTTCGAGTTGTGATGAAGCTTCGGAGTCTAAAGCAGCCGTTGAAACAGCTCAATAAGGCCTGTTTTGCGGACATCGAGAATAATTGTGAACAGGCTGAAGAGAAATTGCGCCAACTGCAGATTCGTCTGCGGACTGATAGATCGAATGCTGCTGTGACGGAAGAAAGCGAACTGAATGAGCATGTGAGAATGCTGCAAGCCGCGAGATCGAATTTCTGGAATCAGAAATTGAAATAGCGATGGATTGAGGACGGGGACGCTAATTCTGCGTTTTTCCATGGCTTCCTTCGGGCTAGGCGCTCTCATAATGCAATTGTTAACATTGTGGATGCAGGTGGGCATGCTTGTCAGTCTAAAGAGGAGATCGAAGAGGCCTTTATTCATTTCTATAAGTCATTGCTCGGCGAGTCTTGTGAAGTGGAACCAGTGAATGTTGAGGTGGTTCGAAAGGGTAATATTTGTTCTGAGGCTCACAAGCAGCTTGTGGAAGGGAATGTTACGCCTGAGGAAGTTAAGAGCGCTTTGTTCAGTATCCCTCGGAATAAAGCGCCTGGCCCAGACGGATTCTCGAGTCAGTTTTTTATTGATTCCTGGGACATTGTCGGGGAGGATATTGTGAAAGCTGTCCACTAATAAAAAAAATAACACATGTGACGATCTCAGTAAAAAAAACTCCGCCTAAATATATAATTAGGAAAACCAAAGCCTCGTCAACATGGTCACCAAACAAATAACTCATTCTTACTTACTATTGTATAATATAAATAGGGTCGGTCCTGACTATTTAGGGGCCCTAGGCTAAATAATAGAACGGGGCCCCTTTAAAAATAATCGTAATTGTTCCGGTCAAGGAAACAATTAACCCGACTTCGGATTCGGATCGTATGCTCGTATGTTGCTTGATAATTGCTCGTCCAATTTCCTTTAGCCTCTCCTTTCTCCCGCTTCTATGATCAGACCTTCCCGGCGAAGCGAGCCTACTCCCTGCACAGTGAACGCACAGGGCCTCGGAGGTTGTCCGAGGGAACCCTCTCCGATGCCTAAGTCAGTCTGTGAAATGTCTTGATGAACCTAGCTCGTGAGGGGCTAGGTGGCGTTTTAGGGAGTGAGAGTCTAGAGAGAGAAAATCCAACCATCTTAATGTGGGAGGAAAGAAGGTATTTATACCTTCCCCCAAGTGAGAGAGGAGAGAGGGAAAGAGCGGGAGAATGGGTGGATGGCAAAGTGACACGTGGATCCGCGTCGTCCACTCATTCTCCCTTACCTTAGGCAAAATGACGGAGGGGCCCCCGTCGACCCCTGGCCCTGCCTGGGGGGGAGAGGTCTCCTGGAGGCAGGCGAGCAGGGGTTTCTGGAGGCTCTGCTCAGCGGGCTGCATCGCCCTGCTAAGCGGGTAGTTGTTCGAGGTTATCCCCTTGGTGGGTTTTTGGGTGACTTTACCCCAGTAGCCTGCTGACAGGCTGTCTCATTCTTCAGGGTTGGGTCGGCTGTGGGCCGGCTCGGCGGGCGACCCGGCGCAGGCTACCGACCCCCATCAGTAATCTTTTTTTTTGGTAAAGTGTAAGTATATATTTATGTATAAATAATTTCAATCAATCACTCAAATGGCTACAACAATTTTTGCAGCCATCTAGCGTCTTTGTCGCCAATAGGATATTTAATCTTACACATTACTCTATTCTTAACATCGTATTTAATCAAATTGACAATATAAATAGGATGTGGCACGATACTCTCAATTCTGCAAATATTCCTCTGCCTCCAGATATAATATATTGTCGCGTTAATCAACACTCTTATGACGTTACATTGAAATTCGAGCCCCTCATCTTGGTCGCCCAAACGAGAGCCCGCCTAGCCGGAATCCTTTTATTGACCCAATCACCAAGCATCCCAATGATCCTGGCACTCCAAGCACAACGAAAGAAAAGGTGCTCTAAACTTTCCTCCTCCTCTTCACAAAGGTAGCATCTATCATTATCCGCAACACCAATTCGCAAAAGCTTCTTCCTCGTATTTAGCACACCCCAAAACACAAGCCAGGATATGAACCTGTATTTCGGAACACTTCAAGCACTCCAAACGAGCCTCGCCCACGAAACTTTCAGTTTTGGGGCCCTCAGCTCCTGGTAAGCCGTGGATATAGAATATCCGGAAGGGGAACCATGCCAGACACCATTCTCGTACACGTGTTTGATTCTCTCCTTAGCCTGACAAATTTTTCTCCAAGCCCATGTAACATCCGTATTAGGCTGATACTCACGCCACTCCTTTCCCCTCAGATATATACTATTAACCCATCGAACCCATAGACGGTTCGGTTGATCAAATACCCAAGACGCTAACTTCCCTACTGCCATCTCATTCCACAGATACAGCTCCCTCAAACCCAATCCACCTTCATCATACGGACATCATATCTTTTCCCAACTCACAAGAGCCCGATTATTGCCCTCCACACCGCCCTCCCACAGAAAGTTACGACATAGAGAAATAATCTGAGCCATGACAAACTTCGGAATAATAAAAACCATGGCCCAGTAATTATGTAACTGAGAGAGCACAGACTGAACCAAGGTCAATCTCCCCGCATAAGACAGCTTACGGGCTCCAATACTATTAATCCGCGATATGACACGGCTAACTAAAATATTACACTCAGCTTTCCCAAGTCGAGTACATTTGATAGGTAAACCAAGGTATCGAAAAGGGAACGTACCTTCCACGCAGCCTGAGTATTCTAAGATAGCCGCCTTCGGATCCTCAACAACACCAGCAAAATAGGCGTGAGACTTGCCCACACTAATATAAAACCCCGAGGCTCTAGTAAACGTAGCAAAAGCTCTCCACAAAAATTCCATAGATGTCGAATCCCCTTTACAAAAGAGGAGAAGGTCATCCGCAAAAAGTAAGTGAGTGAGCTTCATCGGTTCACATTTTGGGTGGTATCTAAAATTTCTGTCCACATTGGCATGAGTCAAAATACGAGAGAAATATTCCATGCACACCGTAAAGAGCAACGGAGACATGGGATCCCCTTGTCTTAGACCCCGTTTTCCTTTAAAGAACCCAAAATTATCCCCATTCGCACAAATAGAGTAAGAGACGGTCTCAACACACTCCATGATCAGCCCACGAAAATGGTCAGGGAAATCCAGCGCTCGAAGCATTTGATCCACAAAACTCCACTCAACACTATCATAAGCCTTGTGTATATCAACCTTAAACAGGCAACGAGGTGACACGCGCCCTCTCTGATACAACCGGACTAAGTCCTGACAAATCAACACATTCTCCACGATACTTCTCCCCTCTATAAATCCCCCTTGAACAGGAAAAATTATATGAGGAAGCACTTTAGCTAATCTTGTACAAATAATTTTCGCAATACATTTGTACAAAACATTGCAGCACGCGATAGGCCTAAATTCTTTAACGAACTTCGGCCGCTTCACCTTCGGAATAAGCACAATATTAGCACAATTTAATTGTTTTAAAAGCTTACCTGAGACAAAGAAATCTTTCCCGTTTAGTATATGTAAATAGTAAAAGAATTAAAGTGAGTTATACAGTTTTTTTTTTTTGCAAGAAAAGTCTTACAAAAAGATATATCCTTTCTTTTTTTTTGTTCCAACAATGATTATTACTTAAACGTAGACCTGGCAAACAGATCAGGTCATGTCGGGTTCGTGTTCGTGTCGCTTATAAACGGGTCAGTAAACCCCTGACCTGAACCCGACGTGTTTAGTTAAGCGGGTCAGTTTGCCTGACCTGAACCTGATCTGTTAATTTTTTGTCTAACCCGACCTGATCTGTACAAACCCATTAATAAGAGATCAATTATTTTTCTAACCCATTTAACCCAAATAACCCGATTAACCCGAAAGACCTGTTTAACCCGGAAAACAAATAATATAGCAAAACTTCAAATTTAATGAATTAATGGCATTGTAAAAGTTACAGATGAATAACAATATAACATCCACCAAATTTATAAGAATAATAAAAGCACTTAAATACTAATTCCATAATTTATTAGAAACTCCTAGGGAAAAAAAGTAGCAGCTTATTTCAATATTTCTTCGGGACTTCAGATGCAGTCCGCAAGGCGCAAGTGCACATCAGAGGACTTCCAGCTAGTTTGCACTTTAATGCACATCAACAATCAACTATATCTCCGGACTCATCGTCAACCTTAACCTTCATAACTTGGCTACAAAGCTCCTCAATTTCGAGAAGAACCGAATCTACGAAAATGATAAAAATAATACTCCGTAATATTTAAGAGGAAGTATTTATGAAACATTAATATAAGATGTTGAAGAATTGAAATACCTTGATTAAATGCCCAATCTCTAAGGCAAACAAGAGCTTCGACGGTAGAAGGCTTCAAAGAGCTTCTATATGGATCGAGAATTCTACCACCAATGCTAAAAGTTGATTCGAAAGCTACTGTAGATATAGGAATTGCCAACACATCGCGAACCATTTGAGCTAGGATAGGATACCTCACATAATGCGTCTTCCAATACTCAAGCACATCAAATTCAGTAGTACGTGGCAGTACAGGTTCTTCTAAGTATAACTCCAACTCGGATTTTCCGACATTACTAAAAGTATTGCTAGTGTAAGAATCGTAATCCTATAATCAGTAAACATGAAGGGTAATATCAGAACTATAGTAATCATTAAACATCAGTAAAAAGTAATAAATATCAGTAAAAATTATCAGAAGTATAATATCAGTAAAAAATTAATATTAAATTTGTTACAAAGATATTTACCATCAAGAAGTTATCCGATGACGTATCCTTATGAATATCGCCATTAAGGCTGTCAACGGAGGGTGGAGCAGAGTCGCTTGATAAAGAAACATACTGGTTGAACAACTCAAAAAGCTTGTCCTTGAAGATCTCCAACTCAAGATCAGAACAGTCACCGAAAATTCTTTTATAAGCCCAATCAACAATCTTAAATTTGTATCGAGGATCCAAAACAACGGCTATTGCCATGATTGTACTGAAAGCCGACCAATATTTGTCAAATTTAACAAACATCTTAGAGGCCATGCTTCTAATGAAGCCATCTCTAGATCCGATTTCATCTTTAAGTAATAACCTCACCCTCAAAACTTGGGTGAAATAAAGATTAGCCGTAGGAAACTTGCTACTAGAGAAAGCACGTGTAACATCATAAAACACCTTCAAAAATTTGCATATTTTTTCAATCTTATCCCACTCAGCTTCGGTAGGACAATGCAAGTAGTTTAGGTCAATTTTAGCAAGATTATTGAAAGCTCTCCGATAGTATAGAGCACTCTCCAGCATGTGAAAGGTGGAATTCCAACGAGTTGGAACATCTTGTCTTAATCCACGGACCGACTCAAGATTAACATGTTGGACACAAGATTTAAACCTATGCTTCCTTGATTGAGAACCCTTGCTATACTTAACACTATCCATAACTTTAATAATTGCATCATCCATATCTTTTAACCCCTCTTGCACAATCAAATTCAATATGTGAGCACAACAGCGAATATGAAAGTAATCACCATTACACATCAAATTTAAATCAGGCTTTAAGGAATCAACCATTGAATCATTAGCAGATGCATTATCCAAAGTGATGGACATTATTCTACCCTCTATACCCCATTCATTGAGTAAAGAAGCAATCTTAACAGACATAGCCGCACCAGTACGAGGAGGGGGCAAGAAACTAAAATTAAGAACACGCTTTTGAAGTTGCCATTTCTCATCAATGAAATGGGCAGTAAGTGAAATGTACCCATCTGTGGTAACAGAACTCCAACAATCAGAAGTAAGAGAAATTCTTCCATTTGCTCTTTTAAATAACCCAATAAGTATCTCTTTTTCTATATCATACATCCTCAAGATGTCAGACTTAATTGTATTCCTAGTAAAAAGTTTAATATCTGGGTTTAAATAAGAGAAACAGTTCCTTATTCCTTCATACTCTACTAGCTGAAGAGGTAAATTATGCTTAGCTATGGCAACAGCAACCAATTGGCGAAATTCATCGGAGGAAAATTTAGGAAGCCTAGAAGCCAATGATCCAGCATTATTTTGGAGAATAAATTGACCAATATCTCTAAAAGAGTTTCCTTTGCATGTCTTTAGATGTCTAATCAAATTTCCAGTACCATTCTTACTTTCAGCAATGAACATTTTAGTACATTTCTTACATTTGCAAACAAGATTACCGTTTTCGTCAGGTTCATCTTGTATTTCAAATTGACTCCACACAGGAGAAGTTAACTTCCTTTGTCGTTTACAAATTTTACCAGATACCTTGGGTTTAAGACTTTTGGAGAGTTTGGAGGGTTTAGTTTGTTTCACCGATGTCTCCATCTCATCTCCGGAAGGAACATCAATCGGACTTGCAGCCTTTTCACTCGTACCGTCCGCCCTAAAAATGAAAGCAGAAAGTTAGAATCAAAAATTATTAGTTAAAAAACAAAAATCTAATTCAACCTTCAAAACATAACAAACCAGTCAAAACCAAAAGAATAACATCCGGCAGATGCACAAACTACAGTACTTCTGCATGATCCTGTATTCACGTAATGTTGTCCAACATTTTACAATATCACATAAATCAGCGGAAAATCTGAACATAACTAGAAAGACTATCAGCCTGATAGTATCAGGCACACAAAGTAGCCTTTACTAAAGGATGCTAACATTTAAAAAAGAAAACACGATGACAGCTTCCTACTAAAACATATTTGAAGATATAATGGTTAGTCCTAGTTCTTCCTCATGAATGCTACAGTCTACCATTCCTTTCTATCAAACTGTGCATCTAAAACTGTAAACTACAAGCAGATTACTGACTACAAAGTAACAGCTCCATTCATCTGTCACAAAGAAAACGCTTTTCGCTTCGACCCTCAACCATCACCATCAACCAATAAACTAGGGTTCTTTTCAACTCAGTTTCGACATATCTGTCTCGCCTACTCCAAACCATTTCACTTCATTCCAGCCTACTTCCGTCGAAAAGAACAGGGGCTAACTAACTATCTTCATGACATCCAATTTCACAAAAATCATAACCGACTCAAAACACAAATTCAAGACCAGCATTTCATCTTCTCACATAAACAATCACGATAATTCGATAAATTCTTCAAATCGCCCAAATAAATCATACTCACATTCCGTTCCAATCATTTGTTTATCTTCAATTAAAATCGATTGTCACAACAGAAACAAGATGATTACAGGAACACATAACAAAGAAATAAAAACAATCAAAATTAAAGTATTGAAGATACCGACACTACTGGCAAATAATCATAAATTGAATGATGCACATGAGTAATGAGCAAAATGAATTACTACTGGCCGTGAGTGAAACAAATTAGTAAATTGAATCATAAATTGAATGATGCTATACAACATGAGTGAAACAAAATACTATTGTGAGAATGATGACCATGATTGAAACAAATTGAATACAACAACAACATGAATATCGATACTTCCCACATTCTAATTAATCCATAAAACAAGTTGAATGATACAGCATGACACAAATCCTTAAACAACTTGTTTATACAAAACTTTCTGACTCAAATATATTACGTTTTGAAACAAATTGAATAATTGATGAGAGACTGACATAGGAACTTACATTTTTTATGGCAGAGAAGGAGTCAGAGAGGCAGACTAGCAGAGACTAGAGAGTCAGAGAGAGAGACGGTGAGTCGGTGAGTCAAAGAGGGAGACAATTTAGGACTAGATGAGTTTGGTATGGATTAATAACTGATTACATGATTATTATATAAGGAGGGTAAAGATTACATTAGGTTAATTACTTAACTTAATTATCTCATTTTCACTTTTCAGCCGTCACCCAGCATAGTAAAAATTTAGGTTAAATTTTTAAACTGAAATTTTGTTTAATATGTGTTGTGAGGCCCAATAAGAATTAAGAAAATAAGAACAATGTATTATTGGGTTAATCGAGTCAACCCGACCTGATTTGAACCCATTTAAATAAACGGGTTAATCGTGTCGGTTTCGTGTTTTGATAAGTCAACCTAACCCGACCCAATTAAATTTCGTGTTGTGTTCGTGTCGACCCACATACTTAAATGGGTCATTGACCCTCAACCCAAACCCGTTAATTTTGTGTCGGGTTCGTGTCGGGTTGTCGTGTCGTGTTAACTTTTGCCGGCTCTACTTAAACGGGCTTGCCCTTCAATCTTGATCATGGCTCCTCTTTGTTCAATGGTCTTCTCTAAGCCAGGTCATTAAATACCCTGTGGTTCCTCTCATCCCAAATGTTGTACACAACCGAACACAATGCAACTTTGCCCCATTCATTTTTCCATATTTTCATTGGAAGGAAACTAAGCTTCCTGAGTTCCCGCCTTAAGTCTTGGCCTGATCTTCGAAACTGCAACCATTCTAGGATGAGTGAACAAAGTTGTGCTGAGTAATTACATGAGTAATTACATCTGAAGAAGAGATAATGTTGGTGCCTTTCCAGAGCATTTTTACACAGGCTGCAGTGATTAACAATGACCATGCCTCTCAAGTCTCAATTGAAGCTTATGATGCAGCTCCAAAAATTCCTAATTAACCTTCATGGATAGCCGATCAAGTTATGTAATTTTTTTGTTCAGTGCTACACAACAATTAAATTATCTATCGACTAATTTTTTATTTTTTTGGAATTCATAATCCAGTTTTTTTTATAAATATTTTGAATAAGTATCATATGAGCCATATAAAGAAAAAAACAGAGGTTTTTAAGTTTCGCCCCAACTTATATGACTATTGTTTTAGCAAAAAAAATCATAGAACTAAAACTAATTGTAGACACCCGCATTTGACTGCTTGTGTCTATAACAGTCTCCAGCAAAACACCCAATTTTGATTGTTCTAGGATACATATCGAAAACTTATATTTCAAATTAAAGATATATATTTCAATTACGTTTCACACATAGGGAACAAAAAGAAATACAAAAGTAAGGTGACTTGTGATGGAGAACAATTGTTCATATCATACACTTTTATATTTGAATCTATACATTTAACGTATTTGTATCTCAACATTAACATACAATATTATTAATATAAACTTGTTTTTTCGCTAAACGAATGATAACTCGATCATGTCAAAGTTAAGGAAAAACCTAAACTTGTAGAACATATATAAATTTGTAACATACTCAATTTTATTTTATTTTTAATTATTACATAAGCTGTATGTTTCATCTTTTTTCTTTTAGTTGTATTATTATTTTTGAAGTCAAATATTCTACATTTTCAAGTTAATCATTTGATAAAATAGTAAATTATATTACTATCACTTGAATTACTTTGTTCGTGGATTTATATTATTTAAAATCTTCAAAAAGTTGTCATTACGTAGTTTATTGTTAATTACATCTGATGGCGTGAGCAGAATTCTCTTATTTTAAGGAATATAAATATCTATTTTCGCGAGAGTTTTTAAACATATTCGCTTTATTGTCAATAATGTCAGAAGTATAGTGAGTGGTCAAATAATGATAAGATTAAAAGTAAATCTTAACTATATATATGGATATATGTACGTACTTGTTATTGTTGACAATAGTATGTAGTTTTTCGCTTTTTACAAAAACAATTTATTTTTTTCGGATATTAGTTCAGAGATAACAAGGACTGAAACAAGTACTAGAGCAATTTTGATTGTTCTAGGATACATATCGAAAACTTAGTTAAAATTATTTCAAATTTCTGATATATATCTCAAGTACGTTTCACACACACGGAACAAAAGGAAATACAAAAGTAAGGTGACTTGTGATGGAGTACAATTGTTCATATCATACACTTTTATATTTGAATCTATACATTTAGCGTATTTGTATCTCAAAATTAACATACAATATTATTAATACATATTTAAAGCTAATTTACATCATTCATTGTGTAGACACCCACATTTTGACCGCCAGGTGTCTATAACAGTTTCCAAAAAAAACACCCGATGATGATCGGACGCGAACTTGTTTCTATGCGCTCGGATATGGGCTCAAAACCATTAGTTGCAGGCGTATGCATTTACAGAGTACAAATCTCACAAAACCGACCTCAAATTCAGGCCCAGTGGGTCGTTTCCAATCAAATAAGACTAATTTGGGTCAAAAGCAACACCAAAAATAAAACCGACTTTTAGCGATTGGGTCAAACCCCGGTCAAAGCCGTTTCCGAGACACAAAAAACAGTCGTGCAAACATCAAACGTCGAACCTAAATACAAAGCCCACAAAATATTCAAACCGTGGTCCGAAGCCCGGAACACTCGCTCCAGCTGAGCCTCTCGATCGAGTGGGCCCTGTAACAAGCCCGATTGCGATTGATTGGGCCACTTGACCGAGTCAGGGGGCTACTCGGTCGAGTAACCCTAGACGGGGTGCATAGCCAATGCCTATATAAGCACCCTCATGCATGAAACTTTAACACATCTACAAACCCTATTCAACCCTAATCAAACCCTAATCATCCCTAATCCTATACACTCAAACCCTAACCCTAGTAATTAGGAGGCAAACCCTAAACCACCATAACTTAATCTACGTAAACCTCGAACTCCCGTGTCAAAGCCACAATCAAGCGAGTCCTATCCGAGACAAGAACATGTAGGTTGAGGGTGCAAAAATCCCGTTCTTTTCCCTTCTCTTCATTCTCGCGTCGTCCATCTCGTCATCTTCATCTTTTTTTCGTTTTTTTTTCTTATTCTATCGTCATCATCGCATTTCCATCGATTTCAAAACTATTTTCGAGTCAAACACTTTTTTTATTTAAGGTCGAAACCCGTTGACGCGGATCCGACATCACACAATCCGCAAGGATTTATTACGATGTCGGGATGCCGAGGGAATCAAATCGAATACTTTTTTTTATTAGTGTCAATCTATTAGATTCGATACCAACTTAATAGTTGAATGTCGAATCTAACGATTTAGTCAAAAGATTAAACTAATACGATTTTCGTTGATGCTAAAATAGTTGTCACCTAATTCGTTTGAATTATACGACACTATAAACACGGAGGAAATTCATATCGTTCTAGTTTAATTTAAATGACTTACATTACTTTCTTCAAGTTTTCGCTCTAATATTCCATATCGATTCAATAATTGAATATGGGATATGACGAGTATCAAAATTAGAATCGAGTGTAAATCCCACAATATTTATACCTGATTCAACAAAATCAACGATTTATCAAAATCCGAATCGAGCATAAATTATATAATATTTATGCCCGATTCGGCAGAATCAACGACTTATTCAAAATCGAAAAGCAATCTTGCAATCAATAATAAATTACGAGGCAAACCCTAGTTCGTACAGGGGGCACTCGATCGAGTGCCTAGTCCACTCGGTCGAGTGGCACCCCCAAAAACCGAGACAGAATGATTTTTTTGACCACCACTCGGTCGAGTCCCGGAATGACTTGGTCGAGTGGCAGCGTACTCGGTCGAGTTCGTCAATAACTGATCGAGTAGGGTCTAAAAAACGGGACAAAAGCTTCTTTCGGGGACCACTCGGTCGAGTCCGTCAATGACTCGATCGAGTGGCCTTATCACGACAAATACCGTGAGTCCCACATCGCTTTTCTACTCTCGATAATACTTTTTTATGACTTAGGTCAACACGTGTCAAATCTATCACGTGAAATATCACTTTTCAAAACCACGCATCATCCTATTTACGTCTTTCCATATTATATTATTCGCAAACCGTTATTATCGTTATACCGTTACTAAAAAGTTTGTTATTTTTCTTGTCAATTTATTTTGTTTCTTTTATTGTACTAAAATGAACCTACATGCTAATTATATAACTTTGACATTAGCTTTAGCTGCATTAAATGGACTTAGAAACACATTCATTCTTTTTCGCATGTTTAGGGAAAATATTGTTTGCATAACATTTTCATCGTTTTACTAACACGCGTATTAAAACGTCATTCGATATCTTAATAGAGGCCGCTAATGTGCGGGCGGGGTTGGGTGTTCTTTGTGAACTTCCCAGCACGTACCGTCACCCCGTACTCAGAACCTCGGTTTCCGGATGTCCGAAACCGTTGGCGCACGAGAGTCATTCAATACACGGTATCCGATAATGCCGGTATCGGTATCAAATGCAAAGGGATGAGCCCAATAAACTCTGACATCGGAAATGGGCCATACTTTGTGCATGGCCCACTACGACATAGAGTGGGTTCGAACGGGCCCGAACTCCCACAAAGTTCGGTGGCGACTCCACTTTGATTTAAATTTCAATTCGATCCATTCTTATATGGAGATTCATTCGCCTCCCCAAACCCGCGCGTGGCCGCGTCGGGATGGACCTATGTCATGTCCACACATTGATAAAAGTGAATTTTTCTATAATATGTTTTCCAAATTATATGCTTGAGACTGTTTAATTTTATAATCAAATAACCGACATTAACATTGATGTCAAAAGACAATCCTCATAAATTAATTTATATTTACAAATTCAAAAAAATTTGGTTCTAATAACATAATTATTTTGCTTATTTGAGGTTATATATGCATATTTTTGAATTTACGTACATTGTCTTTTATTCGTTAATTAGTATAGAGTTTTAAATTTCTACGGTTTACTAGATTATTTTTAAATTTATAACACACTTGTTTTCACTAAACCAATGATAACTTATGTGAAAGTTAAAGAAAAACCTAAACTTGTAGAAAATATATAAATTTGTAACATACTCAATTTTTTTTTAATTATTACATATGCTGTATGTTTCTTCTTTTTTTCTTTTAGTTGCGAATTATTATTTTTGAAGTCACATATTCTACATTTTCAAGTTAATCATTTGACAAAATATTAAATTATATTGCTATCACTTGAATTACTTTGTTCGTGGATTTATATTATATAAAATCTTTAAAAAGTTGTCATTACGTAGTTTATTGTTAATTACATCTGATGACGTTAGCGAAATTCTCTTACTTTAAAGAATATAAACATCTATTTTCGCGAGATTTTTTAAACATATTCGCTTTATTGTCAATGTCAGAAGTATAGTTAGTGGTCGAATAATGATAAGATTAAAGAAAATCTTAACTATGTATATGTAGAGCTTGCAAGCCTGACCCGACCCGAAACCCGAGTAAAATTGACCCGATCTGACCCAAAAATGTAGTGACATGACCCGACCTAACCCGACCCGATGATGACCTGTAACCCGATACGACCCGCTTCAGGCCGACCCGAACCCGGACGCGACCCGAGCCGAGACGACCCATAACCCGAAATGACCCGATAAATTATCTGAGCCGACCCGACCCGACTCGACTCGAAAGCTGACTCGATCCGAAAATGACCCGACTCAAAAGCTAACCTAATGTGATCCAATGAAGATAAAAAAATAATTTTAAATCAAAATATTATTTGTTTTTTTTTTTCCTTCAAATATTCTTAACAAAACATCGTTAAAAAAAAATAACTTTTAAATGTTAAATAAAAAATGTTCAAAAATGTATTAATCACACCTAAGTCAACTCTCTAATTATTGATCCGACAAGTCCTAGCCCGACCCGGACCCGACCCAAACTCGACCCGACCCCTCCAATTTCCACTCCAAGACATATTTTTTAAAATTCATCATTCATAGTATTTGCGGTTTTAATCTTCAAGCACTACTAATTATTGTTACATATGGTTTCATATAAAATTACTCCGTGTCTACCAAAACTATTGAAAAACACAATGAAAATTAGAAATAATTTGTATCAGATGATATAGTCATATGCTCCGTAGATAATAAACAAACAAATTCTTGTAATAAATGATAAATAATCAAAAAAATAAACCGTATAATGAATTGATGGTTTAAACTAGACCAGACCTAACAAAACCTAGTCTGACCCGTACATGACCCGACCCGATAATGATCCGAACCCGATAGTGACCCGACCCGGGAATGACCCAAACCCGGATTACCCGACAGCTCAACCCGAATGACCCGACCCAGACGTGACCGGAAACCGACCCAACCTCAACCCGACACAAAAGTTGACCCGACTAACCCGACCCGTAAGCGACCCAGAACCGACCGGAACCCGACCCAACGAAAGTCATAACCCGATAATGACCCGACCCGACAGTGACCCGACCCGATATGACCCGACCCAAACCCGACCCGCCCGCCCGATTGACACCTCTAGTATATGGCTGTATGTACGTACTTGTTATTGTTGACAATAGTATGTAGTTGTTTTGCTTTTTACAAAAAAAAATTATTTTTAAATTTTTTCACTTCATTTAGGATTGATACTATTTATATTAATCTTTATGGAAAGAAAATAACTTGATACTTTTAAGATTTTACAACTTCAGTCATAATCAGTTTGAGGTAATGACTATTCTTAAGTAATATTTTCAACATAAAATACGACTAATGTTCGTTAACAGAAATTTAAGGAATATAAAATCACTTGATACATACTATGTTTACATATATTTTAAATAATAGATATATGAGTTTTAAGGTTTTGTAAACACTTCATTCAACTCGTTCCAATCATTATTATAGGTCAACATGAAAATATCTCATTTATTTAAATGATGTTTGTAAGATATGTTATTCTATCTATAGAATTCCGAGGATGAGTATATGTATAGTCAAAATAAGAGAGAGTAAAATAACACTTCGGTTAATTTAAACTAAATTTCGTTTTTTTACCAAACGGGATACATAGTTAGGTTAATGCGATAAATTAGTATACTACATATATATGATAGTTAATCAACATTGGAATCAACGAAATGCGTAATTAATTAGCCAAATCAAACAATGTAAAACAATACGCATGTCTTCAAAAATGACACTACACTAAAGGAACTCCGTGGTAGGAGCTATATTATCAATTTACCAGAAAACTGTAATTAATGAAGCTTTCGAATAATGTGTAACTAATAACCATATTTATTTGATCATACCTCGTATTATTTTTTCATTTAAAGATATAAATACATACTTTCGATATATTAACGAACTAATTAGAAACATGTCCAAATGTCTTGCAAAGTTCCCACACTTTTTCACTTTTAAGCCATGCTTCGTTTGTCTCTTTCTCACCAAGACGCTTGTCGACTATAGACACTTGTGTTACAAGCTTGTGACAGTCCTCTCCGACCTTGTTTAGAGATAACAAGGACTGAAACAAGAACTAGAGCAATTTTGATTGTTCTAGGATACATATCGAAAACTTATATTTCAAATTAAAGATATATATTTCAAGTACGTTTCACACACAGGGAACAAAAAGAAATACAAAAGTAAGTTGACTTGTGATGGAGAACAATTGTTCATATCATACACTTTTATATTTGAATCTATACATTTAACGTATATCTAGCTCAACATTAACATACAATATTATTAATACTTATTTAAAGCTAATTTACATCATTCATTGATAAAAGTGAATTTTTCTACAATAAGTTTTCCGAATTATATGCATGAGAGTGTTTAATTTTGTAATCAAATAACCGACATTAACATTGATGTCAAAAGACAATCCTCATAAATTAATTTATATTCACTAATTAAAAAAAATGGTTCTAATAACATAATTATTTTGTTCATTTGAGGTTATGCATATTCTTGAATTTACGTACATTGTCTTTTATTCGTTAATTAGCATAGAGTTTTAAATTTCTACGGTTTACTAGATTATTTTTAAATTTTTAAGACACTTGTTTTTACTAAACCAATGATAACTCATGTGAAAGTTAAAGAAATGCCTAAACTTGTAGAAGATATATAAATTTGTAACATGCTCAATTTTTTTTAAAAAAATTATTACATAAGCTGTATGTTTCTTGTTTTTTCTTTTAGTTGCGAATTATTATTTTTGAAGTCACATATTCTACATTTTCAAGTTAATCATTTGATAAAATAGTAAATTATATTGCTATCACTTGAATTACTTTGTTCGTGGGTTTATATTATATAAAAGCTTCAAAAGTTGTCATTACGTAGTTTATTGTTAATTACATCTGATGGCGAGAGCGGAATTCTCTTACTTTAAAGAATATAAATATATATTTTCGCGAGAGGTTTTAGACATATTCGCTTTATTGTCGATTATGTCAGAAGTATAGTGAGTAGTCGAATAATGATAAGATTAAAGAAAATCTTAACTATGTGTATATGGATGTATGTACGTTATTGTTGACAATAGTATGTAGTTTTTTGCTTTTTACAAAAACAATTTATTTTTTTAATTTTTTCACTCGTTTTAGGATTGATACTATTTATATTAATCATTATAGAAAGAAAATAACTTGATTCTTTTAAGATTTTACAACTTCAGTCATAATCACACTACAACAAATTACCACTTGCGCCACGAATTATGCCATGGTAATTTGTTATTCGTGGCTAATTTTTACCTAGTCACGGAAAAAATTTGATTCACTACCTAAGAAAAAAAATATGCCACAGGAAAAAATTTCCCGTGGCTAAAATTCACTTGCGCCACGAATTTTTTTAAAGTCGTGGCCAATAATCACTCTTGCCATGAAAGTTGCCACACCTGTGGCAAAAATACATTTAGCCACGGATTTGTTCTATGGCAAATATTTTTTAGCCACGATGTAAGTAACTTTCATGGCGAAATTATTTTTAGCCACTGATGTAATAAATGCATGTGGTCTAATGTGGTTCTTCAAACTTTAATAAATTGCTTTCAAGTTTCAAGTTAAGCCAAATGTCAAATTTTGGTCTTAAAAAATTCATTAAAATTCGAAGTTATATATAATATGAAAGTAAATAAAAATATTAAATTTGAAAATATTTTATTACTCAAAAAATATTGTTATTTTTTTATTTGGATTTTAAAAAAACTGATTTTTTTGTAAAACAAAATACAAATGAAGAAAACTTTGGTTGTCTAATTTGTTTATTTTCAACTAATCATAATTTTTGAAGTCATTGGTTTCTCTTAATTTGACAATATGTTTTATTAAAATTATACAATCTTAAGTACGACTTTTGAAAGAATGGATGACATTTAAATAGTGTAATATATGCTAGCTAATATGCGGCGTACATAATATCAAGTAAAAATAAGTATGTGATTTATCATCCATCTTTGACATGTCTAATATTATTTGAGAATCTTTCAGTTTTACCGGTTAATTAATTAATTAATTTTCTCACATGTATTAAACCTCTTTTGTAGACAAAAAAAACTTAAAAAGAAAGTGACCGAGCATGACTCGTAACCGCAACTTTCGAGCGTTGTATTATTTTTTTTTTTCAAATTATTGATTTATTTTCTTACTATATTTTCAGTGTGAAAAAAATCATTATTTTAACTCGTATTTAAGAATTCCAATCGACCAATATTTTTTTTATGGAATTAACTTTGACTGCGATAATAATGATTATTTTTGTAAATTAATTGTTTTCAAGTTGTTTGGTTTGTAAGAAAGATTAATGTTTGAAAAGTCGTACCTAAGTTAATAATCAGTCAAAATTAATTTTGAAAAAAAGAGAGGTATAATTGAGAAAAAACAAATAATTAAGAAATACATGTAAGAAAGTTTAATAATTAAGGACTACTGGTGAGAAAATATAAAACTAATTTATCGTCAACTGTCTTATTCAATAACTATTCTGTAATATTATTTGAAAGACATTTTAAAAGATGAATATAAAACAAAATTAATTTAATAAAACATAAAATTCGGGTAAAAAACTTCAGGTAGACAAAAGAAAACTCGATGACGATAAAACTGATGAAATAAAATAACGACTGATAGTTCAAAGTAAATAAAATATCTAATTAAGCCAATAACGAAAAGAAAAATCATATCAAAAGATCTAGCAATAAAAGAACGTGAAAAATAGAAATTAAAATACAAATATCGATAAATTAATGAAATCATGAGTTCGAAAGTCAATTTCAAAACTTGACTCTTTTTTTTTTCCGGAACAATTTTTTTAATCATAAATAGTAAATCATTGGGGAAAAAACAATTAATTACTCACAAGTAAATGTAGTTTGTGGAAAAAAAACATCTTAAATGAATTCAAACAATGATTATTTCAACAAAGTTCAAATTCATTTCTGGTAGCTGGACATAAGAACTCCGCAGTTAAGCGTGCTTGAGTGATCTTAGTGTTAAGATGGGTGACCTCCTGGGAAGGCTCAGATGTGACTATTCTAAAGGTAGAGAATTCTTATCGTTATTAATTAATTAATTATATATTTTCACCCACAGGATAACCTGTGGCAAAAAGTTAATTTTAGCCACGGGCTACTCTGTGGCAATAAAATCAATACTTGCCACGATTTTTTTTCCCGTGGCTATATGTTTGCCACGGCCACTTGCGACACGTATGGTTTTTCCGTGGCAAAATACTTTAGCAACGAAAATTTAGCACTTTTGCCACGAATTCAGCCGTGGCCCAAGTGCTCATTTGTAGTAGTGTCATTTTGAGGTAATGGCTATTCTTAAGTAATATTTTCAACATAAAATACGACTAATGTTCGTTAACAGAAATTTAAGGAATACTAAATCACTTGATACATACTATGTTTACATATATTTTAAATACTCCCTCCGGTCATTATTTTTCGCCCCACCTCATGAATATATGTGAGGAGCATTTTAATGGAGTGGGGCGAAAAATAGTGACCGGAGGGAGTAATAGATATACGAGTTTTAAGTTTTTGTAAACACTTCATTCAACTCGTTCCAATCATTATTATAGGTCAACATGAAAATATCTCATTTATTTAATTGATGTTTGTAAGATATGTTATTCTATCTATAAAATTTCGAGGATGAGTATATGTGTAGTCAAAATAAGAGAGAGTAAAATAACACTTTGGTTAATTTAAACTAAATTTCGATTTTTTTTACCAAACGGGATACATAGTTTGGTTAATGCGATAAAATAGTATAGTACATATATATGTTAGTTAATCAACATTGGAATCAACGAAAAGCATAATTGATTAGCCAAATCAAACAGTGTAAAACAATACGCATGTCTTCAAAAACGACACTACACTGAAAGGAACTCCGTGGTAGGAGATATATTATTATTATTATCATTTTACCAGAAAACTGTAATTAATGAAGCTTTCGAATAATGTTTAACTAATAACCATATTTATTTGATCATATCTCATATTAATTTTTCATTTAAAGATATAAATACATACTTTCGATATATTAACGAACTAATTAGAAACATGTCCAAATGTCCTGCAAAGTTCCCACACATTTTCACTTTTAAGCCATGCTTCGTTTGTCTCTTTCTCACCAAGATGCTTGTCGACTATAGACACTTGTGTTAGAAGCTTGTGACAGTCCTCTCCGACCTTTAATAGAGCGTTGCAAGTTTCTTTCGATACTTGTTTTCCATTGTTAAAGATATATTCGGATATGACACCGCCAAAAGTTGCACCTAGCTTCCTTTCACATTTTTGAAAGTCGTCCGCCTTCGAGGTGCTAGGTGCGGCAACAGAGTCATTTGCAAAACATTGTTCAGAGATAACAAGGACTGAAACAAGAACTAGAGCAATTTTGATTGTTCTAGGATACATATCGAAAACTTATATTTCAAATTAAAGATATATATCTCAAGTACGTTTCACACACAGGGAACAAAAAGAAATACAAAAGTAAGGTGACTTGTGATGGAGAACAATTGTTCATATCATACACTTTTATATTTGAATCTATACATTTAACGTATTTGTATCTCAAAATTAACATACAATATTATTAATACATATTTAAAGCTAATTTACATCATTCATTGATAAAAGTGAATTTTTCTACAATAAGTTTTCCGAATTATATGCATGAGAGTGTATAATTTTGTAATCAAATAACTGACATTAACATTGATGTCAAAAGACAATCCTCGTAAATTAATTTATATTTACTAATTCAAAAAAAATGGTTCTAATAACATAATTATTTTGTTCATTTGAGGTTATGCATATTTTTGAATTTACGTACATTGTCTTTTATTCGTTAATTAGCATAGAGTTTTAAATTTCTACGGTTTACTAGATTATTTTTATATATTTGTAAGACACTTGTTTTTACTAAATCAATGATAACTCATGTGAAAGTTAAAGAAAGGCCTACACTTGTACAATATATATAAATTTGTAACATGCTCAATTTTTTTTTTTTTAAATTATTACATAAGCTGTATGTTTCTTGTTTTTTCTTTTAGTTGCGAATTATTATTTTTGAAGTCACATATTCTACATTTTCAAGTTAATCATTTGATAAAATAGTAAATTATATTGCTATCACTTGAATTACTTTGTTCTGGATTTATATTATATAAAATCTTCAAAAAGTTGTCATTACGTAGTTTATTGTTAATTACATCTTATGGCGAGAGCGAAATTCTCTTACTTTAAAGAATATAAATATATATTTTCGCGAGAGGTTTTAAACATATTCGCTTTATTGTCAATAATGTCAGAGGTATAGTGAGTGGTCGAATAATGATAAGATTAAAGAAAATCTTAACTATGTGTATATGGATGTATGTACGTACTTGCTATTGTTGACAGTAGTATGTAGTTTTTCGCTTTTTACAAAAATAATTTATTTTTTTAATTTTTTCACTCGTTTTAGGATTGATACTATTTATATTAATCTTTATGGAAAGAAAATAACTTGATGCTTTTAAGATTTTTTACAACTACAGTCATAATCATTTTGAGGTAATGACTATTCTTAAGTAATATTTTCAACATAAAATACGACTAATGTTCTTTAACAGAAATTTAAGGAATACTAAATCACTTGATACATACTATGTTTACATATATTTTAAATAATAGATATATGAGTTTTAAGTTTTTTTAAACACTTCATTCAACTCGTTCCAATCATTATTATAGGTCAACATGAAAATATCTCATTTATTTAATAGATGTTTGTAAGATATGTTATTCTATCTATAAAATTTTGAGAATGAGTATATGTGTAGTCAAAATAAGAGAGAGTAAAATAACACTTTGGTTAATTTAAACTAAATTTCGATTTTTTTTACCAAACGGGATACATAGTTTGGTTAATGCGATAAAATAGTATAGTACATACATATGTTAGTTAATTATTGTGTGCTAAATTTAGACCGTTTTTCCTCCCATTTAGACCCGTTTTTCCCTCGTTTTGCGAGTCTTGAGTGCGATTATCGCCATATTTTGCGTACTTCTCGCATTAGCGTCCCTCTTGTGCGTTTTACGTGTTTTTGGTAGTTTTATATCAATTTTGATAGGTTTTGCTACAAAAATCACGATTGAGCTTCCACGAGCACAAGAGAAGGGAAAACCGTCCAAAGAGCAAAGCACACAACTTAAAGTTTAAAGAAATCCGATCGAACAAACAAAGAATGAGACAAGACTCGAGGCCACGAAAAATGACCGGGCGAAATTTCACCCGACGGTAAAAGTGCCTCCCGAAGATTTTCCGAGCTTACCGACCGGGCGAAACTGACCGGGCGAAATTTCGCCCACCGGGTGAAATTTCGCCCGATGGGAAGAAGTGCAGAAAATGCGAAAAAAAGAAGAAAATCTAACCGGGCGAAAATTTCACCCGGTGGGAATTTTCGTCAAGTCCGCAGGGCGAAGTTTCACCCCATGGAGATGCAAAGGGAGATTGTCTCACTAATGGAGCATAAAGTTGGATTTGGGCTTTAGGTTAAAAACCCATTGAGAGATTACTATATATATGTTACCCTAATTCATTGCCTAAGTCACCTCTCCATTGTGCTAAGGAGGGAAGCCATTACACCACTCCACGATCCTATTACACCATCCATTAGTAGTAGTAGTAATCTAGAAAAATCCTCCAAAATTCTAGTAGTTTACATAGTAATTAATAGTAGATCTACAAGTTTCCATCAACAATTATTTAGATTTGAAGTTTGTAAGAAGATTATTCAAGTTTTATTTGAAGATTTGTTGGGTTTATTGGACGATTAGTGACAAGTTCTCCATTTTATTCATCAAAGATTCAATCTTTATTCATGATATCTTCTTATTTATTATAGATCTACATAGTTGGTATAATTCTCTTCCACTCTCTAATCTCTAGTTTAGTTTTTATGTTATTTACTCATCATTATCTTGTCTAAATCATATTGGTGTTGTTAGTTTCATTAGATCTAATTAATATGCATGTTGTAGTGACTTTCTCCTTAATAGATATTTTGTTGTTTTCCATAATGAATTGTGAGTAGATTTCTTGTTGGGGAGTTTAGGGATGAGGGCTTGGATTATTTGAATATAGGGATGTTGGTGGGTTGCTTGCATGTTGGTTTATCTTATTTATGGTGTTTTGTCATTGTTGTTTTAGTCCGGCCAACTAGATCGACCTTGACTAATTTCTATCAATATGGGGAAACTCGAGGTAGAAATTACCATGACTAGGGACTTACCCTCATTCGCCGCGAAAGCGGGATTTTAGGTGAGTTTATCAATATTGCGACAAAAACTCGATTTCGACCTTCTTAGACTCCAAGTACCGAATCCCGACTTCTCCCCAACACCTTTTCCCTAGATTGACCACCCTTAGCCATTTCTCTAGATATTCCCTTAGTTTAGACTCGACCCTAGAAAAAACCCCCCTCTAAGACATCGAACACGACACTTTAAGCTTCACAAACACACACCGTTCCCTGTGGACCGACCTCGACTTACCACGATTACTCTAGTAGTTTTTGTGTTATTCCGAGTCTTACAAATATCGTTTGATCCCCCGTCCTTCGTTAACGACCGATCCGATTGGGAGGCGATCAAAATGGCGCCGTTGCCGGGGAACGGCTAGTTGATTGTGTTTTTAGTTGTTGTGTTTGATTCTTTTCCCTTCTCTCTTTTCCCTAGTACCGCGAAGTGTTAGGAGTCTCACCGTTTAATTGAGTTTTATGCCCAGGAACACGTCATCGCCCTTGTGGTTCGATCCGGAGCCGGAAAGGACTTTTAGAGCATTGCGTTTTCGCGGAAATAACTCAACCACCATCATTCCACATCCTTCATTATCACCTCCTAACCTTAATCCCATCCTACCACATCCACCTTCTACACCTTCTACATCACAAGACCCCATTCCAAACAATCCTTCCATACCTTCCACTTCACAAAATTCACCACCATCACCACCATCACCGAGAACACCACCACCAAATCCATCCCCTCCAAATTCTCCAAATTCTCCAAATCCACCAAATCCAAATCGACCATCACCACCAATCCAACCAATGGCGACTCTAGGTTCGCACTCTAAACTCACACATGAAGAAACACCTTCTCCCGTCGATTTCTGAGAGATTCCTGAGAACTATGAATTGAAAGCTTCTTTGACTAATGCGGTCCAACAAGATACATTTCACGGTTTTTCTCAAGAAGATGCTCAAGAGCACATCGCTTCATTTAAAGAAAAACTAGTAGGAGCCCGTCTCAATGGATTAACTTCATGCCAATTGCATCGTTTATTATTTCCGAAGACCTTGAGAGATGGAGCTCTGATGGTAGGGATTTGTCACGTCCCCACCGTCAATTTTATAACCGGCTAGACCTAACGGTAGTTAGGGTAAGTCGGGATCGTATCCACGGAGACGGTATTGCGAAGTCTAGACTATGTCGGCCTAAAAACGAGACTAAATCACCAAACAAACACAAAGAAAGCGATAATTGGAAAACTATGGTGGAGGAGAAGTAAGAACTAGACTAATGATGAACTAGCTAAAACAAGATTAAGAGAAATAACTAGAAACAAACTAAACAATGAAACTAATGGAATGATGACTAACTAAGAGGATGAACTCAAATATGAAAGGAAGTGGGGTAGGTCGGGTTCATAAGTGTAGATGGGTAATTGGGGTGATCGAGGGTATAAGTGTCTCCTAGTTGCTAGAGTCGGTCCGGGCTCTCGCTACGTAGACCGATGTCGAGATAGGTCCGGGCTCTCGCTACGTAGACCCTAGTCCGCACTCTCGTGACTACGACTATTCTCAATATGATCACACACTAGACAAACAATGAGAAGATGAACACAAGCATGGGAAGCATTGGCCACTACTACTCATACAAGCAAATCAACAAACACATAGAATGCCCAATATGTGACTAACAACAAAGATGTCACCTTTTCCCCTAATCAAACCCTAATCACCCATAATCTACCCCTAATCCCCCTACTAACCCCACAAGGAGACTACTCACTCATTATCAAATTAACCAATACAATAATAAGAGAAATCAACTCAAACATCCAAACATCCATAATAACAAATAAGAATAAGAACAATAACAATAAACAAAATATAAAGATTCAAACTTGATTAAATAAACAAGAACAAAAGAAAAGGGAGAAGAGGATTATACCAAACTAACAAGGATGAAAAAGATGAGAACTTGAATTAGTAAGAAACCCAAATAAAACTCCAAGGTTGTCAAGCTTGGAATAATCTTCAAGAATCTCCTTAATACAAGACTAATTACAATGATTAACTAAAGATTAAAGAGAGAATTAAGCTAATGAGGGGAACACTAATCTAGGGTTATGAATGTTTAATGGAGGCTTAAGAGAGTCTAGGGTATGATAAGATGCACAAACAATACAAGAGGGGAGTATTTATAAGGTTACAAGAATGAAGGAGAAGAAAGAAAAGAGTTGCGTGCTGCCCCTGTAGCTTCCCGCCCGGGACGGTTTGGTCCCGACCGAGACGGTCTGGTCCCGGCCGGGACGGGCTCATCACAGTAGCCTCTTCAATTGTGCACCCCATCCCGGACGGGTTGAGGCCTTCCCTACCGGGATGGGTCTTGTAGGCCTCCCTTAAGAGCTTTTTTGGTCCCTCCTTTCCTCTCATGGGTTTCTCGTCGATTCTCGGGACTCGGGATCGGGTCTCGGAGGCTTGGGATTGGGTCCCAAGGTCTCGGGGTCGATTCCAAGGCATCGAGTCATCGTTCCTTTACCTCGTTGGCTTCAAAAAGTGTATGTATTGAGTCGGAATCGCTCCAACTCTTCGTAAATGGTCTCGGGAACCTTAAACGAGCTAGAGGAAGCATAAGAAGCCCATAAACCGCTCCCAAGGAGCGATTCCACAAGGAAAATGGGGCCAAAACACAACAATTAGGCACTACAAACTACACTTATCAACTCCCCCGCACTTAACCCTTACTCGCCCTCGAGTATTACTTACTAACTACTTAACTAGCCGAGCGGGTATTAGCGCACCCTACACCCTTTCAACTCACGCGAGTGCACTTAGAGGAAAAGTGCACTCCGCAAGGCAAGTAGGGTCTTGCGACAAAACCGTGGATGCAACCGGACACAACAACACATAAACAAATAAACACACAAACAAACAAACACAAGGTTGCACCCAAAGAAAAACAAATACCGCTTCCCTCAAACAAGCGGTGAAAAGACACCGGTTTAGGACTCAAGGCAAGTGACAACGTTCCCAAGATAGCAATACAAACCAAGGTGAACTAAACCCTAATAGTATGACGATAAAGCAACAAAAACGTTGGTAACTTACCTAGGTCCTCCTAACTTTCTAAGAACGTACTACGGGACGATCGGCGGAGTGGAAAAGGGATGAACCACGGTGTTAGTCGACACTGTAGGTAAGTGAGACCCCGCCCCCTTTAGCGATGAGCCAAGAGGGTCGTCCTATGCCCGAAACCGCCCAACTAGTCCAAGTAAAAAGGTGGAAAATATTGCAAAGTGAGGGAAGACCGACCTTTGCCGCTATCATCCTTATTATGGACTCGGTCCTTTGGTAGGCTCTTCACGGCAAAAGTCGGAAAAAAGGCTTATTTTTGTGGGGTTGAGATCTTTTTGTGAGACGATTTTCTTTTTGGCATCCTTTTCTTTTTGTATTTTTGCCTTGTTTGTTGCCATGCCATTTCTTTTTCTTCTTTTCTATTTTCTTTTTGGCTTTTGTGCCTTTTCTTTTTCTTCATTTCTTTCTTTCTTTTCTTTGCCCCTTTTTGGCATGATTTGGCTTTTTGGCATTTCTTTGTGTAACAAGAAAGGGAGAATTCAACAAATTACAATTTATTGTGTGGATATGTGTAGGAGGTAGGGGAATGGGTATGTCGGGGGTGCGCATTCCCTTTCAAACCCACAAAAAGGTGGAGAACTTGGACTAATCAAACAATCCCAAACATGGTCACCTAAGGGACGGGACTCGGTAACCAAGGCCTTTTCACACTGTGGGTGGTTATAATGGTCAAAAGTGTAAATCCCGCAGTAAATCCCTAGTAAGCTAGGTGGACTCAAGGTAAAGGACCAACGAAACCATTGATTTAGGGTCATTCTACTAGACTAAAGTCCAAGACTCGATTTACATTACTAGGAAGGGAAAGTAGACACTCGCACACTAGCCTCTAAACCGGGTTTTCGAAACCTTTTAAACACACAAGACACAACTAACACAACACAAAATGAAGACATGGCGAAAACGAAAGAAAAAGAGACAAAAGACAACAAAACAAAACAGAATAAAACAAACACACAAGGGAACAAACACCACCCCGATATTCCATACAAGTCACCAAATCATCCACCAATATGCACAAAGCTCCACCCGAGCACACAACATCACAATCTCCTCCAAACTCCACAAGAGACAAAGGAGGAAAAAAAGGATAGAAGAGATTACCGGATGTCTTGAAAGCTCTCCAAAGCTAACGGTGATTTAAGCAACCTATAGGGAAAAAGGGAGGCGAACACACACAAAAAAACAAACATATGACACAAAGACATAAAAGGAAAACATAAAAAAAGGAAAATCTTTTTGAATTTTGTGATTTTTTTTTTCAAATTTTTAGGGTTTTTAAAGATTTTTTCAAAAAACTAGGAAAATAAAACTAAGTATGATAGAATATCGCTCCCCCACACTTAAACCGAGCAATGTCCTCATGCTCGATCGTAGTGTGCGGAGAGACAAAAGGAAAGAAAAGAAACTACGAAAATAAAGCTAAAAATCAAGAACGAAGATGAAGAAAAGGGTAGAATGTGTCCGGCCGGGGTGTAGTCAAGTCACCATGGGCCGAGACGAGAAAAGATATGGTGGGGAAGAAAATAAAAAAGAAAGAAATAAAAGGAAATGGGAGGGGAGGGCTAGGTGTAATCAAGTCACCTAGCCCGGATTCCGCCCAAATCCGACTAATTCCTAAAAAAAAGGAGTGAAAATCTTGTAAATTTGGATTTTTCGATTGACTCTCGACGTAGTCACACCATCGAGAGTCGGGAGCAACCATACTAAGGCCTCGAAGGCCACCAAGACACCATGACTCAAGGGGAAGGGGCAAGCAAGAGAAAACAAGCGACAAAAGACGAAAAAGTAAGGATAGTTACCCAAACCAATCGGCTATTAACTCACTCGCTCCATCGTCTCAATGATCATTATAGGCACGTTGCTTGTCTTCTCGGTTGCCATCTCGCTTCACACTTGAGAATAACTCACGGTAGAGGTAGTAATGGTAGGGGGTGGGATGTGATGTGAATCTCGGTGTAAAGTGGATAGGAAATGAAGTGAGGGTATGAAAATGAAGTATATGGGTCATATGATATGAGCAAGGAGGAGTAGGGAGGTTGGGAGGGGGTATACAACGGTTGGGTGGACTCAAATGTCGAAGAAGAGGCACAAAGGGGGAGTAGGGGACCATCCCGGTCGGGATGGTTGGTCCCGATCGGGATGGTTGGTCCCGATCGGGATGACACACCCTTCCCGGTCGAGACGCTCCCTTCCCGGCTGGGACAGACCTCCAGTAGGCTCGAAAATATGTACCTCCATCCCGATCGGGACGGCTCCTTCCCGGTCGGGATGGATCTTCTTGACCTTCCACAAACCCAAAAGCTTACTCCAAGCTTCAAAAACCCGATCCTCATGCTTACTATCCAAGCTCTATCATAGTTATTCCTCTCTAGGAACCACCTTCACTTCACCTATCCAACAAAACTCACAAACACATCAAATTCTCTCCCTCACATCGCTCATCAATAATCCAAATGACAAAGAATTTCACAAAACTCAAACTAACTACAAGAAAGAGATATATACAATGAGACGGTTCTTGTGGAACTCCGTCAAACCATGGGTGGTGCTTTCTTCATTCTTTTTCAACAACAATAACCAATTCCATCTCCATCAAGGGCACGAAGAAACAAGTCGAAGGCCCTAGCAAAGTCTTCAATCAAGCTCGTAACATAAGCATCCACGTACCAAGGTTCTCCATGACCTTGCATTGACGTTCCCGGGGCATCCCGATCTACTAAGTTCAATGGCTTGAACTTGTACTTGCGATTCTTCGGGATATACCCAAATGTCCACCGATCCTCATGTGGCCCCAAGGGAGGCTCATCTTGCTTCTTTCTTTTCAACTTGTCATCAAGCCCATGATATGGGCACTCATCCTCCTCACTCTCGGAGTCATCGTCCTCAAGTACATAAGAGTAATTCTTCAAGCTTTGCCCCGACTCTTCCCCTAGATCGTTGTCTTTCGTGGCATGGATCATATTGCAAGACTCATCATTAGTAGGCGAAGTGTTACCTTGGAGGTCAAACACTAGATTTTCTTCGCCTAACTCGAAGGTGATCCTACCGTTCTTCACATCGATCATGGCACCGGCGGTGTGTATAAATGGGCGCCCAAGGATAATGGAAGTGTTAGCATCTTCCGGCATATCGAGCATGATGAAATCGACCGGAATGAAGAATTTCCCAATTCGCATCGGCACGTCTTCTAACATCCCTAATGGTCGGTTAAGAGATTTATCGGCCATTTGGAGTGTTATGGACGTACATATCAGCTCCTTCATCCCTAATCGCTCACAAATGGAATAAGGAATGATGCTCACACTCGCACCCAAGTCACATAATGCTCTCTCGATCTTGTAATTGCCTATGGTGCATGGGATCGAGAAACTACCCGGATCCTTCAACTTTGGAAGCGTGGAACCTTGAATAAGCTCGCTCACTACCCTCGTGAACGCAATGGTCTCTTCCTTGTCGACGGACCTCTTCCTAGCTAGGATATCTCGCATGAGTCTTCCATATGCCGGGATTTGGGTAAGTAACTCGGTGAATGGGACATTAACATCCAATTTCTTCACAATGTCTAGGAATTTGTCAAATTGGACATCCACCTTAGTCTTCATTTGCCTTGTTGGGAAAGGCAACTTGATTTTGTACTTGTTTTGCTCAATAGGGGTGAACTTCTCCAATGACGCCTTCCCTTTACCTTTGTCTTTACCTTGAAGTGGGGGAGGGTTGTCTTCTTGGGGTTTTTCAATCTCCCATAAGACTTGCTCCTCCATTGGATTTCCCAAGCTTGAATCTCCTTGAGTTGGAGACACAACTTCCTTCATTGCTTGTTGCTCACTAGGAAACACGGGCGGATTATAGGTAGCATCGCTCCTTAAGGTGATGGCATTGACATGCTCAAAATTTGGAGTTTCACCTTGAGGAGGTAATTGCCCCCTTTGTCTTGAAGAACTTCCCGATGCAAGTTGAGATATTTGAGTCTCAAGCATCTTCATGTGAGTTTTTGTTTCCTTGTTATCCATTAGAATTTGAGCAATGATCTCTTGTTGTGACCTTTGTGTCTCCAATTGACTCCTTTGCATTTCTTGAGTACTCTTTTGCATATCCATCATTTGCTTTTGCATGTCGAAATCCCGAGGTGGAGATGACGGATTATGCGGAGTATCGGTAAGGGCTAATGGAGTACCATAGTCGTGAATAGGAGACCGACTCTTAGGCTTGCTTTCTTGATGGTTAGCTTGAATTGCTTGTTGTTGTTGATGGTTCCCTTGGAACCCATGAGAATTGCCTTGATTAAGGCCTTAGTTGTTGCCATGGTTGTGGTTTTGTTGTCTTTGAAAGTTTTGGTTTCCTTGGAAACCACTTTGATTGAAGTTCCCTTGTTGGAACCCTTGATTGTTGTTATGGAAGGTACCTTGGTTATTTTGCTTGAAGTTGTTGAAGGGTCTTGGATTACCCACATAACATTTGATAACCTTGATTGTTGTCCCTTAAGGGAGGTGGAACATAGGGACGAGGTTGCATAGCTTGTTGTTGAGGGACTTGATTGGAAGCTTGGTATTGATTAGAGTAGGAGGCACCTTGCTTGAACGCTTGAAAGGCGTTCACTTGCTCAATACTTCCCCGACAATGCATAGGATCATGACCAATGATTCCACAAGTATCACACATCCCATAATAAGGCAAAGGAGGTGCAATCCCAAAGCATTCACTTCTTGAATCGATTGTTGGTGGGAGGAACTAGTGCCTTGGACTTGGTTGAGGTGGCTTTGGAGCTTCTTGTCAATGGTCTCCATGTGTGTTTTCAATTGAGCTCCAAGGTCAATGCTTAATTGAGTAATAGCATCAACCTCCTGCCTACCTCCCCCATTTGCCTTCCTAGGCCTTGAGTATTGTGAATTATGTACCGCCATCTCTTCAATTCTTGCCCAAGTTTGGTCATCATCGACCTCGGTGAACCTACCATTGGAGCCCATATTGAGTATAGCTCTTGAGTCCTCATAAAGACCGTTCCAAAATTGTTGGACCAAGAACCATTGTGAAAGTCCATGGTGAGGGCACGATCTCACCAAAGATTTAAACCGCTCCCAAGCTTCATAAAGGCTCTCTTCATCCCGTTGTTGGAAACCGGTGATGGAGGCCCTAAGCAAATTAGTCTTCTCCGGAGGGTAAATTTTTTGGTAGAACGCCAATGCAAGTTTCTTCCAAGTATCAATCCCCATGGTTGCCCTATCGAGGCTCTTTATCCATTGCTTCGCTTTTCCAATAAGAGAAAACGGGAAAAGTACCCAACGAATTTGATCTTGAGTAACCCCGGTTTGAGAGATAGCGTCACAATAATCGGAGAAAGTCTTCATATGTTGGTGCGGGTCTTCGGTGGGCAAACCACTAAATTGATTTCTCTCTAGAAGTTGTATGAATTGTGTCTTTGCCACAAAATTCCCGGTATAAGTGTCCGGTAAAGCACTTGGTCCCGGCAAGACATCCTCGGTAAAAGTGGAGTGAGATGAAAAATTCGGCATAATTGGATATAAGGGAGAAGATGGTGGTGTAGACGGTGTTGATATAGAAGAAGACGGAGAACTAGGAGAAGAAGAATGGATAGATGAACCAAAGGGATTTATGAAGATCCCCTCGGCCGTCTCTCGAGGTGATTCGTTAAAGTCGGATCCTTGAGCTTGCTCTTGGTGAGTATTGCTAGTACCCGGTTGAGAGTGTCTAACCCGATCAATCGTCCGTTGGCGAAAGACTCTAAAGAGTCTCTCCGGCTCTGGATTGAAGACAAAGAAATCGCCTCCCCTCCTAGGCATACACTACACACTAGAACAAACGTGAGAACACCTAGTACTTTATGGGCACTAGGCAACGACAATAAACAAGCACAATCGAAAGACAAAGAGAAAAAAGAAGAAATAAAACTAAGGAAACAAGAAGAATCTAGAAAATATGCACAAGAGATGATAGAAGAGCACAAAGAAGGGTAACTAAGTCTAGTTATAAGCAAACTAAGTCTAAACAATGCACCGTCCCCAGCAATGGCGCCAAATTGATGGTAGGGATTTGTCACGTCCCCACCGTCAATTTTATAACCGGCTAGACCTAACGGTAGTTAGGGTAAGTCGGGATCGTATCCACGGAGACGGTATTGCGAAGTCTAGACTATGTCGGCCTAAAAACGAGACTAAACCACCAAACAAACACAAAGAAAGCGATAATTGGAAAACTATGGTGGAGGAGAAGTAAGAACTAGACTAATGATGAACTAGCTAAAAAAAGATTAAGAGAAATAACTAGAAACAAACTAAACAATGAAACTAATGGAATGATGACTAACTAAGAGGATGAACTCAAATATGAAAGGAAGTGGGGTAGGTCGGGTTCATAAGTGTAGATGGGTAATTGGGGTGATCGAGGGTATAGGTGTCTCCTAGTTGCTAGAGTCGGTCCGGGCTCTCGCTACGTAGACCGATGTCGAGATAGGTCCGGGCTCTCGCTACGTAGACCCTAGTCCGCACTCTCGTGACTACGACTATTCTCAACATGATCACACACTAGACAAACAATGAGAAGATGAACACAAGCATGGGAAGCATTGGCCACTACTACTAACACAAGCAAATCAACAAACACATAGAATGCCCAATATGTGACTAACAACAAAGATGTCACCTTTTCCCCTAATCAAACCCTAATCACCCATAATATACCCCTAATCCCCCTACTAACCCCACAAGGAGACTACTCACTCATTATCAAACTAACCAATACAATAATAAGAGAAATCAACTCAAACATCCAAACATCCATAATAACAAATAAGAATAAGAACAATAACAATAAACAAAATATAAAGATTCAAACTTGATTAAATAAACAAGAACAAAAGAAAAGGGAGAAGAGGATTATACCAAACTAACAAGGATGAAAAAGATGAGAACTTGAATTAGTAAGAAACCCAAATAAAACTCCAAGGTTGTCAAGCTTGGAATAATCTTCAAGAATCTCCTTAATACAAGACTAATTACAATGATTAACTAAAGATTAAAGAGAGAATTAAGCTAATGAGGGGAACACTAATCTAGGGTTATGAATGTTTAATGGAGGCTTAAGAGAGTCTAGGGTATGATAAGATGCACAAACAATACAAGAGGGGAGTATTTATAAGGTTACAAGAATGAAGGAGAAGAAAGAAAAGAGTTGCGTGCTGCCCCTGTAGCTTCCCGCCCGGGACGGTTTGGTCCCGACCGAGACGGTCTGGTCCCGGCCGGGACGGGCTCATCACAGTAGCCTCTTCAATTGTGCACCCCATCCCGGACGGGTTGAGGCCTTCCCTACCGGGATGGGTCTTGTAGGCCTCCCTTAAGAGCTTTTTTGGTCCCTCCTTGCCTCTCATGGGTTTCTCGTCGATTCTCGGGACTCGGGATCGGGTCTCGGAGGCTTGGGATTGGGTCCCAAGGTCTCGGGGTCGATTCCAAGGCATCGAGTCATCGTTCCTTTACCTCGTTGGCTCCAAAAAGTGTATGTATTGAGTCGGAATCGCTCCAACTCTTCGTGAATGGTCTCGGGAACCTGAAACGAGCTAGAGGAAGCATAAGAAGCCCATAAACCGCTCCCAAGGAGCGATTCCACAAGGAAAATGGGGCCAAAACACAACAATTAGGCACTACAAACTACACTTATCAAGCTCGTAGATGTCTTCAAGGCCATCCCGCTAATACTTTCACAACATGGGCTCAATTGTCTAATGCCTTCTTGGAGAAATATTTTCCTCCGTCAAAGACTAACCAATATCGCATGGAGATACAAACCTTTAAGCAAGATGAATTTGAAAGCCTAAGCGAGGCTTGGGAAAGATTTAGAGATTTGTTGCGCAAATGTCCACATCATGGAATACCCGATTGGCTAACTACCCAAACGTTTTACAACACTCTTTCATCGAGAACCAAGGAGAACCTCAATTCGGCCGCCGGAGGAGACTTCTCTTCTCTCACCGATAAGGCATCTAAGAATCTTATTGAGAAGATGGTAAGGAGTGATTCAAGAATGGGTCAATCGAGGGATTCTAGAAAGAAAGGTGAAGTGAACTCATCTACGAGTTCTAATGAATTGAAATTCCAAACGGAACTTGAAGAATTGAAAAGGAGAATGGATGCCATGAATTCGAAGCCCACTCCTAGAGGTATGTACCAAATTCAAGGGAGTGTTTCTCCAAGGCAACCATCACCTCCAAAGCAATTAACATGGGAAGTTCAATGTGATCATTGTGGCAATCATGGCCACGACTCTAGCTTTTGCATTTCTAATGAAGAAGTTTATGTTGAAGAGCCAAATGAAGTTCAAGCTATACAAGTATATGGGCAAAGACCTCAATTTGATCCTTTTTCTAATACTTACAATGCCGACACAAGATTTCATCCTAATTTCTCTTATGGAAATCAAAATGTTCAAAATCCGATGCCGCGCACCTAAGGGAGTCAAATGAGGTCATTCAATCAAAGTCAACAAAGGCCCTTTAACCAAGGTCCTCCAAAGATGCCCCCATATATGCCTCCTCATCAAAGGAGCAACTTCAATCAACAAGGTAGCAACTTCCATGTTCCTAACAACTACAACAATTACCAAAATCAACATGGTAATCACTTTAATCATGGATACAATCAAGGGTTCCAAGGGAATTCTCATGGTAACCAAGGTTACAATAATCAACCATTTAATCAACCCTCTCAATCTTATGGCCAACCAAGCAATTCTCAATTTGGTCAAGGAGGTCCTTCATGGGAGAACTATAATGATTTGCAAAGAACCGTTGGCCAACTATGGAATGAATATCAAGATACTAAGGCAAGGCTAAAGGTTTGGGAATCACAAGAAGCAACAAAAGCCTTAGCCGCACCAATTCATCCACCCCATGGTTTGCCCGGTCAACCCCAAAACCCAAGAGATCCTTCACACCAAGCAAATGCCGTCATTTTGAGAGGTGGCAAAGAACTTGAGGACCCATATAAGAACTTGAACTTGAACACCAAGACTACCTCATCCGAGGTTAATCAACCAAGTGCACCACAAGAATCATCTCCCACTTCCCCTAAACAAAACCGGGGAATACAAGCGGAGTTTGATATCCTCCAAAATGCGGAGAATGAATTAAGAGAACAAAGAAAGAAGAAAGAGCAAATGGAAGCCGAAGAAGCCAAAAGAAAAGAGGCGGAGCGATTAGCCGAAGAAGAAGAAGAATCTAATGTTCCACCGCCTCCCACTTTTGTTCCTCCATTGCCTTTTCCCGAGCGAGCTAAGCCACACAAGGAGAATGCTCAATTTAGCCGTTTCGTGGATATGTTAAAGAAAGTAGAGGTAGCTTTACCTTTCACCGAGGTAATTTCTCAAATGCCCCTCTACTCTAAGTTTTTGAAAGATGTCTTGACTAAAAAGAGAACAATAGAGGACAAAGAATGTATCCCTCTCACGGGTCAATGTAGTGCCATTCTTATGAACGAAATGCCAAAGAAACTAGATGATCCCGGTAGCTTTTCCATCCCTTTTCGGGTAGGAAATGTTGTTGTTAATCAAGCTTTATGCGACCTTAGGGCTAGTGTTAGTTTGTTACCTTATTCTATTGCTAAGAGACTTAGTGTGGGGGAGATGTGACCCACTAGTATGTCGATTCAACTTGCGGATAGGTCCGTCTAGTACCCACTTGGGATACTTGAGGATGTACCCGTTCAAGTTGGTAAGTTCTTCATCCCCTCCGACTTTGTTGTCATGGATATGCCCGAAGACACTATTACCCCCATTATCTTAGGTCGACCTTTTATGGCTACCGGTGGTACTATAGTTGATGTTAAGAATGAAAAGTTATCATTTAACATAGGGAACGAGTCGGTAGAGTTTTCCCTTTCTCAAGCTCTTAAACAACCAATGATTGAATAAATGAATTCCATTGAAGTTATTGATAGTTTGGTTGAGTATAGCTTGATAGATGATGATAATCAAGAAGAGAAACCATTTGACTCTCCACCCCTTGAAGAAGAATGTTTGCATGATGAAAAGGTAGAACCACTACCGGTGGGTAAGAGTATGGTATCTTCTCCTCCTAATCTTGAACTTAAACCACTCCCCTCTTCCCTCAAATATGCTTTTCTTGAAGGAACTAATTATCCCGTTATCGTCAATGCTACCCTTGATGGTCCTCAATTGGAAAAACTTTTAATTGTTTTAAGAAAGCACAAAAAGGCCATCGGGTATAGCATTGCCGACCTCCAAGGCATAAGCCCAAATGTTTGCATGCATAGGATCATCCTTGATGATGACCACCGTCCTTCGGTTAAGGGTCAACGTAGGTTGAACCCCACTATGAAAGAGGTTGTCATGAAGGAAGTCCTCAAGTTGTATGAGGCTAACATTATATACCCAATAACCGGAAGTAAATGGGTTAGCCTCGTACAAGTTGTGCCGAAAAAAGGAGGAATGACGGTTGTTAAAGGAGAAAAGGGTGAGTCAATTTCCACTAGGACTATTACCGGTTGGCGCATGTGTATAGACTATCGTAAATTGAACACGGCCACCATAAAAGATTATTTTCCCCTTCCCTTTATTGATCAAATGCTTGAAAGATTGGCGCATCATTCTTATTTTTGTTTCCTCGATGGTCATTCCGGATTTCTTCAAATTCCTATTCATCCCGATGACCAAGAGAAGACCACTTTTACTTGTCCCTATGGCACCTATGCTTATAGAAGGATATCATTTGGATTGTGTAATGCGCCGGGAACGTTTCAAAGATATATGATGGCTATTTTTTCCGATTTTATTGAAAAATCCATGGAAGTTTTTATGGATGATTTTAGTGTCCATGGTACATCTTTTGATTCTTGTCTTGAAAATCTTGATCAAGTGTTAGCTCGATGTGAAGAGTATAGACTTGTTTTAAATTGGAAAAGTGTCATTTTATGGTTGAACAAGGTGTTGTCCTAGGTCATATTGTTTCTAATAGATGAGTTGAAGTTGATAAGGCGAAAGTCTCCGTGATTGAGAACTTGCCACCACCTACGAATGTCAAAGAGGTGAGGAGTTTTCTAGGTCACGCCGGTTTTTATAGACGATTTATTAAAGACTTTTCTAAGATTGCTAAACCTTTGACTTCTTTGCTTATGAAAGATGCACCTTTTGTTTTTGATGACTCGTGTCTTGAGGCCTTTTGCAGGATAAAGACCGCTCTAACTACCACACCAATTATCAAAGCTCCCGATTGGAATCTTCCATTTGGGATCATGTGCGATGCATCCGATTTTGCCGTTGGTGCCATTCTAGGTCAACGGGTTGATAAGAAGCTACATGTGATTTATTATGCAAGCAAGACCTTAGATGAAGCCCAATCGAGGTACACCACAACCAAAAAAGAGATGCTGGCCGTTGTCTATGCCATGGAGAAATTTCGAAATTATGTTACCGGTTCCAAAGTCATTATTCACACCGATCATGCGGCCATTCGTTACATAATGTCTAAAAAGGAGACAAAGTCCCGACTCTTTCGGTGGGTGCTCCTTTTGCAAGAATTTGATATTGATATTAAAGACAAACCGGATCGGAGAACTTGGTAGCGGATCATCTTAGTAGACTAACGGTTGGTAAAGAGAGAAATGAAGAAGATGGCAGTCCCATCAATGAAGCTATGAGAGATGAGGCCTTGATGGTCGTTGAAACTATTACACCTTTGTATGCCGATATCGTCAATTTCTTAGTGTCTCATTTTATTCCAGACGATTACTCCAAACAAGAGAGGAAGAAACTACGTTATGAAGCCCGACGCTATTATTGGGACGAGCCTTATTTGTTTCGCCGATGTATAGATGGAATTTACCGACGATGTGTTACGGCCGAAGAAGGATATAATATTGTGAAGCACCTTCACTCGACATCTTATGGTGGACACTTGGCCAATCAAAAGACAATTGCCAAGGTTCTCCAAAGCGGGTTTTGGTGGCCTTTCACGTTTAAAGACATTCGAGCTTTCATTCTCACATGCGATGCATGCCAACGAAGCGGCAATATTACAAGAAGAAATGAGATGCCCCTTCAACCTATCTTGGAGATTGAATTGTTCGATGTTTGGGGCATTGATTTCATGGGTCCGTTCACATCCTCGTTTGGTAACAAGTACATTCTAGTCGCGGTTGATTATGTCTCAAAATGGATCGAAGCCGTAGCTTCCCCCACCAATGACTCCGAGGTTGTAATCAAGCTTTTCAAGAATGTAATTTTCCCGAGATTCGGTATGCCTAGAGCCATAATTAACGATGAAGGCTCTCATTTTAGGAAAGATACCTTTGAACACTTTCTTAGGAAATATGGTATCACTCACAAGATGTCCTTAGCCTACCACCCTCAATCAAATGGGCAAGCCGATATCTCCAACCGACAAATCAAGGGAATTTTAGAGAAAGTTGTAAATACACACCGAAAGGATTGGTCATTGAAATTAAATGACGCCCTTTGGGCATTGAGAGCGGCTTACAAAGTGCCGATTGGAACCACTCCTTATCGTCTTGTGTATGGTAAAGCTTGTCATTTACCGGTGGAGCTAGAACACAAAGCCAAATGGGCAATCAAAGAGCTAAATTTCGATGAAAGTGTTGTAGGAAATAATCGCCTTCTCCAACTACAAGAATTGGAAGAACTAAGACTTGAAGCCTACGAAAATTCAAAGATCTACAAAGAAAGAACTCGCCAATGGCACGATTCTCGAATTCTTCGTAAGGACTTCTCCGTTGCTGATAAGGTATTACTCTTCAACACTCGCTTTAAGCTCTTTCCCGGTAAGTTGAAATCAAAATGGTCGGGTCCATTCGAAGTGACCGGAGTGCAACCATATGGATCGATAGAGATATCAAGCCCGGAAACCGGGAAGTTTATGGTTAATGGGCAACGTTTGAAGATTTATCATCCCGGTCATATTCGTGAGACCTTTGCTACTATGAAGTTTGGTGAGCTCCCATCGGGGAACGATGTTTGAACCCCTCTCAAAGTTGATGTAGGTTTGGTGGTATCCTCAACAACCACCTTGTATATATGTATCATATTTCTTTGAGTTTATTAGTTTTGTTAGCTTGAGAAGAATGATTGAAATTGGATTTCACCTTGGAGCTAAATTTGGATGAAGATCTAGCATTTGGAGAAGTTATGGAGCTTAATTGAAGACCATAAGCATGTTTGTGGAAAATATTGATTATGTAATGTGAGTCGAGTCAATATTTGAATCTCTAGGTGATTATTGAAGACCCATGAAATGGCAAGGCGGAAAAACGCAGCAAAGAAGACCGCCGGGCGAAACTTCGCCCAGTGAGACTCGACCGGGCGAAACTTCGCCCCACGGAAAAGTTGCCAAAATTGCCGGAACCAAAGAATATACCACCGGGCGAAATTTCGCCCGGTGAGATTTTGACCGGGTGAAATTTCACCAGGTGGAGAAAAAGTTGGCAAAGCGATTTTTACGACGAAAAGTCGTCGGGTGAAATTTCACCCGATGGTGCCCGACCGGGTGAAATTTCACCCGGCAGTGTGACTTGGCCGGATCACCTACACCTTTTACTCACTCACTGCATTTTCATCTCCCTCCAACAATTTACCTCAACATAACTTTCCCTCCAATATTTTTTAACACCAAATTTTTACCACCAACTAACTTTCACTTTCCTTCTCAAACACCCTTATTTAGACCACCTTTTTCACCTCACTCATCATTTCACCCTTTCAATCATCACAAAATCATTACACCACCTTCCATACACCATATTCAACCTCCATTCATAACTCCATTCCATACTTGGGTGAATATTTATTTTGGGTTTTTGAAGAAAGGAGAAGCAAAAGTTTCGGGATTTTTCTTGCAAATTATTATCATGGAGACAAGAGCTCAACGAGCCGCGCGTAAACAAGGTATGGCCTCGACTTCTAATCCTTCTAAATGTTCATCTTCTAGTAAGTCCGCTAGGCCTAAACTTTTACCGTGCCCTAATTCACCCCTTGCTCGTACCTTCTCTGAAAAAGCTTTTCAGAGTACGAGATGGCCTTGTCCATTCACAATGAAAACTCTAGGAATTAAGAACGATATTAGAGAGTTATCGTCTAAAATTGGTATTAGTAAACTCCTTGATTTTGTGCCTTGCACAAATAAAGACTTGACTTGTGAGTTTTTAGGTACCTTTACAATCGATAACCCGACCACACCTAAAGAGTTCAAATTTAATTTGTTTGGTAGAAATCACTGTTTAAATATTTCCGAGTTTAGCTTAGCTCTAGGTTTACCCTCATCGGGTACCGGACTAAATAGACCCCTATGTGATTCGCAAAGTAGTGCGACTAGGAGAGACTTATGGAGGCGCATAGCGCTGGGTCAACGTGATTTCGAACCCAATTTTAGTTTAACCGCTGAAATCCGTAACCCAGCCATTCGTTATTTCGCTGAAATCCTTTCACACTGTCTTTTGCCATCTATCGACAATATCATTAACATCAATGTGTGTGTCCTACAATTGATATGTGACTCTTTACTCGGTAACCCTTATCCCCTTGACCTACCTATTGTCGTGGCATTACACTTTCATCAAATTATTATTGAGCAACGCCCCTCTGTCGACTGTGGTGGTCTTGTGACTGTAATAGCGAAAAATTTGGGTTATGCGACCGACCATCTTAAACCACATGACCCCCGTGTCTGGCTTGACGAGGCTTACTTCCCTACTTGGATCTTTCACGTACCTGACCACCGCCTCGTCTCACTTAGCCATGACCGAGCCTTAATTGTCCCCAGCAAGAACCGAACCAATATTTATAATCCTCGTAATTGGGACCTACCTCCAGGTCCCTGTGAATTCCGACTGAACAACTCGGGGGATGTAGGAGTTTGGGAGTATGCCGGTGAGGGAACTCCCACGGCCTCCTTTGCGTCAAATGACTATTCGAATTACACCCCCCTACAAGAGTCGGTAGATTATGTGGTTCGTATGTGTTGTGGGTAAATATGTGTGGAGTCGGTGAGTCTTAATCTACAATTGTATGTCCTTGAACTAATCTTGTTCCTTATTCCCTGTCCCATCATTATAATCATTGTGATTGATTTATCTTGAACGAAATTGCAAGCTGTCCCACCGTCCCATTGAATGATTTTTGTGGCCGTCGCGGCCTTGGTAATGCTCCCGGTCTCTTGGCGATGTGATTACGCCATTGACCCCTTTTGAAAAATCCAAATTTTTAAATCAAATTTTTCTCAATTTTTCTTAATCCGGGCTTGGTGACGTGATTACACCTACGCCCAATGTTTCACCCTTTTCGTTTTATTTTCTTTCATTTTCATTTTCTTAGCCACTTGGCTAGGGTCTAGGTGATGTGATTGCACTCAGGCCCGCCATTATCTTATCGTTTTCTTTATTTTATTTCTCTTTCTTTTCTCAAAAATTTTGAAAAATCCAAAAACATTCAAAAAAATTATAAAACCCAAAAACATTTGAAAAATCATAAAAATCCAAAAAGATTTTTCTTCTTTTTCTTTTTCATTTTTCTCGTTCTTCCCTACTTGTCCGTTGAGGACAATGTACAGTTTTAGTGTGGGGGAGGAGTCTACTATCTTTCATTTTTCAAAAATCCTTTCAAAAATCCGTAAAATTTGAAAAATTCGAAAAATCAAAAACATTTTCTATTCTTTTTCTTCTCTTTTCTCGTTTCTCGTTATGTTTCGTGTCCCGTGTATGGTCTTGTTCTCTACTCTTACAGGTAACCACCACCTAAATAGCGCGAATTGAAGAGATTATGAAAGCACACGCTTGGTAACTTCCTTCCTTTTTTCTTCTTTAATTTTGTAGAGGAGTTAGGTCGTTGCTATTGGAGGCTCTCGAAGTGAGCATTTTGGTGTTGTGGTTGATTATGCTTGAATGTTGATGGAGTATGGAGTTCATGACTTTACTTGTGTTTTCTTTTAGTTGCTTTTTCATTTTCGTGTGTTTTGTCTTGTTTTGCTTTTGTATAGCGTGTCTAGGATTAAAACTTTTCGAAAACCCGATTACAAACTTATAACAAGAGTTTACATCCCATTGTAGATAACCCATTGTAGATTTTGGACCTTATTCTAGTAGAATGACTCTTAGGCAATGAATTTGTTGATCCTTTAGCTTTGAGTCCACCTTTTCTACTAGAGGTTTACTTCGGGGTTTGCATTTGACCACCTTGACCACCCATGGAGGAGTTAGGCCTTGGTTCCCGCATCCCATTTTCTAGGTGACCTTGCTCGAATGACCATTGCACCTTTAGTCCAAATTCTTTCCATCTTTTGTGGGTTATCCGGAATGGCGCGCGTTCTCAATTACCTATTTTTCCTCCACCTATACATCATCACAATAGGTTTACACAAAAATAACCTCCAAGCTTGGTTACAAACCACATCAAAAAGTCAAAAAGGGCAAACCAAAGCAAGAGAAAAGGGCACAAAAATATGAAAAGCAAAGAAAAACAAAAGAGAAGAAAAGGAGCTTCAAATGAAAATCAAATTATCAAAAATTGTCTCCTTCAAAAAAAAAAAAAAAAAAACCCTTTCATCGATTCGTCGCCGTGAAGTGCCAACTAGAGGACCGAGTCCCGAGGTCGGAAGATAGCGGTGATGAGTCGATCCATCCCAATAATTGTAAACACTCCACCTTTTTATTTGATCTAATTTAGGAAATTCGAGTTTGGAACAACCCTCTTGGCTTAGCCAAAGAGAGCGGGACTGCACCTACCTACAGTGTCGAACGAATCCATGGTTCACTTTTTCCACCCTATTATACGCCCCGTAGTACCCCTTTAGAAGATTAGGCGGACCTAGGCTAAGTTATCAACATCTATATTGCTTAATTGTCATAGTATTAGGCTTTGGTCCTTGTTTACGCGGGTCATTTATCTTGGAAGTTTATTGTTGTTTTAGGTAAGTAATCGGTGTCTTTCCCCGCCGTCTCGATGAGGGATTCAGTGTTTTATTTTTTCTTTGGATGCGTCTATTCTTTCGTGTTATATGTTTTTGTGTGTTTAGTCGCATCCACCATTTTGAGCAAGCCGCCCCAACTTGCCTTGCATGGGAGTACTTTACCTCATAAGTATTTCGATGTCAGTTGAAGGGACGGAGCGGCCCCGTTAATTGCCCCGTATCGGCTTACCATAGTCTAGCTAGTAGTAGTAGTAGTTTGTAATTTCTTTTTGGGTCTTTGCTCGAGGACGAGCAACGGTTTAGTGTGGGGGAATTGTTGTGTGCTAAATTTAGACAGTTTTTCCTCCTATTTAGACCCGTTTTCCCCTCGTTTTGCGAGTCTTGAGTGCGATTATCGCCATATTTTGGGTACTTCTCGCATTAGCGTCCCTCTTGTGCGTTTTACGTGTTTTTGGTAGTTTTTCTATCAATTTTGATAGGTTTTGCTACAAAAATCACGATTGAGCTTCCACGAGCACAAGAGAAGGGAAAACCGTCCAAAGAGCAAAGCACACAACTTAAAGTTTAAAGCCATCCGATCGAACAAACAAAGAATGAGACAAGACTCGAGGCCACGAAAAATGACCGGGCGAAATTTCACCCGGTGAGACACCACCGGGCGAAATTTCACCCGACGGTAAAAGTGCCTCCCGAAGATTTTTCGAGCTTACCCACCGGGCGAAACTAACCAGGCGAAATTTCGCCCACCGGGTGAAATTTCGCCCGATGTGAAGAAGTGCCGAAAACGCGAAAAAAAGAAGAAAATCTCACCGGGCGAAAATTTCACCCGGTGGGAATTATCGTCAAATCCGCAGGGCGAAGTTTCACCCCATGGAGATGCAAAGGGAGATTGTCTCACTAATGGAGCATAAAGTTGGATTTGGGCTTTAGGTTAAAAACCCATTAAGAGATTACTATATATATGTTACCCTAAGTCATTACCTAAGTCACCTCTCCATTGTGCTAAGGAGGGAAGCCATTACACCACTCCACGATCCTATTACACCATCCATTAGTAGTAGTAGTAATCTAGAAAAATCCTCCAAAATTCTAGTAGTTTACATAGTAATTAATAGTAGATCTACAAGTTTCCATCAACAATTATTTAGATTTGAAGTTTGTAAGAAGATTATTCAAGTTTTATTTGAAGATTTGTTGGGTTTATTGGAGGATTAGTGACAAGTTCTTCATTTTATTCATCAAAGATTCAATATTTATTCATGATATCTTCTTATTTCTTATAGATCTACATAGTTGGTATAATTATCTTCCACTCTCTAATCTCTAGTTTAGTTTTTATGTTATTTACTCATCATTATCTTGTCTAAATCATATTGGTGTTGTTAGTTTCATTAGATCTAATTAATATGCATGTTGTAGTGACTTTCTCTTAATAGATATTTTGTTGTTTTCCATAATGAATTGTGAGTAGATTTCTTGTTGGGGAGTTTTGGGATGAGGGCTTGGATTATTTGAATATAGGGATGTTGGTGGTTGCTTGCATGTTGGTTTATCTTATTTATGGTGTTGTGTCATTGTTGTTTTAGTCCGGCCAACTAGATCAACCTTGACTAATTTCTATCAATATGGGGAAACTCGGAGTAGAAATTACCGTGACTAAGGACTTACCCTCATTCGCCGCGAAAGCGGGATTTTAGGTGAGTTTATCAATATTGCGACAAAAACTCGGTTCCGACCTTCTTAGACTCCAAGTACCGAATCCCGACTTCTCCCCAACACATTTTCCCTAGATTGACCACGCTTAGCCATTTCTCTAGATATTCCCTTAGTTTAGACTCGACCCTAGAAAAAACCCCTCTCTAAGACATCGAACACGACATTTTGAGCTTCCCAAACACACACCGTTCCCTGTGGACCGACCTCGACTTACCACGATTACTCTAGTAGTTTTTGTGTTATTCCGAGTCTTACAAGTATCATTTGATCCCCCGTCCTTCAATAACGACCGATCCGATTGGGAGGCGATCATTAATCAACATTGGAATCAACAAAAAGCATAAATGATTAGCCAAATCAAACAATGTAAAACAATACGCATGTCTTCAAAAACGACACTACACTGAAAGAAACTCCGTGGTAGGAGCTATACTATTATTATCATTTTACCAGAAAACTGTAATTAATGAAGCTTTCGAATAATGTTTAACTAATAACCATATTTATTTGATCATACCTCGTATTAATTTTTCATTTAAAGATATAAATACATACTTTCGATATATTAACAAACTAATTAGAAACATGTCCAAATGTCTTGCAAAGTTCCCACACTTTTTCACTTTTAAGCCATGCTTCGTTTGTCTCTTTCTCACCAAGACGCTTGTCGACTATAGACACTTGTGTTAGAAGCTTGTGACAGTCCTCTCCAACCTTTAATAGAGCGTTGCAAGTTTCTTTCGATACTTGTACCCATTGTTAAAGATATATTCGGATATGACACCGCCAAAAGTTGCACCTAGCTTCCTTTCACATTTTTGAAAGTCGTCCGCCTTCGAGGTGCTAGGTGCGGCAACAGAGTCATTTGCGAAACATTGTTCAGAGATAACAAGGACTGAAACAAGTACTAGAACAATTTTGATTGTTCTAGGATACATATCGAAAACTTATATTTCAAATTAAAGATATATATATATATCTCAAGTACGTTTCACACACAGGGAACAAAAAGAAATACAAAAGTAAGGTGACTTGTGATGGAGAACAATTGCTCATATCATACACTTTTATATTTGAATCTATACATTTAACGTATTTGTATCTCAAAATTAACATACAATATTATTAATACATATTTAAAGCTAATTTACATCATTCATTGATAAAAGTGAATTTTTCTACAATAAGTTTTCCGAATTATATGCATGAGAGTGTTTAATTTTGTAATCAAATAACTGACATTAACATTGATGTCAAAAGACAATCCTCATAAATTAATTTATATTTACTTATTCAAAAAAAAATGGTTCTAATAACATAATTATTTTGTTCATTTGAGGTTATGCATATTTTTGAATTTACGTACATTGTCTTTTATTCGTTAATTAGCATAGAGTTTTAAATTTCTACGGTTTACTAGATTATTTTTAAATTTGTAAGACACTTGTTTTTACTAAACCAATGATAACTCATGTGAAAGTTAAAGAAAGGCCTAAACTTGTAGAAGATATATAAATTTGTAACATGCTCAATTTTTTTTTAAAATTATTACATAAGCTGTATGTTTCTTCTTTTTTCTTTTAGTTGCGAATTATTATTTTTGACGTCATATATTCTACATTTTCAAGTTAATCATTTGATAAAATAGTAAATTATATTGCTATCACTTGAATTACTTTGTTCGTGGATTTATATTATATAAAATCTTCAAAAAGTTGTCATTACGTAGTTTATTGTTAATTACATCAGATGGCGAGAGCAAAATTCTCTTACTTTAAAGAATATAAATATATATTTTCGCGAGAGGTTTTAGACATATTCGCTTTATTGTCGATTATGTCAGAAGTATAGTGAGTGGTCGAATAATGATAAGATTAAAGAAAATCTTAACTATGTGTATGTGGATGTATGTACGTACTTGTTATTGTTGACAATAGTATGTAGTTTTTCGCTTTTTACAAAAACAATTTATTTTTTTAATTTTTCCACTCGTTTTAGGATTGATACTATTTATATTAATCTTTAGGGAAAGATAATAACTTGATGCTTTTAAGATTTTACAACTTCAGTCATAATCATTTTGAGGTAATGACTATTCTTAAGTAATATTTTCAAAATAAAATACGACTAATGTTCGTTAACAGAAATTTAAGAAATACTAAATCACTTGATACATACTATGTTTACATATATTTTAAATAATAGATATGTGGGTTTTAAGTTTTTGTAAACACTTCATTCAACTCGTTCCAATCATTATTATAGGTCAACATGAAAATATCTCATTTTTTTTATTGATGTTTGTAAGATATGTTATTCTATCCGTAGAATTTCGAGGATGAGTATATGTGTACTCAAAATAAGAGAGAGTAAAATAACACTTTGGTTAATTTAAACTAAATTTCGATTTTTTTTACCAAACGGGATACATAGTTTGGTTAATCCGATAAAATAGTATAGTACATATATATGTTAGTTAATCAACATTGGAATCAACGAAAAGCATAATTGATTAGCCAAATCAAACAATGTAAAACAATACGCATGTCTTCAAAAACCACACTACACTGAAAGGAACTCTGTGGTAGGAGCTATATTATTATCAATTTACCAGAAAAATGTAATTAATGAAGCTTTCGAATAATGTTTAAATAATAACCATATTTATTTGATCATACCTGATATTAATTTTTCATTTAAAGATATAAATACATACTTTCGATATATTAACGAACTAATTAGAAACATGTCCAAATGTCCTGCAAAGTTCCCACACATTTTCACTTTTAAGCCATGCTTCGTTTGTCTCTTTCTCACCAAGACGCTTGTCGTATAGACACTTGTGTTAGAAGCTTGTGACAGTCCTCTCCGACCTTTAATAGAGCGTTGCAAGTTTCTTTCGATACTTGTTTTCCATTGTTAAAGATATATTCGGATATGACACCGCCAAAAGTTGCACCTAGCTTCCTTTCACATTTTTGAAAGTCGTCCGCCTTCGAGGTGCTAGGTGCGGCAACAGAGTCATTTGCGAAACATTGTTCAGAGATAACAAGGACTGAAACAAGTACTAGAGCAATTTTGATTGTTCTAGGATACATATCGAAAACTTATATTTCAATTTAAAGATATATATATATCTCAAGTACGTTTCACACACAGGGAACAAAAAGAAATACAAAAGTAAGGTGACTTGTGATGGAGAACAATTGTTCATATCATACACTTTTATATTTGAATCTATACATTTAACGTATTTGTATCTCAAAATTAACATACAATATTATTAATACATATTTAAAGCTAATTTACATCATTCATTGATAAAAGTGAATTTTTCTACAATAAGTTTTCCGAATTATATGCATGAGAGTGTTTAATTTTGTAATCAAATAACTGACATTAACATTGATGTCAAAAGACAATCCTCATAAATTAATTTATATTTACTTATTCAAAAAAAATGGTTCTATATTTTGTTCATTTGAGGTTATGCATATTTTTGAATTTACGTACATTGTCTTTTATTCGTTAATTAGCATAGAGTTTTAAATTTCTACGGTTTACTAGATTATTTTTAAATTTGTAAGACACTTGTTTTTACTAAACCAATGATAACTCATGTGAAAGTTAAAGAAAGGTCTAAACTTGTAGAAGATATATAAATTTGTAACATGCTCAATTTTTTTTTTCAAATTATTACATAAGCTGTATGTTTCTTCTTTTATCTTTTAGTTGCGAATTATTATTTTTGACGTCATATATTCTACATTTTCAAGTTAATCATTTGATAAAATAGTAAATTATATTGCTATCACTTGAATTACTTTGTTCGTGGATTTATATTATATAAAATCTTCAAAAAGTTGTCATTACGTAGTTTATTGTTAATTACATCAGATGGCGAGAGCGAAATTCTCTTACTTTAAAGAATATAAATATATATTTTCGCGAGAGGTTTTAAACATATTCGCTTTATTGTCGATTATGTCAGAAGTATAGTGAGTGGTCGAATAATGATAAGAGTAAAGAAAATCATAACTATGTGTATATGGATGTATGTACGTACTTGTTATTATTGTTGACAATAGTATGTAGTTTTTCGCTTTTTACAAAAACAATTTATTTTTTAAATTTTTTCACTCGTTTTAGGATTGATACTATTTATATTAATCTTTAGGGAAAGATAATAACTTGATGCTTTTAAGATTTTACAACTTCAGTCATAATCATTTTGAGGTAATGATTATTCTTAAGTAATATTTTCAAAATAAAATACGACTAATGTTCGTTAACAGAAATTTAAGGAATACTAAATCACTTGATACATACTATGTTTACATATATTTTAAATAATAGATATGTGGGTTTTAAGTTTTTGTAAACACTTCATTCAACTCGTTCCAATCATTATTATAGGTCAACATGAAAATATCTCATTTTTTTTATTGATGTTTTGTAAGATATGTTATTCTATCCGTAGAATTTCGAGGATGAGTATATGTGTACTCAAAATAAGAGAGAGTAAAATAACACTTTGGTTAATTTAAACTAAATTTCGATTTTTTTTACCAAACGGGATACATAGTTTGGTTAATCCGATAAAATAGTATAGTACATATATATGTTAGTTAATCAACATTGGAATCAACGAAAAGCATAATTGATTAGCCAAATCAAACAATGTAAAACAATACGCATGTCTTCAAAAACCACACTACACTGAAAGGAACTCTGTGGTAGGAGCTATATTATTATCAATTTACCAGAAAAATGTAATTAATGAAGCTTTCGAATAATGTTTAAATAATAACCATATTTATTTGATCATACCTCGTATTAATTTTTCATTTAAAGATATAAATACATACTTTCGATATATTAACGAACTAATTAGAAACATGTCCAAATGTCTTGCAAAGTTCCCACACATTTTCACTTTTAAGCCATGCTTCGTTTGTCTCTTTCTCACCAAGACGCTTGTCGACTATAGACACTTATGTTAGAAGCTTGTGACAGTCCTCTCCGACCTTTAATAGAGCGTTGCAAGTTTCTTTCGATACTTGTTTTCCATTGTTAAAGATATATTCGGATATGACACCGCCAAAAGTTGCACCTAGCTTCCTTTCACATTTTTGAAAGTCGTCCGCCTTCGAGGTGCTAGGTGCGGCAACAGAGTCATTTGCGAAACATTGTTCAGAGATAACAAGGACTGAAACAAGTACTAGAGCAATTTTGATTGTTCTAGGATACATATCGAAAACTTATATTTCAAATTAAAGATATATATATATATATATCTCAAGTACGTTTCACACACAGGGAACAAAAAGAAATACAAAAGTAAGGTGACTTGTGATGGAGAACAATTGTTCATATCATACACTTTTATATTTGAATCTATACATTTAACGTATTTGTATCTCAAAATTAACATACAATATTATTAATACATATTTAAAGCTAATTTACATCATTCATTGATAAAAGTGAATTTTTCTACAATAGGTTTTCCGAATTATATGCATGAGAGTGTTTAATTTTGTAATAAAATAACTGACATTAACATTGATGTCAAAAGACAATCCTCATAAATTAATTTATATTTACTAATTCAAAAAAAAATAGTTCTAATAAAATAATTATTTTGTTCATTTGAGGTTATGCATATTTTTGAATTTACGTACATTGTCTTTTATTCGTTAATTAGCATAGAGTTTTAAATTTCTACGGTTTACTAGATTATTTTTAAATTTGTAAGACACTTGTTTTTACTAAACCAATGATAACTCATGTGAAAGTTGAAGAAAGGCCTAAACTTGTAGAAGATATATAAATTTGTAACATGCTCAATTTTTTTTTAAAATTATTACATAAGCTGTATGTTTCTTCTTTTTTCTTTTAGTTGCGAATTATTATTTTTGACGTCATATATTCTACATTTTCAAGTTAATCATTTGATAAAATAGTAAATTATATTGCTATCACTTGAATTACTTTGTTCGTGGAGTTATATTATATAAAATCTTCAAAAAGTTGTCATTACGTAGTTTATTGTTAATTACATCAGATGGCGAGAGCGAAATTCTCTTACTTTAAAGAATATAAATATATATTTTTGCGAGAGGTTTTAAACATATTCGCTTTATTGTCAATTATGTCAGAAGTATAGTGAGTGGTCGAATAATGATAAGATTAAAGAAAATCATAACTATGTGTATATGGATGTATGTACGTACTTGTTATTATTGTTGACAATAGTATTTAGTTTTTCGTTTTTTACAAAAACAATTTATTTTTTAAATTTTTTCACTCGTTTTAGGATTGATACTATTTATATTAATCTTTAGGGAAAGATAATAACTTGATGCTTTTAAGATTTTACAACTTCAGTCATAATCATTTTGAGGTAATGACTATTCTTAAGTAATATTTTCAAAATAAAATACGACTAATGTTCGTTAACAGAAATTTAAGGAATACTAAATCACTTGATACATACTATGTTTACATATATTTTAAATAATAGATATGTGGGTTTTAAGTTTTTGTAAACACTTCATTCAACTCGTTCCAATCATTATTAAAGGTCAACATGAAAATATCTCATTTTTTTTTATTGATGTTTGTAAGATATGTTATTCTATCCGTAGAATTTCGAGGATGAGTATATGTGTACTCAAAATAAGAGAGAGTAAAATAACACTTTGGTTAATTTAAACTAAATTTCGATTTTTTTTTACCAAACGGGATACATAGTTTGGTTAATGCGATGAAATAGTATAGTACATATATATGTTAGTTAATCAACATTGGAATCAACGAAAAGCATAATTGATTAGCCAAATCAAACAATGTAAAACAATACGCATGTCTTCAAAAACGACACTACACTGAAAGGAACTCTGTGGTAGGAGCTATATTATTATCAATTTACCAGAAAAATGTAATTAATGAAGCTTTCGAATAATGTTTAAATAATAACCATATTTATTTGATCATACCTCGTATTAATTTTTCATTTAAAGATATAAATACATACTTTCGATATATTAACGAACTAATTAGAAACATGTCCAAATGTCCTGCAAAGTTCCCACACATTTTCGCTTTTAAGCCATGCTTCGTTTGTCTCTTTCTCACCAAGACGCTTGTCGACTATAGACACTTGTGTTAGAAGCTTGTGACAGTCCTCTCCGACCTTTAATAGAGCGTTGCAAGTTTCTTTCGATACTTGTTTTCCATTGTTAAACATATATTCGGATATGACACCGCCAATAGTTGCACCTAGCTTCCTTTCACATTTTTGAAAGTCGTCCGCCTTCAAGGTGCTAGGTGCGGCAACATAGTCATTTGCGAACTGCTTTATTTCATTTGATTACTCATGCTTATTCAAAAGCTTTATTGTTTTTAGGCCCCTTTTAAGGTATTTTAAGGTATTTATGCCATCAGGGTAATGATTCACCAACCTGCTAGCTCTTTTTACGAGGCTCAAACGGGAGAATTTATCCAAATTTTGATACCTAATACCCCATAAATAGTTCGAATGGTATTCAAAATTTTTTATATCGAAAATTTATCAAATACCAAACTTTATGATTGTATAGATTTCAGGCTATAAACCGAGTATCGGGGGAAGTGAGACTCTAACAGTTGAATAATTGGATTGTTCAGAGATAACAAGGACTGAAACAAGTACTAGAGCAATTTTGATTGTTCTAGGATACATATCGAAAACTTATATTTCAAATTAAAGATATATATATATATATATCTCAAGTACGTTTCACACACAGGGAACAAAAAGAAATACAAAAGTAAGGTGACTTGTGATGGAGAACAATTGTTCATATCATACACTTTTATATTTGAATCTATACATTTAACGTATTTGTATCTCAAAATTAACATACAATATTATTAATACATATTTAAAGCTAATTTACATCATTCATTGATAAAAGTGAATTTTTCTACAATAAGTTTTCCGAATTATATGCATGAGAGTGTTTAATTTTGTAATCAAATAACTGACATTAACATTGATGTCAAAAGACAATCCTCATAAATTAATTTATATTTACTTATTCAAAAAAAAATGGTTCTAATAACATAATTATTTTGTTCATTTGAGGTTATGCATATTTTTGAATTTACGTACATTGTATTTTATTCGTTAATTAGCGTAGAGTTTTAAATTTCTACGGTTTACTAGATTATTTTTAAATTTGTAAGACACTTGTTTTTACTAAACCAATGATAACTCATGTGAAAGTTAAAGAAAGGCCTAAACTTGTAGAAGATATATAAATTTGTAACATGCTCAATTTTTTTTTTAAAATTATTACATAAGTTGTATGTTTCTTCTTTTTTCTTTTAGTTGCGAATTATTATTTTTGACGTCATATATTCTACATTTTCAAGTTAATCATTTGATAAAATAGTAAATTATATTGCTATCACTTGAATTACTTTGTTCGTGGATTTATATTATATAAAATCTTCAAAAAATTGTCATTACGTAGTTTATTGTTAATTACGTCAGATGGCGAGAGCGAAATTCTCTTACTTTAAAGAATATAAATATATATTTTCGCGAGAGGTTTTAAACATATTCGCTTTATTGTCGATTATGTCAGAAGTATAGTGAGTGGTCGAATAATGATAAGATTAAAGAAAATCATAACTATGTGAATATGGATGTATGTACGTACTTGTTATTATTGTTGACAATAGTATGTAGTTTTTCGCTTTTTACAAAAACAATTTATTTTTTAAATTTTTTCACTCGTTTTAGGATTGATACTATTTATATTAATCTTTAGGGAAAGATAATAACTTGATGCTTTTAAGATTTTACAACTTCAGTCATAATCATTTTGAGGTAATGACTATTCTTAAGTAATATTTTCAAAATAAAATACGACTAATGTTCGTTAACAGAAATTTAAGGAATACTAAATCACTTGATACATACTATGTTTACATATATTTTAAATAATAGATATGTGGGTTTTAAGTTTTTGTAAACACTTCATTCAACTCGTTCCAATCATTATTATAGGTCAACATGAAAATATCTCATTTTTTTTATTGATGTTTGTAAGATATGTTATTCTATCCGTAGAATTTCGAGGATGAGTATATGTGTACTCAAAATAAGAGAGAGTAAAATAACACTTTGGTTAATTTAAACTAAATTTCGATTTTTTTTACCAAACGGGATACATAGTTTGGTTAATCCGATAAAATAGTATAGTACATATATATGTTAGTTAATCAACATTGGAATCAACGAAAAGCATAATTGATTAGCCAAATCAAACAATGTAAAACAATACGCATGTCTTCAAAAACCACACTACACTGAAAGGAACTCTGTGGTAGGAGCTATATTATTATCAATTTACCAGAAAAATGTAATTAATGAAGCTTTCGAATAATGTTTAAATAATAACCATATTTATTTGATCATACCTCGTATTAATTTTTCATTTAAAGATATAAATACATACTTTCGATATATTAACGAACTAATTAGAAACATGTCCAAATGTCCTGCAAAGTTCCCACACATTTTCACTTTTAAGCCATGCTTCGTTTGTCTCTTTCTCACCAAGACGCTTGTCGACTATAAACACTTGTGTTAGAAGCTTGTGACAGTCCTCTCCGACCTTTAATAGAGCGTTGCAAGTTTCTTTCGATACTTGTTTTCCATTGTTAAAGATATATTCGGATATGACACCGCCAAAAGTTGCACCTAGCTTCCTTTCACATTTTTGAAAGTCGTCCGCCTTCGAGGTGCTAGGTGCGGCAACAGAGTCATTTGCGAAACATTGTTCAGAGATAACAAGGACTGAAACAAGTACTAGAGCAATTTTGATTGTTCTAGGATACATATCGAAAACTTATATTTCAAATTAAAGATATATATATATCTCAAGTACGTTTCACACACAGGGAACAAAAAGAAATACAAAAGTAAGGTGACTTGTGATGGAGAACAATTGTTCATATCATACACTTTTATATTTGAATCTATACATTTAACGTATTTGTATCTCAAAATTAACATACAATATTATTAATACATATTTAAAGCTAATTTACATCATTCATTGATAAAAGTGAATTTTTCTACAATAAGTTTTCCGAATTATATGCATGAGAGTGTTTAATTTTGTAATCAAATAACTGACATTAACATTGATGTCAAAAGACAATCCTCATAAATTAATTTATATTTACTTATTCAAAAAAAAAATTGGTTCTAATAACATAATTATTTTGTTCATTTGAGGTTATGCATATTTTTGAATTTACGTACATTGTCTTTTATTCGTTAATTAGCATAGAGTTTTAAATTTCTACGGTTTACTAGATTATTTTTAAATTTGTAAGACACTTGTTTTTACTAAACCAATGATAACTCATGTGAAAGTTAAAGAAAGGCCTAAACTTGTAGAAGATATATAAATTTGTAACATGCTCAATTTTTTTTAAAATTATTACATAAGCTGTATGTTTCTTCTTTTTTCTTTTAGTTGCGAATTATTATTTTTGAGGTCATATATTCTACATTTTCAAGTTAATCATTTGATAAAATAGTAAATTATATTGCTATCACTTGAATTACTTTGTTCGTGGATTTATATTATATAAAATCTTCAAAAAGTTGTCATTACGTAGTTTATTGTTAATTACATCAGATGGCGAGAGCGAAATTCTCTTACTTTAAAGAATATAAATATATATTTTCGCGAGAGGTTTTAAACATATTCGCTTTATTGTCGATTATGTCAGAAGTATAGTGAGTGGTCGAATAATGATAAGATTAAAGAAAATCATAACTATGTGTATATGGATGTATGTACGTACTTGTTATTATTGTTGACAATAGTATGTAGTTTTTCGCTTTTTACAAAAATAATTTATTTTTTAAATTTTTTCACTCGTTTTAGGATTGATACTATTTATATTAATCTTTAGGGAAAGATAATAACTTGATGCTTTTAAGATTTTACAACTTCAGTCATAATCATTTTGAGGTAATGACTATTCTTAAGTAATATTTTCAAAATAAAATACGACTAATGTTCGTTAACAGAAATTTAAGGAATACTAAATCACTTGATACATACTATGTTTACATATATTTCAAATAATAGATATGTGGGTTTTAAGTTTTTGTAAACACTTCATTCAACTCGTTCCAATCATTATTATAGGTCAACATGAAAATATCTCATTTTTTTTATTGATGTTTGTAAGATATGTTATTCTATCCGTAGAATTTCGAGAATGAGTATATGTGTACTCAAAATAAGAGAGAGTAAAATAACACTTTGGTTAATTTAAACTAAATTTCCATTTTTTTTACCAAACGGGATACATAGTTTGGTTAATCCGATAAAATAGTATAGTACATATATATGTTAGTTAATCAACATTGGAATCAACGAAAAGCATAATTGATTAGCCAAATCAAACAATGTAAAACAATACGCATGTCTTCAAAAACCACACTACACTGAAAGGAACTCTGTGGTAGGAGCTATATTATTATCAATTTACCAGAAAAATGTAATTAATGAAGCTTTCGAATAATGTTTAAATAATAACCATATTTATTTGATCATACCTCGTATTAATTTTTCATTTAAAGATATAAATACATACTTTCGATATATTAACAAACTAATTAGAAACATGTCCAAATGTCTTGCAAAGTTCCCACACTTTTTCACTTTTAAACCATGCTTCGTTTGTCTCTTTCTCACCAAGACGCTTGTCGACTATAGACACTTGTGTTAGAAGCTTGTGACAGTCCTCTCCGACCTTTAATAGAGCGTTGCAAGTTTCTTTCGATACTTGTTTTCCATTGTTAAAGATATATTCGGATATGACACCGCCAAAAGTTGCACCTAGCTTCCTTTCACATTTTTGAAAGTCGTCCGCCTTCGAGGTGCTAGGTGCGGCAACAGAGTCATTTGCGAAACATTGTTCAGAGATAACAAGGACTGAAACAAGTACTAGAGCAATTTTGATTGTTCTAGGATACATATCGAAAACTTATATTTCAAATTAAAGATATATATATATCTCAAGTACGTTTCACACACAGGGAACAAAAAGAAATACAAAAGTAAGGTGACTTGTGATGGAGAACAATTGTTCATATCATACACTTTTATATTTGAATCTATACATTTAACGTATTTGTATCTCAAAATTAACATACAATATTATTAATACATATTTAAAGCTAATTTACATCATTCATTGATAAAAGTGAATTTTTCTACAATAAGTTTTCCGAATTATATGCATGAGAGTGTTTAATTTTGTAATCAAATAACTGACATTAACATTGATGTCAAAAGACAATCCTCATAAATTAATTTATATTTACTTATTCAAAAAAAAAATTGGTTCTAATAACATAATTATTTTGTTCATTTGAGGTTATGCATATTTTTGAATTTACGTACATTGTCTTTTATTCGTTAATTAGCATAGAGTTTTAAATTTCTACGGTTTACTAGATTATTTTTAAATTTGTAAGACACTTGTTTTTACTAAACCAATGATAACTCATGTGAAAGTTAAAGAAAGGCCTAAACTTGTAGAAGATATATAAATTTGTAACATGCTCAATTTTTTTTTAAAATTATTACATAAGCTGTATGTTTCTTCTTTTTTCTTTTAGTTGCGAATTATTATTTTTGAGGTCATATATTCTACATTTTCAAGTTAATCATTTGATAAAATAGTAAATTATATTGCTATCACTTGAATTACTTTGTTCGTGGATTTATATTATATAAAATCTTCAAAAAGTTGTCATTACGTAGTTTATTGTTAATTACATCAGATGGCGAGAGCGAAATTCTCTTACTTTAAAGAATATAAATATATATTTTCGCGAGAGGTTTTAAACATATTCGCTTTATTGTCGATTATGTCAGAAATATAGTGAGTGGTCGAATAATGATAAGATTAAAGAAAATCATAACTATGTGTATATGGATGTATGTACGTACTTGTTATTATTGTTGACAATAGTATGTAGTTTTTCGCTTTTTACAAAAATAATTTATTTTTTAAATTTTTTCACTCGTTTTAGGATTGATACTATTTATATTAATCTTTAGGGAAAGATAATAACTTGATGCTTTTAAGATTTTACAACTTCAGTCATAATCATTTTGAGGTAATGACTATTCTTTATGTAATATTTTCAAAATAAAATACGACTAATGTTCGTTAACAGAAATTTAAGGAATACTAAATCACTTGATACATACTATGTTTACATATATTTTAAATAATAGATATGTGGGTTTTAAGTTTTTGTAAACACTTCATTCAACTCATTCCAATCATTATTATAGGTCAACATGAAAATATCTCATTTTTTTTATTGATGTTTGTAAGATATGTTATTCTATCCGTAGAATTTCGAGGATGAGTATATGTGTACTCAAAATAAGAGAGAGTAAAATAACACTTTGGTTAATTTAAACTAAATTTCGATTTTTTTTACCAAACGGGATACATAGTTTGGTTAATCCGATAAAATAGTATAGTACATATATATGTTAGTTAATCAACATTGGAATCAACGAAAAGCATAATTGATTAGCCAAATCAAACAATGTAAAACAATACGCATGTCTTCAAAAACCACACTACACTGAAAGGAACTCTGTGGTAGGAGCTATATTATTATCAATTTACCAGAAAAATGTAATTAATGAAGCTTTCGAATAATGTTTAAATAATAACCATATTTATTTGATCATACCTCGTATTAATTTTTCATTTAAAGATATAAATACATACTTTCGATATATTAACGAACTAATTAGAAACATGTCCAAATGTCCTGCAAAGTTCCCACACATTTTCACTTTTAAGCCATGCTTCGTTTGTCTCTTTCTCACCAAGACGCTTGTCGACTATAAACACTTGTGTTAGAAGCTTGTGACAGTCCTCTCCGACCTTTAATAGAGCGTTGCAAGTTTCTTTCGATACTTGTTTTCCATTGTTAAAGATATATTCGGATATGACACCGCCAAAAGTTGCACCTAGCTTCCTTTCACATTTTTGAAAGTCGTCCGCCTTCGAGGTGCTAGGTGCGGCAACAGAGTCATTTGCGAAACATTGTTCAGAGATAACAAGGACTGAAACAAGTACTAGAGCAATTTTGATTGTTCTAGGATACATATCGAAAACTTATATTTCAAATTAAAGATATATATATATCTCAAGTACGTTTCACACACAGGGAACAAAAAGAAATACAAAAGTAAGGTGACTTGTGATGGAGAACAATTGTTCATATCATACACTTTTATATTTGAATCTATACATTTAACGTATTTGTATCTCAAAATTAACATACAATATTATTAATACATATTTAAAGCTAATTTACATCATTCATTGATAAAAGTGAATTTTTCTACAATAAGTTTTCCGAATTATATGCATGAGAGTGTTTAATTTTGTAATCAAATAACTGACATTAACATTGATGTCAAAAGACAATCCTCATAAATTAATTTATATTTACTTATTCAAAAAAAAAATTGGTTCTAATAACATAATTATTTTGTTCATTTGAGGTTATGCATATTTTTGAATTTACGTACATTGTCTTTTATTCGTTAATTAGCATAGAGTTTTAAATTTCTACGGTTTACTAGATTATTTTTAAATTTGTAAGACACTTGTTTTTACTAAACCAATGATAACTCATGTGAAAGTTAAAGAAAGGTCTAAACTTGTAGAAGATATATAAATTTGTAACATGCTCAATTTTTTTTTAAAATTATTACATAAGCTGTATGTTTCTTCTTTTTTCTTTTAGTTGCGAATTATTATTTTTGAGGTCATATATTCTACATTTTCAAGTTAATCATTTGATAAAATAGTAAATTATATTGCTATCACTTGAATTACTTTGTTCGTGGATTTATATTATATAAAATCTTCAAAAAGTTGTCATTACGTAGTTTATTGTTAATTACATCAGATGGCGAGAGCGAAATTCTCTTACTTTAAAGAATATAAATATATATTTTCGCGAGAGGTTTTAAACATATTCGCTTTATTGTCGATTATGTCAGAAGTATAGTGAGTGGTCGAATAATGATAAGATTAAAGAAAATCATAACTATGTGTATATGGATGTATGTACGTACTTGTTATTATTGTTGACAATAGTATGTAGTTTTTCGCTTTTTACAAAAATAATTTATTTTTTAAATTTTTTCACTCGTTTTAGGATTGATACTATTTATATTAATCTTTAGGGAAAGATAATAACTTGATGCTTTTAAGATTTTACAACTTCAGTCATAATCATTTTGAGGTAATGACTATTCTTTATGTAATATTTTCAAAATAAAATACGACTAATGTTCGTTAACAGAAATTTAAGGAATACTAAATCACTTGATACATACTATGTTTACATATATTTTAAATAATAGATATGTGGGTTTTAAGTTTTTGTAAACACTTCATTCAACTCATTCCAATCATTATTATAGGTCAACATGAAAATATCTCATTTTTTTTATTGATGTTTGTAAGATATGTTATTCTATCCGTAGAATTTCGAGGATGAGTATATGTGTACTCAAAATAAGAGAGAGTAAAATAACACTTTGGTTAATTTAAACTAAATTTCGATTTTTTCTACCAAACGGGATACATAGTTTGGTTAATCCGATAAAATAGTATAGTACATATATATGTTAGTTAATCAACATTGGAATCAACGAAAAGCATATTTGATTAGCCAAATCAAACAATGTAAAACAATACGCATGTCTTCAAAAACGACACTACACTGAAAGGAACTCTGTGGTAGGAGCTATATTATTATCAATTTACCAGAAAAATGTAATTAATGAAGCTTTCGAATAATGTTTAAATAATAACCATATTTATTTGATCATACCTCGTATTAATTTTTCATTTAAAGATATAAATACATACTTTCGATATATTAACGAACTAATTAGAAACATGTCCAAATGTCCTGCAAAGTTCCCACACATTTTCACTTTTAAGCCATGCTTCGTTTGTCTTTTTCTCACCAAGACGCTTGTCGACTATAGACACTTGTGTTAGAAGCTTGTGACAGTCCTCTCCGACCTTTAATAGAGCGTTGCAAGTTTATTTCGATACTTGTTTTCCATTGTTAAAGATATATTCGGATATGACACCGCCAAAAGTTGCACCTAGCTTCCTTTCACATTTTTGAAAGTCGTCCGCCTTCGAGGTGCTAGGTGCGGCAACAGAGTCATTTGCGAAACATTGTTCAGAGATAACAAGGACTGAAACAAGTACTAGAGCAATTTTGATTGTTCTAGGATACATATCGAAAACTTATATTTCAAATTAAAGATATATATATATATATATATCTCAAGTACGTTTCACACACAGGGAACAAAAAGAAATACAAAAGTAAGGTGACTTGTGATGGAGAACAATTGTTCATATCATACACTTTTATATTTGAATCTAAACATTTAACGTATTTGTATCTCAAAATTAACATACAATATTATTAATACATATTTAAAGCTAATTTACATCATTCATTGATAAAAGTGAATTTTTCTACAATAAGTTTTCCGAATTATATGCATGAGAGTGTTTAATTTTGTAATCAAATAACTGACATTAACATTGATGTCAAAAGACAATCCTTATAAATTAATTTATATTTACTTATTCAAAAAAAAAATGGTTCTAATAACATAATTATTTTGTTCATTTGAGGTTATGCATATTTTTGAATTTACGTACATTGTCTTTTATTCGTTAATTAGCATAGAGTTTTAAATTTCTACGGTTTACTAGATTATTTTTAAATTTGTAAGACACTTGTTTTTACTAAACCAATGATAACTCATGTGAAAGTTAAAGAAAGGCCTAAACTTGTAGAAGATATATAAATTTGTAACATGCTCAATTTTTTTTTTAAAATTATTACATAAGCTGTATGTTTCTTCTTTTTTCTTTTAGTTACGAATTATTATTTTTGACGTCATATATTCTACATTTTCAAGTTAATCATTTGATAAAATAGTAAATTATATTGCTATCACTTGAATTACTTTGTTCGTGGATTTATATTATATAAAATCTTCAAAAAGTTGTCATTACGTAGTTTATTGTTAATTACATCAGATGGCGAGAGCGAAATTCTCTTACTTTAAAGAATATAAATATATATTTTCGCGAGAGGTTTTAAACATATTCGCTTTATTGTCGATTATGTCAGAAGTATAGTGAGTGGTCGAATAATGATAAGATTAAAGAAAATCATAACTATGTGTATATGGATGTATGTACGTACTTGTTATTATTGTTGACAATAGTATGTAGTTTTTCGCTTTTTACAAAAACAGTTTATTTTTTAAATTTTTTCACTCGTTTTAGGATTGATACTATTTATATTAATCTTTAGGGAAAGATAATAACTTGATGCTTTTAAGATTTTACAACTTCAGTCATAATCATTTTGAGGTAATGACTATTCTTAAGTAATATTTTCAAAATAAAATACGACTAATGTTCGTTAACAGAAATTTAAGGAATACTAAATCACTTGATACATACTATGTTTACATATATTTTAAATAATAGATATGTGGGTTTTAAGTTTTTGTAAACACTTCATTCAACTCGTTCCAATCATTATTATAGGTCAACATGAAAATATCTCATTTTTTTTATTGATGTTTGTAAGATATGTTATTCTATCCGTAGAATTTCGAGGATGAGTATATGTGTACTCAAAATAAGAGAGAGTAAAATAACACTTTGGTTAATTTAAACTAAATTTCGATTTTTTTTACCAAACGGGATACATAGTTTGGTTAATGCGATAAAATAGTATAGTACATATATATGTTAGTTAATCAACATTGGAATCAACGAAAAGCATAATTGATTAGCAAAATCAAACAATTTAAAACAATACGCATGTCTTCAAAAACCACACTACACTGAAAGGAACTCTGTGGTAGGAGCTATATTATTATCAATTTACCAGAAAAATGTAATTAATGAAGCTTTCGAATAATGTTTAAATAATAACCATATTTATTTGATCATACCTCGTATTAATTTTTCATTTAAAGATATAAATACATACTTTCGATATATTAACGAACTAATTAGAAACATGTCCAAATGTCCTGCAAAGTTCCCACACATTTTCACTTTTAAGCCATGCTTCGTTTGTCTCTTTCTCACCAAGACGCTTGTCGACTATAGACACTTGTGTTAGAAGCTTGTGACAGTCCTCTCCGACCTTTAATAGAGCGTTGCAAGTTTCTTTCGATACTTGTTTTCCATTGTTAAAGATATATTCGGATATGACACCGCCAAAAGTTGCACCTAGCTTCCTTTCACATTTTTGAAAGTCGTCCGCCTTCGAGGTGCTAGGTGCGGCAACGGAGTCATTTGCGAAACATTGTTCAGAGATAACAAGGACTGAAACAAGTACTAGAGCAATTTTGATTGTTCTAGGATACATATCGAAAACTTATATTTCAAATTAAATATATATATATCTCAAGTACGTTTCACACACAGGGAACAAAAAGAAATACAAAAGTAAGGTGACTTGTGATGGAGAACAATTGTTCATATTATACACTTTTATATTTGAATCTATACATTTAACGTATTTATATCTCAAAATTAACATACAATATTATTAATACATATTTAAAGCTAATTTACATCATTCATTGATAGAAGTGAATTTTTCTACAATAAGTTTTCCGAATTATATGCATGAGATTGTTTAATGTTGTAATCAAATAACTGACATTAACATTGATGTCAAAAGACAATCCTCATAAATTATTTTATATTTACTAATTCAAAAAAAAATGGTTCTAATAACATAATTATTTTGTTCATTTGAGGTTATGCATATTTTTGAATTTACGTACATTGTCTTTTATTCGTTAATTAGGATAGAGTTTTAAATTTCTACGATTTACTAGATTATTTTTAAATTTGTAAGACACTTGTTTTTACTAAACCAATGATAACTCATGTGAAAGTTAAAGAAAGGCCTAAACTTGTAGAAGATATATAAATTTGTAACATGCTCAATTATTTTTTTTTAAAATTATTACATAAGCTGTATGTTTCTTCTTTTTTCTTTTAGGTGCGAATTATTATTTTTGACGTCACATATTCTACATTTTCAAGTTAATCATTTGATAAAATAGTAAATTATATTGCTATCACTTGAATTACTTTGTTCGTGGATTTATATTATATAAAATCTTCAAAAAGTTGTCATTACGTAGTTTATTGTTAATTACATCTGATGGCGAGAGCGAAATTCTCTTACTTTAAAGAATATAAATATATATTTTCGCGAGAGGTTTTAAACATATTCGCTTTATTGTCGATTATGTCAGAAGTATAATGAGTGGTCGAATAATGATAAGATTAAAGAAAATCATAACTATGTGTATATGGATGTATGTACGTACTTGTTATTATTGTTGACAATAGTATGTAGTTTTTCGCTTTTTACAAAAATAATTTATTTTTTAAATTTTTTCACACGTTTTAGGATTGATACTATTTATATTAATCTTTAAGGAAAGATAATAACTTGAGGCTTTTAAGATTTTACAACTTCAGTCATAATCATTTTGAGGTAATGACTATTCTTAAGTAATATTTTCAAAATAAAATACGACTAATGTTCGTTAACAGAAATTTAAGGAATACTAAATCACTTGATACATACTATGTTTACATATATTTTAAATAATAGATATGTGGGTTTTAAGTTTTTGTAAACACTTCATTCAACTCATTCCAATCATTATTATAGGTCAACATGAAAATATCTCATTTTTTTTATTGATGTTTGTAAGATATGTTATTCTATCCGTAGAATTTCGAGGATGAGTATATGTGTACTCAAAATAAGAGAGAGTAAAATAACACTTTGGTTAATTTAAACTAAATTTCGATTTTTTTTACCAAACGGGATACATAGTTTGGTTAATCCGATAAAATAGTATAGTACATATATATGTTAGTTAATCAACATTGGAATCAACGAAAAGCATAATTGATTAGCCAAATCAAACAATGTAAAACAATACGCATGTCTTCAAAAACCACACTACACTGAAAGGAACTCTGTGGTAGGAGCTATATTATTATCAATTTACCAGAAAAATGTAATTAATGAAGCTTTCGAATAATGTTTAAATAATAACCATATTTATTTGATCATACCTCGTATTAATTTTTCATTTAAAGATATAAATACATACTTTCGATATATTAACGAACTAATTAGAAACATGTCCAAATGTCCTGCAAAGTTCCCACACATTTTCACTTTTAAGCCATGCTTCGTTTGTCTCTTTCTCACCAAGACGCTTGTCGACTATAGACACTTGTGTTAGAAGCTTGTGACAGTCCTCTCCGACCTTTAATAGAGCGTTGCAAGTTTCTTTCGATACTTGTTTTCCATTGTTAAAGATATATTCGGATATGACACCGCCAAAAGTTGCACCTAGCTTCCTTTCACATTTTTGAAAGTCGTCCGCCTTCGAGGTGCTAGGTGCGGTAACATAGTCATTTGCGAAACATTGTTCAGAGATAACAAGGACTGAAACAAGTACTAGAGCAATTTTGATTGTTCTAGGATACATATCGAAAACTTATATTTCAAATTAAAGATATATATATATCTCAAGTACGTTTCACACACAGGGAACAAAAAGAAATACAAAAGTAAGGTGACTTGTGATGGAGAACAATTGTTCATATCATACACTTTTATATTTGAATCTATACATTTAACGTATTTGTATCTCAAAATTAACATACAATATTATTAATACATATTTAAAGCTAATTTACATCATTCATTGATAAAAGTGAATTTTTCTACAATAAGTTTTCCGAATTATATGCATGAGAGTGTTTAATTTTGTAATCAAATAACTGACATTAACATTGATGTCAAAAGACAATCCTCGTAAATTAATTTATATTTAATTATTCAAAAAAAATGGTTCTAATAACATAATTATTTTGTTCATTTGAGGTTATGCATATTTTTGAATTTACGTACATTGTCTTTTATTCGTTAATTAGCATAGAGTTTTAAATTTCTACGGTTTACTAGATTATTTTTAAATTTGTAAGACACTTGTTTTTACGAAACCAATGATAACTCATGTGAAAGTTAAAGAAAGGCCTAAACTTGTAGAAGATATATAAATTTGTAACATGCTCAATTTTTTTTTTAAAAATTATTACATAAGCTGTATGTTTCTTCTTTTTTCTTTTAGTTGCGAATTATTATTTTTGACGTCATATATTCTACATTTTCAAGTTAATCATTTGATAAAATAGTAAATTATATTGCTATCACTTGAATTACTTTGTTCGTGGATTTATATTATATAAAATCTTCAAAAAGTTGTCATTACGTAGTTTATTGTTAATTACATCAGATGGCGAGAGCGAAATTCTCTTACTTTAAAGAATATAAATATATATTTTCGCGAGAGGTTTTAAACATATTCGCTTTATTGTCGATTATGTCAGAAGTATAGTGAGTGGTCGAATAATGATAAGATTAAAGAAAATCATAACTATGTGTATATGGATGTATGTACGTACTTGTTATTATTGTTGACAATAGTATGTAGTTTTTCGCTTTTTACAAAAACAGTTTATTTTTTAAATTTTTTCACTCGTTTTAGGATTGATACTATTTATATTAATCTTTAGGGAAAGATAATAACTTGATGCTTTTAAGATTTTACAACTTCAGTCATAATCATTTTGAGGTAATGACTATTCTTAAGTAATATTTTCAAAATAAAATACGACTAATGTTCGTTAACAGAAATTTAAGGAATACTAAATCACTTGATACATACTATGTTTACATATATTTTAAATAATAGATATGTGGGTTTTAAGTTTTTGTAAACACTTCATTCAACTCGTTCCAATCATTATTAAAGGTCAACATGAAAATATCTCATTTTTTTTATTGATGTTTGTAAGATATGTTATTCTATCCGTAGAATTTCGAGGATGAGTATATGTGTACTCAAAATAAGAGAGAGTAAAATAACACTTTGGTTAATTTAAACTAAATTTCGATTTTTTTTACCAAACGGGATACATAGTTTGGTTAATCCGATAAAATAGTATAGTACATATATATGTTAGTTAATCAACATTGGAATCAACGAAAAGCATAATTGATTAGCCAAATCAAACAATGTAAAACAATACGCATGTCTTCAAAAACCACAATACACTGAAAGGAACTCTGTGGTAGGAGCTATATTATTATCAATTTACCAGAAAAATGTAATTAATGAAGCATTCGAATAATGTTTAAATAATAACCATATTTATTTGATCATACCTCGTATTAATTTTTCATTTAAAGATATAAATACATACTTTCGATATATTAACGAACTAATTAGAAACATGTCCAAATGTCCTGCAAAGTTCCCACACATTTTCACTTTTAAGCCATGCTTCGTTTGTCTCTTTCTCACCAAGACGCTTGTCGACTATAGACACTTGTGTTAGAAGCTTGTGACAGTCCTCTCCGACCTTTAATAGAGCGTTGCAAGTTTCTTTCGATACTTGTTTTCCATTGTTAAAGATATATTCGGATATGACACCGCCAAAAGTTGCACCTAGCTTCCTTTCACATTTTTGAAAGTCGTCCGCCTTCGAGGTGCTAGGTGCGGCAACATAGTCATTTGCGAAACATTGTTCAGAGATAACAAGGACTGAAACAAGTACTAGAGCAATTTTGATTGTTCTAGGATACATATCGAAAACTTATATTTCAAATTAAAGATATATATATATATCTCAAGTACGTTTCACACACAGGGAACAAAAAGAAATACAAAAGTAAGGTGACTTGTGATGGAGAACAATTGTTCATATCATACACTTTTATATTTGAATCTATACATTTAACGTATTTGTATCTCAAAATTAACATACAATATTATTAATACATATTTAAAGCTAATTTACATCATTCATTGATAAAAGTGAATTTTTCTACAATAGTTTTCCGAATTATATGCATGAGAGTGTTTAATTTTGTAATCAAATAACTGACATTAACATTGATGTCAAAAGACAATCCTCATAAATTAATTTATATTTACTTATTCAAAAAAAAATGGTTCTAATAACATAATTATTTTGTTCATTTGAGGTTATGCATATTTTTGAATTTACGTACATTGTCTTTTATTCGTTAATTAGCATAGAGTTTTAAATTTCTACGGTTTACTAGATTATTTTTAAATTTGTAAGACACTTGTTTTTACTAAACCAATGATAACTCATGTGAAAGTTAAAGAAAGGCCTAAACTTGTAGAAGATATATAAATTTGTAACATGCTCAATTTTTTTTTTTAAAATTATTACATAAGCTGTATGTTTCTTCTTTTTTCTTTTAGTTGCGAATTATTATTTTTGACGTCATATATTCTACATTTTCAAGTTAATCATTTGATAAAATAGTAAATTATATTGCTATCACTTGAATTACTTTGTTCGTGGATTTATATTATATAAAATCTTCAAAAAGTTGTCATTACGTAGTTTATTGTTAATTACATCAGATGGCGAGAGCGAAATTCTCTTACTTTAAAGAATATAAATATATATTTTCGCGAGAGGTTTTAAACATATTCGCTTTATTGTCAATTATGTCAGAAGTATAGTGAGTGGTCGAATAATGATAAGATTAAAGAAAATCATAACTATGTGTATATGGATGTATGTACGTACTTGTTATTATTGTTGACAATAGTATGTAGTTTTTCGCTTTTTACAAAAACAATTTATTTTTTAAATTTTTTCACTCGTTTTAGGATTGATACTATTTATATTAATCTTTAGGGAAAGATAATAACTTGATGCTTTTAAGATTTTACAACTTCAGTCATAATCATTTTGAGGTAATGACTATTCTTAAGTAATATTTTCAAAATAAAATACGACTAAGGTTCGTTAACAGAAATTTAAGGAATACTAAATCACTTGATACATACTATGTTTACATATATTTTAAATAATAGATATGTGGGTTTTAAGTTTTTGTAAACACTTCATTCAACTCGTTCCAATCATTATTATAGGTCAACATGAAAATATCTCATTTTTTTTATTGATGTTTGTAAGATATGTTATTCTATCCGTAGAATTTCGAGGATGAGTATATGTGTACTCAAAATAAGAGAGAGTAAAATAACACTTTGGTTAATTTAAACTAAATTTCGATTTTTTTTACCAAACGGGATACATAGTTTGGTTAATCCGATAAAATAGTATAGTACATATATATGTTAGTTAATCAACATTGGAATCAACGAAAAGCATAATTGATTAGCCAAATCAAACAATGTAAAACAATACGCATGTCTTCAAAAACCACACTACACTGAAAGGAACTCTGTGGTAGGAGCTATATTATTATCAATTTACCAGAAAAATGTAATTAATGAAGCTTTCGAATAATGTTTAAATAATAACCATATTTATTTGATCATACCTCGTATTAATTTTTCATTTAAAGATATAAATACATACTTTCGATATATTAACGAACTAATTAGAAACATGTCCAAATGTCCTGCAAAGTTCCCACACATTTTCACTTTTAAGCCATGCTTCGTTTGTCTCTTTCTCACCAAGACGCTTGTCGACTATAGACACTTGTGTTAGAAGCTTGTGACAGTCCTCTCCGACCTTTAATAGAGCGTTGCAAGTTTCTTTCGATACTTGTTTTCCATTGTTAAAGATATATTCGGATATGACACCGCCAAAAGTTGCACCTAGCTTCCTTTCACATTTTTGAAAGTCGTCCGCCTTCGAGGTGCTAGGTGCGGCAACATAGTCATTTGCGAAACATTGTTCAGAGATAACAAGGACTGAAACAAGTACTAGAGCAATTTTGATTGTTCTAGGATACATATCGAAAACTTATATTTCAAATTAAAGATATATATATATATCTCAAGTACGTTTCACACACAAGGAACAAAAAGAAATACAAAAGTAAGGTGACTTGTGATGGAGAACAATTGTTCATATCATACACTTTTATATTTGAATCTAAACATTTAACGTATTTGTATCTCAAAATTAACATACAATATTATTAATACATATTTAAAGCTAATTTACATCATTCATTGATAAAAGTGAATTTTTCTACAATAGTTTTCCGAATTATATGCATGAGAGTGTTTAATTTTGTAATCAAATAACTGACATTAACATTGATGTCAAAAGACAATCCTCATAAATTAATTTATATTTACTTATTCAAAAAAAAATGGTTCTAATAACATAATTATTTTGTTCATTTGAGGTTATGCATATTTTTGAATTTACGTACATTGTCTTTTATTCGTTAATTAGCATAGAGTTTTAAATTTCTACGGTTTACTAGATTATTTTTAAATTTGTAAGACACTTGTTTTTACTAAACCAATGATAACTCATGTGAAAGTTAAAGAAAGGCCTAAACTTGTAGAAGATATATAAATTTGTAACATGCTCAATTTTTTTTTTAAAAATTATTACATAAGCTGTATGTTTCTTCTTTTTTCTTTTAGTTGCGAATTATTATTTTTGACGTCATATATTCTACATTTTCAAGTTAATCATTTGATAAAATAGTAAATTATATTGCTATCACTTGAATTACTTTGTTCGTGGATTTATATTATATAAAATCTTCAAAAAGTTGTCATTACGTAGTTTATTGTTAATTACATCAGATGGCGAGAGCGAAATTCTCTTACTTTAAAGAATATAAATATATATTTTCGCGAGAGGTTTTAAACATATTCGCTTTATTGTCAATTATGTCAGAAATATAGTGAGTGGTCGAATAATGATAAGATTAAAGAAAATCATAACTATGTGTATATGGATGTATGTACGTACTTGTTATTATTGTTGACAATAGTATGTAGTTTTTCGCTTTTTACAAAAACAATTTATTTTTTTAATTTTTTCACTCGTTTTAGGATTGATACTATTTATATTAATCTTTAGGGAAAGATAATAACTTGATGCTTTTAAGATTTTACAACTTCAGTCATAATCATTTTGAGGTAATGACTATTCTTAAGTTATTTTGAAAAGATAATAACTTGATGCTTTTAAGATTTTACAACTTCAGTCATAATCATTTTGAGGTAATGACTATTCTTAAGTAATATTTTCAAAATAAAATACGACTAATGTTCGTTAACAGAAATTTAAGGAATACTAAATCACTTGATACATACTATGTTTACATATATTTTAAATAATAGATATGTGGGTTTTAAGTTTTTGTAAACACTTCATTCAACTCGTTCCAATCATTATTATAGGTCAACATGAAAATATCTCATTGTTTTTATTGATGTTTGTAAGATATGTTATTCTATCCGTAGAATTTCGAGGATGAGTATATGTGTACTCAAAATAAGAGAGAGTAAAATAACACTTTGGTTAATTTAAACTAAATTTCGATTTTTTTTACCAAACGGGATACATAGTTTGGTTAATCCGATAAAATAGTATAGTACATATATATGTTAGTTAATCAACATTGGAATCAACGAAAAGCATAATTGATTAGCCAAATCAAACAATGTAAAACAATACGCATGTCTTCAAAAACCACACTACACTGAAAGGAACTCTGTGGTAGGAGCTATATTATTATCAATTTACCAGAAAAATGTAATTAATGAAGCTTTCGAATAATGTTTAAATAATAACCATATTTATTTGATCATACCTCGTATTAATTTTTCATTTAAAGATATAAATACATACTTTCGATATATTAACGAACTAATTAGAAACATGTCCAAATGTCCTGCAAAGTTCCCACACATTTTCACTTTTAAGCCATGCTTCGTTTGTCTCTTTCTCACCAAGACGCTTGTCGACTATAGACACTTGTGTTAGAAGCTTGTGACAGTCCTCTCCGACCTTTAATAGAGCGTTGCAAGTTTCTTTCGATACTTGTTTTCCATTGTTAAAGATATATTCGGATATAACACCGCCAAAAGTTGCACCTAGCTTCCTTTCACTTTTTTGAAAGTCGTCCGCCTTCGAGGTGCTAGGTGCGGCAACGGAGTCATTTGCGAAACATTGTTCAGAGATAACAAGGATTGAAACAAGTACTAGAGCAATTTTGATTGTTCTAGGATACATATCGAAAACTTATATTTCAAATTAAATATATATATATATCTCAAGTACGTTTCACACACAGGGAACAAAAAGAAATACAAAAATAAGGTGACTTGTGATGGAGAACAATTGTTCATATCATACACTTTTATATTAGAATCTATACATTTAACGTATTTGTATCTCAAAATTAACATACAATATTATTAATACATATTTAAAGCTAATTTACATCATTCATTGATAGAAGTGAATTTTTCTACAATAAGTTTTCCGAATTATATGCATGAGAGTGTTTAATGTTGTAATCAAATAACTGACATTAACATTGATGTCAAAAGACAATCCTCATAAATTAATTTATATTTACTAATTAAAAAAAAATGGTTCTAATAACATAATTATTTTGTTCATTTGAGGTTATGCATATTTTTGAATTTACGTACATTGTCTTTTATTCGTTAATTAGGATAGAGTTTTAAATTTCTACGATTTACTAGATTATTTTTAAATTTGTAAGACACTTGTTTTTACTAAACCAATGATAACTCATGTGAAAGTTAAAGAAAGGCCTAAACTTGTAGAAGATATATAAATTTGTAACATGCTCAATTATTTTTTTTAAAATTATTACATAAGCTGTATGTTTCTTCTTTTTTCTTTTAGGTGCGAATTATTATTTTTGACGTCACATATTCTACATTTTCAAGTTAATCATTTGATAAAATAGTAAATTATATTGCTATCACTTGAGTTACTTTGTTCGTGGATTTATATTATATAAAATCTTCAAAAAGTTGTCATTACGTAGTTTATTGTTAATTACATCTGATGGCGAGAGCGAAATTCTCTTACTTTAAAGAATATAAATATATATTTTCGCGAGAGGTTTTAAACATATTCGCTTTATTGTCGATTATGTCAGAAGTATAATGAGTGGTCGAATAATGATAAGATTAAAGAAAATCATAACTATGTGTATATGGATGTATGTACGTACTTGTTATTATTGTTGACAATAGTATGTAGTTTTTCGCTTTTTACAAAAATAATTTATTTTTTAAATTTTTTCACTCGTTTTAGGATTGATACTATTTATATTAATCTTTAAGGAAAGATAATAACTTGATGCTTTTAAGATTTTACAACTTCAGTCATAATCATTTTGAGGTAATGACTATTCTTAAGTAATATTTTCAAAATAAAATACGACTAATGTTCGTTAATAGAAATTTAAGGAATACTAAATCACTTGATACATACTATGTTTACATATATTTTAAATAATAGATATGTGGGTTTTAAGTTTTTGTAAACACTTCATTCAACTCATTCCAATCATTATTATAGGTCAACATGAAAATATCTCATTTTTTTTATTGATGTTTGTAAGATATGTTATTCTATCCGTAGAATTTCGAAGATGAGTATATGTGTATTCAAAATAAGAGAGAGTAAAATAACACTTTGGTTAATTTTAACTAAATTTCGATTTTTTTTACCAAACGTGATACATAGTTTGGTTAATCCGATAAAATAGTATAGTACATATATATGTTAGTTAATCAACATTGGAATCAACGAAAAGCATAATTGATTAGCCAAATCAAACAATGTAAAACAATACGCATGTCTTCAAAAACCACACTACACTGAAAGGAACTCTGTGGTAGGAGCTATATTATTATCAATTTACCCGAAAAATGTAATTAATGAAGCTTTCGAATAATGTTTAAATAATAACCATATTTATTTGATCATACCTCGTATTAATTTTTCATTTAAAGATATAAATACATACTTTCGATATATTAACGAACTAATTAGAAACATGTCCAAATGTCCTGCAAAGTTCCCACACATTTTCACTTTTAAGCCATGCTTCGTTTGTCTCTTTCTCAGCAAGACGCTTGTCGACTATAGACACTTGTGTTAGAAGCTTGTGACAGTCCTCTCCGACCTTTAATAGAGCGTTGCAAGTTTATTTCGATACTTGTTTTCCATTGTTAAAGATATATTCGGATATGACACCGCCAAAAGTTGCACCTAGCTTCCTTTCACATTTTTGAAAGTCGTCCGCTTTCGAGGTGCTAGGTGCGGCAACAGAGTCATTTGCGAAACATTGCTCAGAGATAACAAGGACTGAAACAAGTACTAGAGCAATTTTGATTGTTCTAGGATACATATCGAAAACTTATATTTCAAATTAAAGATAAATATATATATATCTCAAGTACGTTTCACACACAGGGAACAAAAAGAAATACAAAAGTAAGGTGACTTGTGATGGAGAACAATTGTTCATATCATACAGTTTTATATTTGAATCTATACATTTAACGTATTTGTATATCAAAATTAACATACAATATTATTAATACATATTTAAAGCTAATTTACATCATTCATTGATAAAAGTGAATTTTTCTACAATAAGTTTTCCGAATTATATGCATGAGAGTGTTTAATTTTGTAATCAAATAACTGACATTAACATTGATGTCAAAAGACAATCCTCATAAATTAATTTATATTTACTTATTCAAAAAAAAAATGGTTCTAATAACATAATTATTTTGTTCATTTGAGGTTATGCATATTTTTGAATTTACGTACATTGTCTTTTATTCGTTAATTAGCATAGAGTTTTAAATTTCTACGGTTTACTAGATTATTTTTAAATTTGTAAGACACTTGTTTTTACTAAACCAATGATAACTCATGTGAAAGTTAAAGAAAGGCCTAAACTTGTAGAAGATATAAAAATTTGTAACATGCTCAATTTTTTTTTTAAAATTATTACATAAGCTGTATGTTTCTTCTTTTTTCTTTTAGTTGCGAATTATTATTTTTGACGTCATATATTCTACATTTTCAAGTTAATCATTTGATAAAATAGTAAATTATATTGCTGTCACTTGAATTACTTTGTTCGTGGATTTATATTATATAAAATCTTCAAAAAGTTGTCATTACGTAGTTTATTGTTAATTACATCAGATGGCGAGAGCGAAATTCTCTTACTTTAAAGAATATAAATATATATTTTCGCGAGAGGTTTTAAACATATTCGCTTTATTGTCGATTATGTCAGAAGTATAGTGAGTGGTCGAATAATGATAAGATTAAAGAAAATCATAACTACGTGTATATGGATGTATGTACGTACTTGTTATTATTGTTGACAATAGTATGTAGTTTTTCGCTTTTAACAAAAACAATTTATTTTTTAATTTTTTTCACTCTTTTTAGGATTGATACTATTTATATTAATCTTTAGGGAATGATAATAACTTGATGCTTTTAAGATTTTACAACTTCAGTCATAATCATTTTGAGGTAATGACTATTCTTAAGTAATATTTTCAAAATAAAATACGACTAATGTTCGTTAACAGAAATTTAAGGAATACTAAATCACTTGATACATACTATGTTTACATATATTTTAAATAATAGATATGTGGGTTTTAAGTTTTTGTAAACACTTCATTCAACTCGTTCCAATCATTATTAAAGGTCAACATGAAAATATCTCATTTTTTTTATTGATGTTTGGAAGATATGTTATTCTATCCGTAGAATTTCGAGGATGAGTATATGTGTACTCAAAATAAGAGAGAGTAAAATAACACTTTGGTTAATTTAAACTAAATTTCGATTTTTTTTACCAAACGGGATACATAGTTTGGTTAATCCGATAAAATAGTATAGTACATATATATGTTAGTTAATCAACATTGGAATCAACGAAAAGCATAATTGATTAGCCAAATCAAACAATGTAAAACAATACGCATGTCTTCAAAAACCACACTACACTGAAAGGAACTCTGTGGTAGGAGCTATATTATTATCAATTTACCAGAAAAATGTAATTAATGAAGCATTCGAATAATGTTTAAATAATAATTATATTTATTTGATCATACCTCGTATTAATTTTTCATTTAAAGATATAAATACATACTTTCGATATATTAACGAACTAATTAGAAACATGTCCAAATGTCCTGCAAAGTTCCCACACATTTTCACTTTTAAGCCATGCTTCGTTTGTCTCTTTCTCACCAAGACGCTTGTCGACTATAGACACTTGTGTTAGAAGCTTGTGACAGTCCTCTCCGACCTTTAATAGAGCGTTGCAAGTTTCTTTCGATACTTGTTTTCCATTGTTAAAGATATATTCGGATATGACACCCCCAAAAGTTGCACCTAGCTTCCTTTCACATTTTTGAAAGTCGTCCGCCTTCGAGGTGCTAGGTGCGGCAACATAGTCATTTGCGAAACATTGTTCAGAGATAACAAGGACTGAAACAAGTACTAGAGCAATTTTGATTGTTCTAGGATACATATCGAAAACTTATATTTCAAATTAAAGATATATATATATATATCTCAAGTACGTTTCACACACAGGGAACAAAAAGAAATACAAAAGTAAGGTGACTTGTGATGGAGAACAATTGTTCATATCATACACTTTTATATTTGAATCTATACATTTAACGTATTTGTATCTCAAAATTAACATACAATATTATTAATACATATTTAAAGCTAATTTACATCATTCATTGATAAAAGTGAATTTTTCTACAATAAGTTTTCCGAATTATATGCATGAGAGTGTTTAATTTTGTAATCAAATAACTGACATTAACATTGATGTCAAAAGACAATCCTCATAAATTAATTTATATTTACTTATTCAAAAAAAAATGGTTCTAATAACATAATTATTTTGTTCATTTGAGGTTATACATATTTTTGAATTTACGTACATTGTCTTTTATTCGTTAATTATTATAGAGTTTTAAATTTCTACGGTTTACTAGATTATTTTTAAATTTGTAAGACACTTGTTTTTACTAAACCAATGATAACTCATGTGAAAGTTAAAGAAAGGCCTAAACTTGTAGAAGATATATAAATTTGTAACATGCTCAATTTTTTTTTTAAAAATTATTACATAAGCTGTATGTTTCTTCTTTTTTCTTTTAGTTGCGAATTATTATTTTTGACGTCATATATTCTACATTTTCAAGTTAATCATTTGATAAAATAGTAAATTATATTGCTATCACTTGAATTACTTTGTTCGTGGATTTATATTATATAAAATCTTCAAAAAGTTGTCATTACGTAGTTTATTGTTAATTACATCAGATGGCGAGAGCGAAATTCTCTTACTTTAAAGAATATAAATATATATTTTCGCGAGAGGTTTTAAACATATTCGCTTTATTGTCAATTATGTCAGAAGTATAGTGAGTGGTCGAATAATGATAAGATTAAAGAAAATCATAACTATGTGTATATGGATGTATGTACGTACTTGTTATTATTGTTGACAATAGTATGTAGTTTTTCGCTTTTTACAAAAACAATTTGTTTTTTAAATTTTTTCACTCGTTTTAGGATTGATACTATTTATATTAATCTTTAGGGAAAGATAATAACTTGATGCTTTTAAGATTTTACAACTTCAGTCATAATCATTTTGAGGTAATGACTATTCTTAAGTAATATTTTCAAAATAAAATACGACTAATGTTCGTTAACAGAAATTTAAGGAATACTAAATCACTTGATACATACTATGTTTACATATATTTTAAATAATAGATATGTGGGTTTTAAGTTTTTGTAAACACTTCATTCAATTCGTTCCAATCATTATTATAGGTCAACATGAAAATATCTCAATTTTTTTATTGATGTTTGTAAGATATGTTATTCTTTCCGTAGAATTTCGAGGATGAGTATATGTGTACTCAAAATAAGAGAGAGTAAAATAACACTTTGGTTAATTTAAACTAAATTTCGATTTTTTTTACCAAACGGGATACATAGTTTGGTTAATCCGATAAAATAGTATAGTACATATATATGTTAGTTAATCAACATTGGAATCAACGAAAAGCATAATTGATTAGCCAAATCAAACAATGTAAAACAATACGCATGTCTTCAAAAACCACACTACACTGAAAGGAACTCTGTGGTAGGAGCTATATTATTATCAATTTACCAGAAAAATGTAATTAATGAAGCTTTCGAATAATGTTTAAATAATAACCATATTTATTTGATCATACCTCGTATTAATTTTTCATTTAAAGATATAAATACATACTTTCGATATATTAACGAACTAATTAGAAACATGTCCAAATGTCCTGCAAAGTTCCCACACATTTTCACTTTTAAGCCATGCTTCGTTTGTCTCTTTCTCCTCAAGACGCTTGTCGACTATAGACACTTGTGTTAGAAGCTTGTGACAGTCCTCTCCGACCTTTAATAGAGCGTTGCAAGTTTCTTTCGATACTTGTTTTCCATTGTAAAAGATATATTCGGATATGACACCGCCAAAAGTTGCACCTAGCTTCCTTTCACATTTTTGAAAGTCGTCCGCCTTCGAGGTGCTAGGTGCGGCAACATAGTCATTTGCGAAACATTGTTCAGAGATAACAAGGACTGAAACAAGTACTAGAGCAATTTTGATTGTTCTAGGATACATATCGAAAACTTATATTTCAAATTAAAGATATATATATATATATCTCAAGTACGTTTCACACACAGGGAACAAAAAGAAATACAAAAGTAAGGTGACTTGTGATGGAGAACAATTGTTCATATCATACACTTTTATATTTGAATCTATACATTTAACGTATTTGTATCTCAAAATTAACATACAATATTATTAATACATATTTAAAGCTAATTTACATCATTCATTGATAAAAGTGAATTTTTCTACAATAAGTTTTCCGAAATATATGCATGAGAGTGTTTAATTTTGTAATCAAATAACTGACATTAACATTGATGTCAAAAGACAATCCTCATAAATTAATTTATATTTACTTATTCAAAAAAAAATGGTTCTAATAACATAATTATTTTGTTCATTTGAGGTTATGCATATTTTTGAATTTACGTACATTGTCTTTTATTCGTTAATTAGCATAGAGTTTTAAATTTCTACGGTTTACTAGATTATTTTTAAATTTGTAAGACACTTGTTTTTACTAAACCAATGATAACTCATGTGAAAGTTAAAGAAAGGCCTAAACTTGTAGAAGATATATAAATTTGTAACATGCTCAATTTTTTTTTAAAATTATTACATAAGCTGTATGTTTCTTATTTTTTCTTTTAGTTGCGAATTATTATTTTTGACGTCATATATTCTACATTTTCAAGTTAATCATTTGATAAAATAGTAAATTATATTGCTATCACTTGAATTACTTTGTTCGTGGATTTATATTATATAAAATCTTCAAAAAGTTGTCATTACGTAGTTTATTGTTAATTACATCAGATGGCGAGAGCGAAATTCTCTTACTTTAAAGAATATAAATATATATTTTCGCGAGAGGTTTTAAACATATTCGCTTTATTGTCGATTATGTCAGAAGTATAGTGAGTGGTCGAATAATGATAAGATTAAAGAAAATCATAACTATGTGTATATGGATGTATGTACGTACTTGTTATTATTGTTGACAATAGTATGTAGTTTTTCGCTTTTTACAAAAACAATTTGTTTTTTAAATTTTTTCACTCGTTTTAGGATTGATACTATTTATATTAATCTTTAGGGAAAGATAATAACTTGATGCTTTTAAGATTTTACAACTTCAGTCATAATCATTTTGAGGTAATGACTATTCTTAAGTAATATTTTCAAAATAAAATACGACTAATGTTCGTTAACAGAAATTTAAGGAATACTAAATCACTTGATACATACTATGTTTACATATATTTTAAATAATAGATATGTGGGTTTTAAGTTTTTGTAAACACTTCATTCAACTCGTTCCAATCATTATTATAGGTCAACATGAAAATATCTCATTTTTTTTATTGATGTTTGTAAGATATGTTATTCTATCCGTAGAATTTCGAGGATGAGTATATGTGTACTCAAAATAAGAGAGAGTAAAATAACACTTTGGTTAATTTAAACTAAATTTCGATTTTTTTTACCAAACGGGATACATAGTTTGGTTAATCCGATAAAATAGTATAGTACATATATATGTTAGTTAATCAACATTGGAATCAACGAAAAGCATAATTGATTAGCCAAATCAAACAATGTAAAACAATACGCATGTCTTCAAAAACCACACTACACTGAAAGGAACTCTGTGGTAGGAGCTATATTATTATCAATTTACCAGAAAAATGTAATTAATGAAGCTTTCGAATAATGTTTAAATAATAACCATATTTATTTGATCATACCTCGTATTAATTTTTCATTTAAAGATATAAATACATACTTTCGATATATTAACAAACTAATTAGAAACATGTCCAAATGTTTTGCAAAGTTCCCACACTTGTTCACTTTTAAGCCATGCTTCGTTTGTCTCTTTCTCACCAAGACGCTTGTCGACTATAGACACTTGTGTTAGAAGCTTGTGACAGTCCTCTCCGACCTTTAATAGAGCGTTGCAAGTTTCTTTCGATACTTGTTTTCCATTGTTAAAGATATATTCGGATATGACACCGCCAAAAGTTGCACCTAGCTTCCTTTCACATTTTTGAAAGTCGTCCGCCTTCGAGGTGCTAGGTGCGGCAACGGAGTCATTTGCGAAACATTGTTCAGAGATAACAAGGACTGAAACAAGTACTAGAGCAATTTTGATTGTTCTAGGATACTTTTCGAAATCTTATATTTCAAATTAAAGATATATATATATCTCAAGTACGTTTCACACACAGGGAACAAAAAGAAATACAAAAGTAAGGTGACTTGTGATGGAGAACAATTGTTCATATCATACACTTTTATATTTGAATCTATACATTTAACGTATTTGTATCTCAAAATTAACATACAATATTATTAATACATATTTAAAGCTAATTTACATCATATATTGATAAAAGTGAATTTTTCTACAATAAGTTTTCCGAATTATATGCATGAGAGTGTTTAATGTTGTAATCAAATAACTGACATTAACATTGATGTCAAAAGACAATCCTCATAAATTACTTTATATTTACTAATTCAAAAAAAAAAAATGGTTCTAATAACATAATTATTTTGTTCATTTGAGGTTATGCATATTTTTGAATTTACGTACATTGTCTTTTATTCGTTAATTAGCATAGAGTTTTAAATTTCTACGGTTTACTAGATTATTTTTAAATTTGTAAGACACTTGTTTTTACTATACCAATGATAACTCATGTAAAAGTTAAAGAAAGGCCTAAACTTGTAGAAGATATATAAATTTGTAACATGCTCAATTTTTTTTTTTTTAAATTATTACATAAGCTGTATGTTTCTTCTTTTTTCTTTTAGGTGCGAAAAATTATTTTTGACGTCACATATTCTACATTTTCAAGTTAATCATTTGATAAAATAGTAAATTATATTGCTATCACTTGAATTACTTTGTTCGTGGATTTATATTATATAAAATCTTCAAAAAGTTGTCATTACGTAGTTTATTGTTAGTTACATCTGATGGCGAGAGCGAAATTCTCTTACTTTAAAGAATATAAATATATATTTTCGCGAGAGGTTTTAAACATATTCGCTTTATTGTCGATTATGTCAGAAGTATAGTGAGTGGTCGAATAATGATAAGATTAAAGAAAATCATAACTATGTGTATATGGATGTATGTACGTACTTGTTATTATTGTTGACAATAGTATGTAGTTTTTCGCTTTTTACAAAAACAATTTATTTTTTAAATTTTTTCACTCGTTTTAGGATTGATACTATTTATATTAATCTTTAGGGAAAGATAATAACTTGATGTTTTTAAGATTTTACAACTTCAGTCATAATCATTTTGAGGTAATGACTATTCTTAAGTAATATTTTCAAAATAAAATACGACTAATGTTCGTTAACAGAAATTTAAGGAATACTAAATCACTTGATACATACTATGTTTACATATATTTTAAATAATAGATATGTGGGTTTTAAGTTTTTGTAAACACTTCATTCAACTCGTTCCAATCATTATTATAGGTCAACATGAAAATATCTCATTTTTTTTATTGATGTTTGTAAGATATGTTATTCTATCCGTAGAATTTCGAGGATGAGTATATGTGTACTCAAAATAAGAGAGAGTAAAATAACACTTTGGTTAATTTAAACTAAATTTCGATTTTTTTTTACCAAACGGGATACATAGTTTGGTTAATGCGATGAAATAGTATTGTACATATATATGTTAGTTAATCAACATTGGAATCAACGAAAAGCATAATTGATTAGCCAAATCAAACAATGTAAAACAATACGCATGTCTTCAAAAACGACACGACACTGAAAGGAACTCTGTGGTAGGAGCTATATTATTATCAATTTACCAGAAAAATGTAATTAATGAAGCTTTCGAATAATGTTTAAATAATAACCATATTTATTTGATCATACCTCGTATTAATTTTTCATTTAAAGATATAAATACATACTTTCGATATATTAACGAACTAATTAGAAACATGTCCAAATGTCCTGCAAAGTTCCCACACATTTTCACTTTTAAGCCATGCTTCGTTTGTCTCTTTCTCACCAAGACGCTTGTCGACTATAGACACTTGTGTTAGAAGCTTGTGACAGTCCTCTCCGACCTTTAATAGAGCGTTGCAAGTTTCTTTCGATACTTGTTTTCCATTGTTAAAGATATATTCGGATATGACACCGCCAAAAGTTGCACCTAGCTTCCTTTCACATTTTTGAAAGTCGTCCGCCTTCGAGGTGCTAGGTGCGGCAACATAGTCATTTGCGAAACATTGTTCAGAGATAACAAGGACTGAAACAAGTACTAGAGCAATTTTGATTGTTCTAGGATACATATCGAAAACTTATATTTCAAATTAAAGATATATATATATCTCAAGTACGTTTCACACACAGGGAACAAAAAGAAATACAAAAGTAAGGTGACTTGTGATGGAGAACAATTGTTCATATCATACACTTTTATATTTGAATCTATACATTTAACGTATTTGTATCTCAAAATTAACATACAATATTATTAATACATATTTAAAGCTAATTTACATCATTCATTGATAAAAGTGAATTTTTCTACAATAAGTTTTCCGAATTATATGCATGAGAGTGTTTAATTTTGTAATCAAATAACTGACATTAACATTGATGTCAAAAGACAATCCTCATAAATTAATTTATATTTACTTATTCAAAAAAAATGGTTCTAATAACATAATTATTTTGTTCATTTGAGGTTATGCATATTTTTGAATTTACGTACATTGTCTTTTATTCGTTAATTAGCATAGAGTTTTAAATTTCTACGGTTTACTAGATTATTTTTAAATTTGTAAGACACTTGTTTTTACTAAACCAATGATAACTCATGTGAAAGTTAAAGAAAGGCCTAAACTTGTAGAAGATATATAAATTTGTAACATGCTCAATTTTGTTTTTAAAATTATTACATAAGCTGTATGTTTCTTCTTTTTTCTTTTAGTTGCGAATTATTATTTTTGACGTCATATATTCTACATTTTCAAGTTAATCATTTGATAAAATAGTAAATTATATTGCTATCACTTGAATTACTTTGTTCGTGGATTTATATTATATAAAATCTTCAAAAAGTTGTCATTACGTAGTTTATTGTTAATTACATCAGATGGCGAGAGCGAAATTCTCTTACTTTAAAGAATATAAATATATATTTTCGCGAGAGGTTTTAAACATATTCGCTTTATTGTCGATTATGTCAGAAGTATAGTGAGTGGTCGAATAATGATAAGATTAAAGAAAATCATAACTATGTGTATATGGATGTATGTACGTACTTGTTATTATTGTTGACAATAGTATGTAGTTTTTCGCTTTTTACAAAAACAATTTATTTTTTAAATTTTTTCACTCGTTTTAGGATTGATACTATTTATATTAATCTTTAGGGAAATATAATAACTTGATGCTTTTAAGATTTTACAACTTCAGTCATAATCATTTTGAGGTAATGACTATTCTTAAGTAATATTTTCAAAATAAAATACGACTAATGTTCGTTAACAGAAATTTAAGGAATACTAAATCACTTGATATATACTATGTTTACATATATTTTAAATAATAGATATGTGGGTTTTAAGTTTTTGTAAACACTTCATTCAACTCGTTCCAATCATTATTAAAGGTCAACATGAAAATATCTCATTTTTTTTATTGATGTTTGTAAGATATGTTATTCTATCCGTAGAATTTTGAGGATGAGTATATGTGTACTCAAAATAAGAGAGAGTAAAATAACACTTTGGTTAATTTAAACTAAATTTCGATTTTTTTTACCAAACGGGATACATAGTTTGGTTAATACGATGAAATAGTATAGTACATATATATGTTAGTTAATCAACATTGGAATCAACGAAAAGCATAATTGATTAGCCAAATCAAACAATGTAAAACAATACGCATGTCTTCAAAAACGACACTACACTGAAAGGAACTCTGTGGTAGGAGCTATATTATTATCAATTTACCAGAAAAATGTAATTATTGAAGCTTTCGAATAATGTTTAAATAACAACCATATTTATTTGATCATACCTCGTATTAATTTTTCATTTAAAGATATAAATACATACTTTCGATATATTAACAAACTAATTAGAAACATGTCCAAATGTCTTGCAAAGTTCCCACACTTGTTCACTTTTAAGCCATGCTTCGTTTGTCTCTTTCTCACCAAGACGCTTGTCGACTATAGACACTTGTGTTAGAAGCTTGTGACAGTCCTCTCCGACCTTTAATAGAGCGTTGCAAGTTTCTTTCGATACTTGTTTTCCATTGTTAAAGATATATTCGGATATGACACCGCCAAAAGTTGCACCTAGCTTCCTTTCACATTTTTGAAAGTCGTCCGCCTTCGAGGTGCTAGGTGCGGCAACGGAGTCATTTGCGAAACATTGTTCAGAGATAACAAGGACTGAAACAAGTACTAGAGCAATTTTGATTGTTCTAGGATACTTTTCGAAATCTTATATTTCAAATTAAAGATATATATATATCTCAAGTACGTTTCACACACAGGGAACAAAAAGAAATACAAAAGTAAGGTGACTTGTGATGGAGAACAATTGTTCATATCATACACTTTTATATTTGAATCTATACATTTAACGTATTTGTATCTCAAAATTAACATACAATATTATTAATACATATTTAAAGCTAATTTACATCATACATTGATAAAAGTGAATTTTTCTACAATAAGTTTTCCGAATTATATGCATGAGAGTGTTTAATGTTGTAATCAAATAACTGACATTAACATTGATGTCAAAAGACAATCCTCATAAATTACTTTATATTTACTAATTCAAAAAAAAAATGGTTCTAATAACATAATTATTTTGTTCATTTGAGGTTATGCATATTTTTGAATTTACGTACATTGTCTTTTATTCGTTAATTAGCATAGAGTTTTAAATTTCTACGGTTTACTAGATTATTTTTAAATTTGTAAGACACTTGTTTTTACTAAACCAATGATAACTCATGTAAAAGTTAAAGAAAGGCCTAAACTTGTAGAAGATATATAAATTTGTAACATGCTCAATTTTTTTTTTTTAAATTATTACATAAGCTGTATGTTTCTTCTTTTTTCTTTTAGGTGCGAAAAATTATTTTTGACGTCACATATTCTACATTTTCAAGTTAATCATTTGATAAAATAGTAAATTATATTGCTATCACTTGAATTACTTTGTTCGTGGATTTATATTATATAAAATCTTCAAAAAGTTGTCATTACGTAGTTTATTGTTAGTTACATCTGATGGCGAGAGCGAAATTCTCTTACTTTAAAGAATATAAATATATATTTTCGCGAGAGGTTTTAAACATATTCGCTTTATTGTCGATTATGTCAGAAGTATAGTGAGTGGTCGAATAATGATAAGATTAAAGAAAATCATAACTATGTGTATATGGATGTATGTACGTACTTGTTATTATTGTTGACAATAGTATGTAGTTTTTCGCTTTTTACAAAAACAATTTATTTTTTAAATTTTTTCACTCGTTTTAGGATTGATACTATTTATATTAATCTTTAGGGAAAGATAATAACTTGATGCTTTTAAGATTTTACAACTTCAGTCATAATCATTTTGAGGTAATGACTATTCTTAAGTAATATTTTCAAAATAAAATACGACTAATGTTCGTTAACAGAAATTTAAGGAATACTAAATCACTTGATACATACTATGTTTACATATATTTTAAATAATAGATATGTGGGTTTTAAGTTTTTGTAAACACTTCATTCAACTCGTTCCAATCATTATTATAGGTCAACATGAAAATATCTCATTTTTTTTATTGATGTTTGTAAGATATGTTATTCTATCCGTAGAATTTCGAGGATGAGTATATGTGTACTCAAAATAAGAGAGAGTAAAATAACACTTTGGTTAATTTAAACTAAATTTCGATTTTTTTTACCAAACGGGATACATAGTTTGGTTAATGCGATAAAATAGTATAGTACATATATATGTTAGTTAATCAACATTGGAATCAACGAAAAGCATAATTGATTAGCCAAATCAAACAATGTAAAACAATACGCATGTCTTCAAAAACGACACTACACTGAAAGGAACTCTGTGGTAGGAGCTATATTATTATCAATTTACCAGAAAAATGTAATTAATGAAGCTTTCGAATAATGTTTAAATAATAACCATATTTATTTGATCATACCTCGTATTAATTTTTCATTTAAAGATATAAATACATACTTTCGATATATTAACGAACTAATTAGAAACATGTCTAAATGTCTTGCAAAGTTCCCACACTTGTTCACTTTTAAGCCATGCTTCGTTTGTCTCTTTCTCACCAAGACGCTTGTCGACTATAGACACTTGTGTTAGAAGCTTGTGACAGTCCTCTCCGACCTTTAATAGAGCGTTGCAAGTTTCTTTCGATACTTGTTTTCCATTGTTAATGATATATTCGGATATGACACCGCCAAAAGTTGCACCTAGCTTCCTTTCACATTTTTGAAAGTCGTCCGCCTTCGAGGTGCTAGGTGCGGCAACGGAGTCATTTGCGAAACATTGTTCAGAGATAACAAGGACTGAAACAAGTACTAGAGCAATTTTGATTGTTCTAGGATACATATCGAAAACTTATATTTCAAATTAAAGATATATATATATCTCAAGTACGTTTCACACAAAGGGAACAAAAAGAAATACAAAAGTAAGGTGACTTGTGATGGAGAACAATTGTTCATATCATACACTTTTATATTTGAATCTATACATTTAACGTATTTGTATCTCAAAATTAACATACAATATTATTAATACATATTTAAAGCTAATTTACATCATTCATTGATAAAAGTGAATTTTTCTACAATAAGTTTTCCGAATTATATGCATGAGAGTGTTTAATTTTGTAATCAAATAACTGACATTAACATTGATGTCAAAAGACAATCCTCATAAATTAATTTATATTTACTTATTCAAAAAAAAAATGGTTCTAATAACATAATTATTTTGTTCATTTGAGGTTATGCATATTTTTGAATTTACGTACATTGTCTTTTATTCGTTAATTAGCATAGAGTTTTAAATTTCTACGGTTTACTAGATTATTTTTAAATTTGTAAGACACTTGTTTTTACTAAACCAATGATAACTCATGTAAAAGTTAAAGAAAGGCCTAAACTTGTAGAAGATATATAAATTTGTAACATGCTCAATTTTTTTTTTTAAATTATTAAATAAGCTGTATGTTTCTTCTTTTTTCTTTTAGGTGCGAAAAATTATTTTTGACGTCACATATTCTACATTTTCAAGTTAATCATTTGATAAAATAGTAAATTATATTGCTATCACTTGAATTACTTTGTTCGTGGATTTATATTATATAAAATCTTCAAAAAGTTGTCATTACGTAATTTATTGTTAGTTACATCTGATGGCGAGAGCGAAATTCTCTTACTTTAAAGAATATAAATATATATTTTCGCGAGAGGTTTTAAACATATTCGCTTTATTGTCGATTATGTCAGAAGTATAGTGAGTGGTCGAATAATGATAAGATTAAAGAAAATCATAACTATGTGTATATGGATGTATGTACGTACTTGTTATTATTGTTGACAATAGTATGTAGTTTTTCGCTTTTTACAAAAACAATTTATTTTTTAAATTTTTTCACTCGTTTTAGGATTGATACTATTTATATTAATCTTTAGGGAAAGATAATAACTTGATGCTTTTAAGATTTTACAACTTCAGTCATAATCATTTTGAGGTAATGACTATTCTTAAGTAATATTTTCAAAATAAAATACGACTAATGTTCGTTAACAGAAATTTAAGGAATACTAAATCACTTGATACATACTATGTTTACATATATTTTAAATAATAGATATGTGGGTTTTAAGTTTTTGTAAACACTTCATTCAACTCGTTCCAATCATTATTATAGGTCAACATGAAAATATCTCATTTTTTTTATTGATGTTTGTAAGATATGTTATTCTATCCGTAGAATTTCGAGGATGAGTATATGTGTACTCAAAATAAGAGAGAGTAAAATAACACTTTGGTTAATTTAAACTAAATTTCGATTTTTTTTACCAAACGGGATACATAGTTTGGTTAATGCGATAAAATAGTATAGTACATATATATGTTAGTTAATCAACATTGGAATCAACGAAAAGCATAATTGATTAGCCAAATCAAACAATGTAAAACAATACGCATGTCTTCAAAAACGACACTACACTGAAAGGAACTCTGTGGTAGGAGCTATATTATTATCAATTTACCAGAAAAATGTAATTAATGAAGCTTTCGAATAATGTTTAAATAATAACCATATTTATTTGATCATACCTCGTATTAATTTTTCATTTAAAGATATAAATACATACTTTCGATATATTAACGAACTAATTAGAAACATGTCTAAATGTCTTGCAAAGTTCCCACACTTGTTCACTTTTAAGCCATGCTTCGTTTGTCTCTTTCTCACCAAGACGCTTGTCGACTATAGACACTTGTGTTAGAAGCTTGTGACAGTCCTCTCCGACCTTTAATAGAGCGTTGCAAGTTTCTTTCGATACTTGTTTTCCATTGTTAATGATATATTCGGATATGACACCGCCAAAAGTTGCACCTAGCTTCCTTTCACATTTTTGAAAGTCGTCCGCCTTCGAGGTGCTAGGTGCGGCAACGGAGTCATTTGCGAAACATTGTTCAGAGATAACAAGGACTGAAACAAGTACTAGAGCAATTTTGATTGTTCTAGGATACATATCGAAAACTTATATTTCAAATTAAAGATATATATATATCTCAAGTACGTTTCACACAAAGGGAACAAAAAGAAATACAAAAGTAAGGTGACTTGTGATGGAGAACAATTGTTCATATCATACACTTTTATATTTGAATCTATACATTTAACGTATTTGTATCTCAAAATTAACATACAATATTATTAATACATATTTAAAGCTAATTTACATCATTCATTGATAAAAGTGAATTTTTCTACAATAAGTTTTCCGAATTATATGCATGAGAGTGTTTAATTTTGTAATCAAATAACTGACATTAACATTGATGTCAAAAGACAATCCTCATAAATTAATTTATATTTACTTATTCAAAAAAAAAATGGTTCTAATAACATAATTATTTTGTTCATTTGAGGTTATGCATATTTTTGAATTTACGTACATTGTCTTTTATTCGTTAATTAGCATAGAGTTTTAAATTTCTACGGTTTACTAGATTATTTTTAAATTTGTAAGACACTTGTTTTTACTAAACCAATGATAACTCATGTAAAAGTTAAAGAAAGGCCTAAACTTGTAGAAGATATATAAATTTGTAACATGCTCAATTTTTTTTTTTAAATTATTAAATAAGCTGTATGTTTCTTCTTTTTTCTTTTAGGTGCGAAAAATTATTTTTGACGTCACATATTCTACATTTTCAAGTTAATCATTTGATAAAATAGTAAATTATATTGCTATCACTTGAATTACTTTGTTCGTGGATTTATATTATATAAAATCTTCAAAAAGTTGTCATTACGTAATTTATTGTTAGTTACATCTGATGGCGAGAGCGAAATTCTCTTACTTTAAAGAATATAAATATATATTTTCGCGAGAGGTTTTAAACATATTCGCTTTATTGTCGATTATGTCAGAAGTATAGTGAGTGGTCGAATAATGATAAGATTAAAGAAAATCATAACTATGTGTATATGGATGTATGTACGTACTTGTTATTGTTGACAATAGTATTTAGTTTTTCGCTTTTTACAAAAACAACTTATTTTTTTAATTTTTTCACTCGTTTTAGGATTGATACTATTTATATTAATCTTTAGGGAAAGATAATAACTTGATGCTTTTAAGATTTTACAACTTCAGTCATAATCATTTTGAGGTAATGACTATTCTTAAGTAATATTTTCAACATAAAATACGACTAATGTTCGTTAACAGAAATTTAAGGAATATTAAATCACTTGATACACACTATGTTTACATATATTTTAAATAATAGATATATGGATTTTAAGTTTTTTTAAACACTTCATTCAACTTGTTCCAATCATTATTATAGGTCAACATGAAAATATCTCATTTTTTTTATTGATGTTTGTAAGATATGTTATTCTATCCGTAGAATTTCGAGGATGAGTATATGTGTACTCAAAATAAGAGAGAGTAAAATAACACTTTGGTTAATTTAAACTAAATTTCGATTTTTTTTTACCAAACGGGATACATAGTTTGGTTAATGCGATAAAATAGTATAGTACTTATATATGTTAGTTAATCAACATTGGAATCAACGAAAAGCATAATTGATTAGCCAAATCAAACAATGTAAAACAATACGCATGTCTTCAAAAACGACACTACACTGAAAGGAACTCTGTGGTAGGAGCTATATTATTATCAATTTACCAGAAAAATGTAATTAATGAAGCTTTTGAATAATGTTTAAATAATAACCATATTTATTTGATCATACCTCGTATTAATTTTTCATTTAAAGATATAAATACATACTTTCGATATATTTACGAACTAATTAGAAACATGTCTAAATGTCTTGCAAAGTTCTCACACTTGTTCACTTTTAAGCCATGCTTCGTTTGTCTCTTTCTCACCAAGACGCTTGTCGACTATAGACACTTGTGTTAGAAGCTTGTGACAGTCCTCTCCGACCTTTAATAGAGCGTTGCAAGTTTCTTTCGATACTTGTTTTCCATTGTTAAAGATATGATCGGATATGACACCGCCAAAAGTTGCACCTAGGTTCCTTTCACATTTTTGAAAGTCGTCCGCCTTCGAGGTGCTAGGTGCGGCAACATAGTCATTTGCGAAACATTGTTCAGAGATAACAAGGACTGAAACTAGTACTAGAGCAATTTTTATTGTTCTAGGATACATATCGAAAGCTTATATTTCAAATTAAAGATATATATATATCTCAAGTACGTTTCACACACAAGGAACAAAAAGAAATAGAAAAGTAAGGTGACTTGTGATGGAGAACAATTGTTCATATCATACACTTTTATATTTGAATCTATACATTTAACGTATTTGTATCTCAAAATTAATATACAATATTATTAATACATATTTAAAGCTAATTTACATCATACATTGATTAAAGTGAATTTTTCTACAATAAGTTTTCCGAATTATATGCATGAGTGTTTAATGTTGTAATCAAATAACTGACATTAACATTGATGTCAAAAGACAATCCTCATAAATTAATTTATATTTACTAATTCAAAAAAAAAATGGTTCTAATAACATAATTATTTTGTTCATTTGAGGTTATGCATATTTTTGAATTTACGTACATTGTCTTTTATTCGTTAATTAGCATAGAGTTTTAAATTTCTACGGTTTACTAGATTATTTTTAAATTTGTAAGACACTTGTTTTTACTAAACCAATGATAACTCATGTGAAAGTTAAAGAAAGGCCTAAACTTGTAGAAGATATATAAATTTGTAACATGCTCAATTTTTTTTTTAAAAAATTATTACATAAGCTGTATGTTTCTTCTTTTTTCTTTTAGGTGCGAATTATTATTTTTGACGTCACATATTCTACATTTTCAAGTTAATCATTTGATAAAATAGTAAATTATATTGCTATCACTTGAATTATATTACTTTGTTCGTGGATTTACATTATATAAAATCTTCAAAAAGTTGTCATTACGTAGTTTATTGTTAATTATATCTGATGGCGAGAGCGAAATTCTCTTACTTTAAAGAATACAAATATATTTTCGCGAGAGGTTTTAAACATATTCGCTTTATTGTCGATTATGTCAGAAGTATAGTGAGTGGTCGAATAATGATAAGATTAAAGAAAATCATAACTATGTGTATATGGATGTATGTACGTACTTGTTATTGTTGACAATAGTATTTAGTTTTTCGCTTTTTACAAAAACAATTTATTTTTTAAATTTTTTCACTCGTTTTAGGATTGATACTATTTATATTAATCTTTAGGGAAAGATAATAACTTGATGCTTTTAAGATTTTTCAACTTCAGTCATAATCATTTTGAGGTAATGACTATTCTTAAGTAATATTTTCAACATAAAATACGACTAATGTTCGTTAACAAAAATTTAAGGAATACTAAATCACTTGATACATACTATGTTTACATATATTTTAAATAATAGATATATGGGTTTTAAGTTTTTGTAAACACTTCATTCAACTCGTTCCAATCATTATTATAGGTCAACATGAAAATATCTCATTTTTTTTATTGATGTTTGTAAGATATGTTATTCTATCCGTAGAATTTCGAGGATGAGTATATGTGTACTCAAAATAAGAGAGAGTAAAATAACACTTTGGTTAATTTAAACTAAATTTCGATTTTTTTTACCAAACGGGATACATAGTTTGGTTAATGCGATAAAATAGTATAGTACATATATATGTTAGTTAATCAACATTGGAATCAACGAAAAGCATAATTGATTAGCCAAATCAAACAATGTAAAACAATACGCATGTCTTCAAAAACGACACTACACTGCAAGGAACTCTGTGGTAGGAGCTATATTATTATCAATTTACCAGAAAAATGTAACTAATGAAGCTTTCGAATAATGTTTAAATAATAACCATATTTATTTGATCATACCTCGTATTAATTTTTCATTTAAAGATATAAATACATACTTTCGATATATTAACAAACTAATTAGAAACATGTCCAAATGTCTTGCAAAGTTCCCACACTTGTTCACTTTTAAGCCATGCTTCGTTTGTCTCTTTCTCACCAAGACGCTTGTCGACTATAGACACTTGTGTTAGAAGCTTGTGACAGTCCTCTCCGACCTTTAATAGAGCGTTGCAAGTTTCTTTCGATACTTGTTTTCCATTGTTAAAGATATATTCGGATATGACACCGCCAAAAGTTGCACCTAGCTTCCTTTCACATTTTTGAAAGTCGTCCGCCTTCGAGGTGCTAGGTGCGGCAACAGAGTCATTTGCGAAACATTGTTCAGAGATAACAAGGACTGAAACAAGTACTAGAGCAATTTTGATTGTTCTAGGATACATATTGTAGACACTCGCATTTTGACTGCCAGGTGTCTATGACAGTTTCCAAAAAACACCCGATGATGATCGGACGCTAACGTGTTTCTATGCGCTCGGATACGGGCTCAAATCCATTAATCGTTGGCTAACACACTTACAGAGTACAAATATCACAAAATCAACCTCGAATCCAGGCCCAGTGGATCATTCCGAGTCAAACAAGTCTAATTTCGTCCAAAACCGACACCGGAAATAAAACCGACTTTCACGATTGGGTCAATCCTGGTCAAAGTCATTTCCGAGACACATAAAACAACCATACAACTATCAAAAGTCCAAGTCAAACACAGAACCCATCAAGCAATCGAGGTCGAGGTCCAAAACAAGACCCGTGCGACCCATCTAGGCCACTCGATCGAGTGGGCCGACTTTGAGCCCGGCAGCTGGCGTAACAGGCCACTCGACCGAGTTGGCCTCCTACTCGGTCGAGTAGCCCTAAATCGATGCCCTAGCCTAGCCTATATATACACCCCATGCAACACCCTACAACACATCTTTGACATCTACAAAAAAAAAAACCCTAGAGCAACCCTACACTACGTCTTCTACAAACCCTAGACGAACCCTAAGCAAAACCCTAGCAAATCGACATTAAGCAAACCCTAAACCTAGTTTTAGGAATCCAACCCGAGCCACCACAACTTAGCCTCCATACACCTCGAAGACTCTCGTGTCATAGCCGCGTTTACGAGCCTTAGTCCGAGACAAAAACATGTAGGTTGAGGGTGACAAACCTCCTTCTTTTCCTCCCTTTTCTTCGCATTGTCATCTTCCTCTCTTTTCCGTTTTTTTCATTATTATTATTATTACTATTATTACGTTTATTATTATTATTATTATTATTATTATTATTATTATTATTATTATTATTATTATTATTATTATTATTATTATTATTATTATTATTATTATTATTACGTTTATTACGTTTATTATTATTATTATTATTATTATTATTATTATTATTAGGATTATTATTATTATTATTACGATTATTATTATTATTATTATTATTATTATTATTATTATTACGATTATTATTATTATTATTCACCTCGTTATCATTATTGCGTCATAATATCGGTAATATCGTTAGTATCAAAATTTTAAAATACTCATTGATTTGTGTCAAGTAAGAAGGATATCGGGATAAGAAAACACGAACATACAAGTGTACTGCACACAGCGTTGACGGTCGCTTATCCCGGTACCCCGATTATTTGATTATTGAGATGAGTCAACTTAAACAAGAATTCGTCATTGTTTCTCGTCGTTATCATCTTTAATATTGCATTCCTCGAATTTTCTAAAACCAATTTTATTAAGGGTCAAAACCCGTTGACACGGATCCGACATCACGATCTCTAGAGATTTATCGATGTCGGAGAAGTCGAGGGAATCAAGTTCTTTTATTATTTAATCAAAGAGTCAATCTTTCTAAACCGCATTAAATCAATTTAGGGCAATTTTCGTTGATGCTAAATAATTGTCAAAACAATACTTTAGAATTATGACATTATTAACGCGGAGAAAATCTAATCACATCTCAATAATCAATTTAAAACGATTTTCGTCATAAAACACGACTTTACAAACGAATCTTAATTCGTACAGAGGGCACTCGACCGAGTGCCTAGCCCACTCGGTCGAGTGGCACCTCAAAATCAAGTCAGAATGCTAATCACGATCACCACTCGATCGAGTCTCACAGTGACTCGGTCGAGTGGCCATGTACTCGACCGAGTTGGTCAATAACTCAGCCGAGTACGATCCATAACGCAAAACAGAATCGCTTTTTACAGGCCTACTCGATCGAGTCCATCGACAACTCGATCGAGTAGCCTCATAACGACTAAAATGCAAGTCGTACATTATTCAATTTTTCAAACTCGATAGTATTTTACGATTTAGGTCAACATGCGTATAATTAATCACATGTATACTATCTTTTCAAATTGCATCCTCATATTTGCATCTTTTCAATTCAATTCAATATTTGCAAACCGTTATTATTCGTTATATCGTTATATCGTTACTAACGCATTTTCTGCTTCTTTTGTCAATTTAATTATTATTCGTTTATTATACTAAATGAACCTGCATGCTAAAATACAACTTTGACGTTAATTTTAGTTGCATTAAATTGACTTAGAAACCCTTTCAATTCCATTCGCATGTTTAGGGAAAATAAATCTTTGCATATCATTTTCCCGTTTTACTAGCACGCGTATTAGAAAGTCATTCGAGTTCTTAGTAGAGGCCGCTAAAGTGCGGGCGGGGTTGGGTGTCCTTTGTGGGCTTCCCAACACGTACCCTCACCCCTTACTCAGAACCTCGGTTTCCGGATGCCCGAAACCATTGGCGCACGAGAGTCATTCAATATACGATTAACCGCTCAAGTCGGCATCTATATCGATATGCAAAGGGACGAGCCCGATAAACTCTGACATCGGAAATGGGCCGTATTTTGTATACGGCCCACTACGACATAGAGTGGGCTCGAATGGTTCCGAATAACCACAAAATTCGGTGGCGACTCCAAATAGACCTAAATTTCAATTCGATCCATTCTCATATGGAGATTCATTCGCCTACCCAAACCTGCGCGTGGCCGCGCCGGGGTGGACCTATGTCATGTCCACTATAAATAAGTTGGTAGAATTGATTATTGAATTACAAGTGGCAAATTCTTCTCGCATAACCCATATTTTCCCGGGCCGGTACTCGCGACCGACGTCCCACTATACCATTGATGTACTCCAATATGGATATGTCAAAAGGTGTCCATAGTCGATTCGAGTGGGTTTCGCGGCATGTTCTAAGATCAACTCGACTTAGGAAGTCCGTCCCGATCAACGTCTAGACTATGTACACTGGTATAGACCCCTTATAGACCGATCGAGACTTAGTGTAAAGCATACATAGCGTCGTTATAATGCTTGCGTGACTATGTGCTACTTGGTTTCCGTGTCGTTTTCAAAAACCGTCATTTCAAAAAATGCATCTTTCCAAAAATATTCAATTTTCAAAAACTCGGAAAGCTGCCGAAATTTAGACTTACGATTTGACTCAAAACAAGCCTATTTTCTGGCCGGCATGCTGACCATCTCAAAATTCGAATTTCCGATCCACCATTCGATTTTTAAATTTTCAAAATCTCAATTTCACTTTTCAAATCTTCGAGATGCCATTCTCGATTTTCAAATCTCCGAGATGTCGTTTTCGATTTTCAAATCTTCGGGATCTCATCTTCAATTTTCAAATCGTCGGAAATTCTTTTTTTCGACATTCAAATTTTCAATTTTTCAAGATATCCAATTTCAAAACTCGGGACACATAACGAATTTAGGACTTATGATTTTACTCAAAATAGCCTATTTCTAGCCGGTATGCTGCCCAATTCAAAACTCGAAAATATTTTCGAACTTTCAAAACCGAGGCCCGATACACTTTCTGATTTTCTCAAAAAATCGGGCCTTTCCCCGAGTTCTCTCGGACTTTCCAAAAACAATCAATTTTCAAAACCTTCCTCTTCTTAGGACTTCCCGTATTTAGCAGTTTCGGGTCGTGTCTTAAGTCGTCAAGGTCTTTAGCGTCGAAACTCTGTCGATCTTACATCACGAGTTTCTTCCCTACCCCAGTCCGCCTTATTAGACTAAGGCAAGGCCCACCTACGTATTACATACTCCTACAAAGGAAGGCCCGCTTACACACTCGAGTCTAAAAGTCTGGTAATGTCTCACATGGACCTTCCTTCGAACAGGACCCGGCCCACATAGCCGAATCCTAAGGAAAGCCCACCTTGCACAAGTCACTCGTCTAGGTGTCTTTTCTGAGTCAACCTTTTACAAGGCATAGCCCTATAACAAAAGGCTCACGGTCCTTACGTCTAAGGGTCACTCGTCCGACACTCGAGTCTTAACAAAATCTTCAAACCCACTCGGGGGCTACCCCTTAGCAGAGCGATCAATCACGATTGCTCTAAGGGTCATGTCTTACACGTGTCTCACGTACCCCACTTTCGAGTCACTTAAGATGCCACACCATCTAAGTCCTTAGTCTCACATCGGGGGCTATTCTTCGACGGAGTGACTAATCACAGTCACTCCGAGAATCGTACCCTACACATTTGTCTTAGGGGAGTCTAACCCGAGTCAAACTGGGGCCGTCCCTCCTCTTGCGCTATTTCCTATGCCTTGGTGAGTCTGAGTTCCGAAGCAACCTCTCTGATTACGTGGTGTTCTTACAGACAGGCCACCCGAAACCAGACATCAACGCAAAATGGACGAGTTGAAAAATGCTTTGACCAAGATCGAGACCCAACTGGCGGCCATCCAGGCCAACCAAGCGACTTTATCCACCCGCCTAAGCACCGTGGAGAAAACCGCCCCAGTTGAAGGAGCTGAGCCCACTGGGCCCATAGCCGAGTTGATCAGTGCTGTTTGTAGGCTCGAAGAGCAAGTCTACTTATCGACGAACAACTCGATCCACACCGAAAATGCTCGTACTTATTCACCTTTGAATGACGAGCTACCTGCCAACCTCAACCTTACGGGAATTCCAATGTTTGAGGGTACTGGAGACCCGGTCCATCACATCCGGGCTTTCAAAGATTTCATGGCGGCCCAAGGGGTAAAGTCCACCATGTTTAAGCACTTATTCCCTTCCTCCCTCGAGAAGCACCCCAAAGCCTGGTACTACAGGCTCGATTCCAAGAAATACCCGACTTGGGATGACGTGGCAACGGAGTTCGCTCGGAACTACGCTGATAATGTCGAAATCCAGACTACAATGCGTACTCTGGAAGTGATGGCCCAAGAGCCCAAAGAAGGGTTTACTAAATACCTTCAAAGATGGAGGGCCGAGAGTGTAAAGTTGGTAAACAAGCCCAACGAGAAGACACTAGTGGAGGCCTTCATCAACAACCTCCTACCTTCTTATCGCGTCCATCTTAGGTATGCCGGCATTTCAAACTTTGTCGTGCTTACCGAAATGGGCATTAGAATTGAATTGAAGACGATCTTCGACATAACGAAGATCTGGGTGAAGCTTCTACTGAAGGCTATACTGGACATCAACTTGAGTCCTTAGAAGCCGACGACTAATGACAACATCATCCGAGAGTCCGGATCTGCTTTAAGTCCGAGTCTGAGTCCGAGTCTAGGATGTGCTATTTCTTCCAAAGTCAAAGTCAAAGTCAAAGTCAAAGTCAGAGTCAGAGTCAGCTGTATTCTGTCCTCTTTTCAAATTCAATAAAATCAGCTTTCAATATTCTTTCTCATATACTTTCCTTATGTGTTTCCGAGAACATGATGAACACCATCATACACTGTGAGCACACGCACGTGACTATTATAGGCACATCTATAATGACTGCAGGGAACAGAGCCCATGTTTTCTTTTTATCTATTCCATGTCTGGTAGAGAAAAACCACATAACTACCCGTAGCAGGAGCGGTATCGAATCCTATGGCAAATCTAGGTAATCTCCTAGTTTGGGTTCAAGACGGTAGGCAAGCCCATTTCCCACAATAAAACACTCCTCCAATAAGACTGACCAATCCCTACCTTAGGTGTTAGTCTGACCGGCAAAAAAAAAAAAAGAAGAAGCAAAAGGCCAAAACAAAAAAGCAGGCCATCATCAACAAAATTCAAAAAACCCATGACCGGGGCTAAGAGGTCAACCAAAATTCAAAAAACCCATGACCGGGGCTGAGAGGTCAACCAAAATTCAAAAAACCCATGACCGGGGCTGAGAGATCAACCAAATTCAAAAAATCCATGACCGGGGCTGAGAGGTCAACCAAATTCAAAAAATCCATGACCGGGGCTGAGAAGTCAACCAAATTCAAAAAAACCCATGACCGGGCCTAAGAGGTCAACCAAAATTCAAAAAACCCATGACCGGGGCTAAGAGGTCAATAAAAAAAATCAAATACCCACGACCGTGGTCAACGGTCAACTCAAGTGAAAATCCTTTGACCGGGGTACGGTCAAATTCAAAATTATCAATACCATCCAATGGGGGAGTAACAATCAAGCTGGTCAGCTAACACCACACTCAGCCTTCCCACATTACCACCCTCAAGACCTTCCCGAGACCCAGGCCAGAGACAGCCCGGAATTTTGAGGATTCAAGCTCCATAGCATACCCCTAACAATTAGGGCCAGACATCAAAACCAAATCCCGCATTATCAAACCGGCTCTCGAAGCCTTAGCTCCACAGAACCAAGCTCCAGATTTCGAGTCGTCAAGGCCGTCTCCTTCATTATCAAACCGGCTCTCGAAGCCTTAGCTCCACAGAACCGAGCTCCAGATTTCTAGTCGTCAAGGCCATTTACTTCCTAGCACGACATTCCCAAATACGTCAAATCCCCGAGAGCAAAACTCGTTAAAATCCCCGAGAACAAAACTCGTTAAAATCCCCGAGAACAAAACTCATTAAAATCCCGAGAACAAAACTCGTTAAAATCCCGAGAACAAAACTCGTTAAAATCCCATCCAAACCAGTTACCAACCCCGAACACGGGAACTCAACTTGCAGTCGGCATAGAACATGCCCAAATAGTTCACACCACCTCTGGGGGGGCTACCCCGGAGAACGCTCACAGTCACAGGATTAATATCCTAACCATTCAAGCCCTTTGATCAAGACATCACTGGGAACGCACCTAGCCTACACCGTCACTATGGCTAGTTACACACAAAGTCCTATTAGAATAGGCACCATAATACATCTTCCGCCACTGAACTACGGCTTGGTTTGATTTCACCACACGTGAATACGTAGGCAGCCTTTCAACAGAGGCACAACCACCCACATTGACACACATTCCAAAAGCACTGTCATTCCGGTCACGACACTGTCATGTTCTCAGTAGTTAGCTTTGTCGTCCTGGGGGCTTCTATTAGACAGAAGTTCTCCTTCCACTCACATAACCCAAATACTTTCAAAATCTAGCCTCCTTTCTATAGTGTGTCCTAGTACTCGGCTCAGTCGAAGACAAGAATCTGTCAGGACTCGAGGCAATACCCACTTTGGAAATGTATCCTAAAATAGGAAATCCAGAAGGGCACCAGACTAAAACAGTCTCATTACAGGCTACTGCAATCCCCCCATAGCATGCATGTCTATCCCATTTCGATGTGCGTCCTATTGCCACTCGCCTAGGCTACGGGATAACGCAACTTAAGAGTCTTGTTAGGCGGTCCACACCCCTACCAGGTCACGGTCCAACCCTTAGAGAGTCCAGTCCGTGTCAGTCAACTCGTCCTGTCATGTCCAACTTAAGGGTCCTGTCATGTCCAAAGTCGGGTTTGTCGGTAGGCCCCTCTCTTCAAATTCCACTTTGAAATTTGCAAAATTTAGCCATTTGAAAAAAAAAGATCTTTTTCGACGAGGTCAGATTTCAGTCTATTTAAACTGCGAATTTCTTTTCTACCCCTTTCCATTTTGAAAACCTAGCTCGTGATTGCTTTCAGGATTTCAAATTCAAAATTTCAAAAACTTCAAAAATCATTTTCCCCGGCACGAGTCATTTTACTACCTACGTGTTGTATACATTTTTATGTGACTTATACAGGTACGACTCAAGCAAAGACATGCAAGTCATCAAATCTCCCCAGCAGCATTTTCCGGGATAGCATGTGGTGGGCCAACACACAGGCACACCCAGGGCTTACGCGACAAGCCCAAAGTCCCCACGGAGCGCAGGTATGATCTCTGCCTTATGGCTGGCGAGCCCTTCACGCAAGTCCAATGGACTATAAACGACCCGAACGGAAGTCTACCAGGTCTTAATTGACTTGGTAGCTACTCTGACTTTCGCCTTGTCCAAGCCTCAGTCAGAGTGGGGGCTCTGTAGACACCCGCATTTTGACTGCCAGGTGTCTATGGCAGTTTCCAAAAAACACCCGATGATGATCGGACGCTAACGTGTTTCTATGCGCTCGGATACGGGCTCAAATCCATTAATCGTTGGCTAAATCACTTAAAGAGTACAAATATCACAAAATCAACCTCGAATCCAGGCCCAGTGGATCATTCCGAGTCAAACAAGACTAATTTCGGCCAAAACCGACACCGGAAATAAAACCGACTTTTCACGATTGGGTCAACCCCGGTCAAAGTCATTTCCGAGACACACAAAACAACCATACAACCATCAAAAGTCCAAGTCAAACACAGAACCCATCAAGCAATCGAGGTCGAGGTCCAAAACAAGACCCGTGCTACCCATCTAGGCCACTCGATCGAGTGACCTATCCACTCGATCGAGTGGGCCGACTTTGAGCCCGGCGGCTGGCATAACGGGCCACTCGACCGAGTTGGCCTCCTACTTGGTCGAGTAGCCCTAAATCGATGACCTAGCCTAGCCTATATATACACCCCATGCAACACCCTACAACACATCTTTGACATCTACAAAAAAAACCCTAGAGCAACCCAACACTACGTCTTCTACAAACCCTAGACGAACCCTAAGCAAAACCCTAGCAAATCGACATTAAGCAAACCCTAAACCTAGTTTTAGGAATCCAACCCGAGCCACCACAACTTAGCCTCCATACACCTCGAAGACTCTCGTGTCATAGCCGCGTTTACGAGCCTTAGTCCGAGACAAAAACATGTAGGTTGAGGGTGACAAACCTCCTTCTTTTCCTCCCTTTTCTTCGCATTGTCATCTTCCTCTCTTTTCCGTTTTTTTCATTATTATTATTATTATTATTATTATTAGGATTATTATTATTATTATTATTATTATTATTATTATTATTATTATTATTATTACGATTATTATTATTATTATAATTTACCTTGTTATCATTATTGTGTCATAATATCGGTAATATCGTTAGTATCAAAATATTAAAATACTCATTGATTTGTGTCAAGAAGGATATCGGGATAAGAAAACACGAACATACAAGTGTACTGCACACAGTGTTGACGGTCGCTTATCCCGGTACCCCGATTATTTGATTATTGAGATGAGTCAACTTAAACAAGAATTTGTCATTGTTTCTCGTCGTTATCATCTTTAATATTGCATTCCTCGAATTTTCTAAAACCAATTTTATTAAGGGTCGAAACCCATTGACACGTATCCGACATCACGATCTCTAGGGATTTATCGATGTCGGAGAAGTCGAGGGAATCAAGTTCTTTTATTATTTAATCAAAGAGTCAATCTTTCTAAACCGCATTAAATCAATTTAGGGCAATTTTCGTTGATGCTAAATAATTGTCAAAATAATTCTTTAGAATTATGACATTATTAACGCAGAGAAAATCTAATTACATCTCAATAATCAATTTAAAACGATTTTCGACATAAAACATGACTTTACAAACGAATCTTAATTCGTACAGAGGGCACTCGACCGAGTGCCTAGCCCACTCGGTCGAGTGGCACCTCAAAATCAAGTCAGAATGCTAATCACGATCACCACTCGATCGAGTCTCACAGTGACTCGGTCGAGTGGCCATTTACTCGACCGAGTTGGTCAATAACTCGGCCGAGTACGATCCATAATGCAAAACAGAATCGCTTTTTACAGACCTACTCGATCGAGTCCATCGACCACTCGATCGAGTAGCCTCATAACGACTAAAACGCAAGTCGTACATTATTCAATTTTTCAAACTCGATAGTATTTTACGATTTAGGTCAACATGCGTATAATTAATCACATGTATACTATCTTTTCAAATTGCATCCTCATATTTGCATCTTTTCAATTCAATTCAATATTTGCAAACCGTTATTATTCGTTATATCGTTATATCGTTACTAACGCGTTTTCTGCTTCTTTTGTCAATTTAATTATTATTCGTTTATTATACTAAATGAACCTGCATGCTAAAATACAACTTTGACGTTAATTTTAGTTGCATTAAATTGACTTAGAAACCCTTTCAATTCCATTCGCATGTTTAGGGAAAATAAATCTTTGCATATCATTTTCCCGTTTTACTAGCACGCGTATTAGAAAGTCATTCGAGTTCTTAGTAGAGGCCGCTAAAGTGCGAGCGGGGTTGGGTGTCCTTTGTGGGCTTCCCAACACGTACCCTCACCCCTTACTCAGAACCTCGGTTTCCGGATGCCCGAAACCGTTGGCGCACGAGAGTCATTCAATATACGATTAACCGCTCAAGTCGGCATCTATATCGATATGCAAAGGGACGAGCCCGATAAACTCTGACATCGGAAATGGGCCGTATTTTGTATACGGCCCACTACGACATAGAGTGGGCTCGAATTTGTCCGAATAACCACAAAATTCGGTGGCGACTCCACATAGACCTAAATTTCAATTCGATCCATTCTCATATGGAGATTCATTCGCCTACCCAAACCAGCGCGTGGCCGCGTCGGGGTGGACCTATGTCATGTCCACACATATTGAAAACTTATATTTCAAATTAAAGATATATATATATATATATATATATATATATCTCAAGTACGTTTCACACACAGGGAACAAAAAGAAATACAAAAGTAAGGTGACTTGTGATGGAGAACAATTGTTCATATCATACACTTTTATATTTGAATCTATACATTTAACGTATTTGTATCTCAAAATTAACATACAATATTATTAATACATATTTAAAGATAATTTACATCATTCATTGATAAAAGTGAATTTTTCTACAATAAGTTTTCCGAATTATATGCATAAGAGTGTTTAATTTTGTAATAAATAACTGATATTAACATTGATGTCAAAAGACAATCCTCATAAATTAATTTATATTTACTAATTCAAAAAAAATGGTTCTAATAACATAATTATTTTGTTCATTTGAGGTTATGCATATTTTTGAATGTACGTACATTGTCTTTTATTCGTTAATTAGCATAGAGTTTTAAATTTCTACGGTTTACTAGATTATTTTTAAATTTGTAAGACACTTGTTTTTACTAAACCAATGATAACTCATGTGAAAGTTAAAGAAAGGCCTAAACTTGTAGAAGATATATAAATTTGTAACATGCTCAATTTTTTTTTTTAAAATTATTACATAAGCTGTATGTTTCTTCTTTTTTCTTTTAGTTGCGAATTACTATTTTTGACGTCACATATTCTACATTTTCAAGTTAATCATTTGATAAAATAGTAATTTATATTTGTTACGTTTTATTTTGTAGTACCGCAAGCGTACGGGTATTGTAGCATACGGGTCGATCTCAGGGAGGTGAATGATTAAGTACTAGCTAATTTCTGACTCAAGTTATCTACGCCGAATAAATTAAAATGGTGATTGTCTAACTAATGTCTAACAAACTAGTAGAGGTAATAAATCGAGATGAAATCAATAATTAAAAAGACCTAGGGCAGTGGTTCACCGTTAACATGGATTATCGATGCGATCAAAATGTTACACAACTTTGTCGAATTACCGTCTTGGGTGAGACTAGCATTCCAATTTTAAACAATACTTTAAATTCTCCGTCGAGACATAAAAAGCCTATCTAGCATGTTATAAATCCTATTCTCATGGCACGAATAACAAAACTAGACGCATTAGGAATCGATACTAACATGTCCCAATTATTCCAATTCACTATTCTCATGTGAAAATTCAAATCTTATTTCGGTTCTCTAAATTAAAACCCGACTCTCGTCGTAATTAAAATTGAGTAGAAATTAATCGATAAAGATACAAACCTTTAGGCATGATTCATATGAAAAACATTCAACTCTCGTTGTAATGATAATCTAGACTCAAACCTAGCAATTCAAACTAATCAATCAATTATTAAGCACAACCGCAACAAACCCAATTCAATAATTCAACAAAGCGCGATTAAAATCAGATCAAAGCATCAATAACCCATATTATCGGCTCACCGAGCCCTAGATAAAAAGACTACTCACAATTCATAATAAAAATAACAATCAACAAATAAAATAAAGATTAAAGAATTAGAAAAACTTAGTCTTGAATAATGGATAAAATGATGAACGATCGTTTCTTCAAAGTCTTCGAATAATTAAACTAGAATTGCATAAATCTAATGAAATTGAATAGGTTTTTGTGTATCTAGTCTAGGAATAATATATTGTTCTTCTAATAATAATAGGCATCAAATATAAGTAGGATAGAATAGGGGGGAGATCAAGAGTCACGCGGGTAGCTATTCCCTAGTAGCGGCACATTTCGCTACTAGCGGCACTTTTGAAGCTCCACAAATTGCATGAATTCTGATGAAGCCTCTACTAGCGGCAGTTTTGCTCTTCATCATCCGCTAGTAGCGGCACTTCAAAATTCTTTATTCTCTCTTCTTTGCTTTTCCTTTGATTTCCTTTTCTTCTTTTCTTCATGCGATCTTCAATATAACCCGGCATTCGACACGTGTAACACCAATATAATCCGGGCATAACACAAGAATTTCTCGGCTCTTCAAAATAGCTAGAACCGTCATCAAAAATCACATATTCACTCAAATCATGCAAGATCATCGGAAATCACTCAAATATCACTATATCGTCCAAAATCCACTCTTAAACACTATAAATATGACGATATATACTCACAAGTAGTGCTAAAAATAGCACTTAACAAATTCCCCCATGCTAAACCTTTACTCGTCCTCGAGTAAACTCAAAAGGCATAAGACGATATCAATGCAAGGTCTAGCTAACTCCCTCACTCACAAATGGTTAGCTCACAACTTCCTTCTTATATCGCCCTCACTACCTACTCCAAAATCGTCTAGCTTAGCATGGTCAACACCAAAAGATAAATCAAGGAGTCAAGTCAGTGTATGACTCCCCCATGCTTGCTCAAAAACACTCTCTAACCACAAGCCAATAATATCAACATTAATAAACATCAATTCACAAGCATATCCAAAAACGGGGTCACAGCAACCAACGATCCCTACACACAATCCAATTCCAACACAAAATTACGACGCCAAAAAATGATCCTAATCCTAACCCTTACCTCCAAACGCCGTCTTCTTATGTCGCCGACCGCCATGATGTTTACTATTTGCCCATAGTACGGGATATTATGGCCCCTTTTCTTTCTTGCGGCTCTTTTTTTTCCTTTTTTTTTTCTTTATTCTTTTTTTTCATTTTTCACTTTTTTTTTTCATTTTTTCTTAATCCCTCATTTTGCCTAGGCTGCCCTTTCGGGTTTTCAACCTAGCTTTTTCTTCTTATTTTTTTATGTACTCACTTTTTCCAATCTCAACCTCAATGTTGCCTAGAACGTCTGCCCTTGCAGATTTTCATTCTAGCGAGGCCTCTCATTTTTTTGCCTAAGCCGCCCTTTCGGGTTTTCGACTTAGCGGGATTTTATTCTTTTTTTTTTTCCTTTTTTCTTTCTGTTTTTATTTTTTTTTTGAAAATAAATATATACAAAAGTGAAATATCCCTCCCCCATGCTTGAATCGAGCAATGTCCTCAATGCGACAAAGACAAAAATAAAATAGGAAAGAGGGGACAAATCACCTATCATGAAGAATCAGAGGAGTCTCCAGAAGGTTGACGAGAGCCACTACGTGCCTCCCGACGACTGTTAATATCGCTCCTCTCAGCTGCTAACTCTGCATAAAACTGCTCCGAAGGGGAAGTGTATGTGTTAGGATGTCTAGCCGATAAAAACTTGTCGAAACCTCGACACAACTCTAGCACTTCCCGCATAGCTAACCCTTGTTCCGCCTGCCAATCATCGACCTCTAATCTCCACATGTCGGACTCCCTAGAAGATGAAAGCATGTGTGAATGAGGGAGAGGGTCTCTCGGTCGCAATTTCATCATCACTGCCATCCATAGCATCATCATCATTTTCTAGAACACGCTTCGCTACCCTTTTGTCACCCGGCTCCAAGAGAGTAAGTGGGTCACGTGGTATATATAAATCGATGGTCCTTGGCCCGGTAGGAATAGATTGCTCCGTAGAACGAGGCAATCGTAAGTAAGGTGAAGCTTTCGGACCACGTCTCCATAAAAAATAACCACGGGCCACTGAATCATGAAGCATAAATGTACGCTCCAATGTATCAAAATCGAGCAAATGACCTCCCGTCACCGGTGTAACTGTGCTAGGAATAGTGACTCCCAAATGGGTAAGTATTAATGTAACCATGCCACCCATACTAATTTTTCCTTTAACGTTCTTCCTACACTTAAGGCAGCTCGATACAAACAAGTCAACCCAATTAGACACCATCGAAGCTTCGGGCATCAACATTCACAAGTAAGTCATTCCAGTTTCCCCACACCTTCACAATTTTTTTCCTTTTCTTTTTCTTTTTCTTTCTTTTTTTCTTTTTTCTTTCTTTTTCTTTCTCTTTTTTTTCCTTTTTTTTCTTTACGTAAATAAAACAGAAAAAAATACATACGTAACTTGGGTTGCCTCCCAAGAAGCGCTTGTTTAACATCATTAGCTCGATGGATGCTTTTGTAGTATAATTCTTAAGAAGATGCAGTCAAAGCTCTTAGAAGTCGATCATAAACCTGTGAATACGACTTAGATAGCTGTGAATAACAGCATGTTAACCAATAGACAAAGACCCAACCAAAAGATTGTAGGAACTTATCATACGTTTTTGAGGAACTATTATCATACATAAACACATCAATCCATGTTAGAGTCTTAAGTCCATCAAATTGTGTAGCATGAGATTTGGAGGATGAGACATTATCCACATTATCACAACGTAGAGGCATAATATCATTAATAATCATCTTAGAAGTTTCAAAAGGTCTACCTTTATCTGTTCCAAAACTATCACAAAGAGAGGGAGATGGAGACCAAACAAACTTCTTCGTAATTATGGAACTATACGAGGGTAATGAGCTTAGACAAGGTGGAGGATAAAGAAGAGGAAAAGATGGAACCATATTAAGGGGATTATATTTGAAAGATGGATATGAAGTACAACCATAAAGAGTGATATTAGAATGGTTGTGAGGAACAAATTCCTCCCAATCACAATGCTTAACTTCCTCGTCGGCAAAACCCCCCTTAATAGGATGGGAAATTTCACTCACACTCCTATCATGCTCAATACTATTATTTACAAGCTCACAATTATCATTATCACTAGTTTCCACATAAATATTGTCTTTAACACACAAAGAAAAAGACAAATTTGGCTTACAACCGTCATGAGATAGCCAGTCATAGAATTTCAATGCTTCATCATCAGACCTGGAAGGAAAATTTCCATTAGAAAAGTTAAGCATTGATTGTGTACAACTGTTGATACCTTTCTCTATTGTTAAACATAACTCTTCGTCACTAAAGCCATGACCATCCAGTGAGACAAGGTATTGTTTAAGTCGATCAAGGTAAGCCCAAAATTCTTCATCTTCATATTGTGGAAAACCGAGATAAAACATAATTAAATGAAAATAACGTAGTCTAACAAATCAAAAATCTAAGCTAATATTAATCCATTACCTCCCCGGCAACGGCGCCAAAAACTTGTTACGTTTTATTTTGTAGTACCGCAAGCGTACGGGTATTGTAGCATACGGGTCGATCTCAGGGAGGTGAATGATTAAGTACTAGCTAATTTCTGACTCAAGTTATCTACGCCGAATAAATTAAAATGGTGATTGTCTAACTAATGTCTAACAAACTAGTAGAGGTAATAAATCGAGATGAAATCAATAATTAAAAAGACCTAGGGCAGTGGTTCACCGTTAACATGGATTATCGATGCGATCAAAATGTTACACAACTTTGTCGAATTACCGTCTTGGGTGAGACTAGCATTCCAATTTTAAACAATACTTTAAATTCTCCGTCGAGACATAAAAAGCCTATCTAGCATGTTATAAATCCTATTCTCATGGCACGAATAACAAAACTAGACGCATTAGGAATCGATACTAACATGTCCCAATTATTCCAATTCACTATTCTCATGTGAAAATTCAAATCTTATTTCGGTTCTCTAAATTAAAACCCGACTCTCGTCGTAATTAAAATTGAGTAGAAATTAATCGATAAAGATACAAACCTTTAGGCATGATTCATATGAAAAACATTCAACTCTCGTTGTAATGATAATCTAGACTCAAACCTAGCAATTCAAACTAATCAATCAATTATTAAGCACAACCGCAACAAACCCAATTCAATAATTCAACAAAGCGCGATTAAAATCAGATCAAAGCATCAATAACCCATATTATCGGCTCACCGAGCCCTAGATAAAAAGACTACTCACAATTCATAATAAAAATAACAATCAACAAATAAAATAAAGATTAAAGAATTAGAAAAACTTAGTCTTGAATAATGGATAAAATGATGAACGATCGTTTCTTCAAAGTCTTCGAATAATTAAACTAGAATTGCATAAATCTAATGAAATTGAATAGGTTTTTGTGTATCTAGTCTAGGAATAATATATTGTTCTTCTAATAATAATAGGCATCAAATATAAGTAGGATAGAATAGGGGGGAGATCAAGAGTCACGCGGGTAGCTATTCCCTAGTAGCGGCACATTTCGCTACTAGCGGCACTTTTGAAGCTCCACAAATTGCATGAATTCTGATGAAGCCTCTACTAGCGGCAGTTTTGCTCTTCATCATCCGCTAGTAGCGGCACTTCAAAATTCTTTATTCTCTCTTCTTTGCTTTTCCTTTGATTTCCTTTTCTTCTTTTCTTCATGCGATCTTCAATATAACCCGGCATTCGACACGTGTAACACCAATATAATCCGGGCATAACACAAGAATTTCTCGGCTCTTCAAAATAGCTAGAACCGTCATCAAAAATCACATATTCACTCAAATCATGCAAGATCATCGGAAATCACTCAAATATCACTATATCGTCCAAAATCCACTCTTAAACACTATAAATATGACGATATATACTCACAAGTAGTGCTAAAAATAGCACTTAACAATATTGCTATCACTTGAATTACTTTGTTCGTGGATTTATATTATATAAAATCTTCAAAAAGTTGTCATTACGTAGTTTATTGTTAATTACATCTGATGGCGAGAGCGAAATTCTCTTACTTTAAAGAATATAAATATATATTTTCGCGAGAGGTTTTAAACATATTCGCTTTATTGTCGATTATGTCAGAAGTATAGTGAGTGGTCGAATAATGATAAGATTAAAGAAAATCATAACTATGTGTATATGGATGTATGTACGTACTTGTTATTGTTGACAATAGTATTTAGTTTTTCTCTTTTTACAAAAACAATTTATTTTTTTAATTTTTTCACTCGTTTTAGGATTGATACTATTTATATTAATCTTTAGGGAAAGATAATAACTTGATGCTTTTAAGATTTTACAACTTCAGTCATAATCATTTTGAGGTAATGACTATTCTTAAGTAATATTTTCAACATAAAATACGACTAATGTTCGTTAACAGAAATTTAAGGAATATTAAATCACTTGATACACACAATGTTTACATATATTTTAAATAATAGATATATGGGCTTTAAGTTTTTGTAAACACTTCATTCAACTCGTTCCAATCATTATTATAGGTCAACATGAAAATATCTCATTTTTTTTATTGATGTTTGTTAGATATGTTATTCTATCCGTAGAATTTCGAGGATGAGTATATGTGTACTCAAAATAAGAGAGAGTAAAATAACACTTTGGTTAATTTAAACTAAATTTCGATTTTTTTACCAAACGGGATACATAGTTTGGTTAATGCGATAAAATAGTATAGTACATATATATGTTAGTTAATCAACATTGGAATCAACGAAAAGCATAATTGATTAGCCAAATCAAACAATGTAAAACAATACGCATGTCTTCAAAAACGACACTACACTGAAAGGAACTCTGTGGTAGGAGCTATATTATTATCAATTTACCAGAAAAATGTAATTAATGAAGCTTTCGAATAATGTTTAAATAATAACCATATTTATTTGATCATACCTCGTATTAATTTTTCATTTAAAGATATAAATACATACTTTCGATATATTAACGAACTAATTAGAAACATGTCCAAATGTCTTGCAAAGTTCCCACACTTGTTCACTTTTAAGCCATGCTTCGTTTGTCTCTTTCTCACCAAGACGCTTGTCGACTATAGACACTTGTGTTAGAAGCTTGTGACAGTCCTCTCCGACCTTTAATAGAGCGTTGCAAGTTTCTTTCGATACTTGTTTTCAATTGTTAAAGATATATTCGGATATGACACCGCCAAAAGTTGCACCTAGCTTCCTTTCACATTTTTGAAAGTCGTCCGCCTTCGAGGTTCTAGGTGCGGCAACAGAGTCATTTGCGAAACATTGTTCAGAGATAACAAGGACTGAAACAAGTACTAGAGCAATTTTAATTGTTCTAGGATACATATCGAAAACTTATATTTCAAATTAAAGATATATATATATATATATATATATATATCTCAAGTACGTTTCACACACAGGGAACAAAAAGAAATACAAAAGTAAGGTGACTTGTGATGGAGAACAATTGTTCATATCATACACTTTTATATTTGAATCTATACATTTAACGTATTTGTATCTCAAAATTAACATACAATATTATTAATACATATTTAAAGCTAATTTACATCATTCATTGATAAAAGTGAATTTTTCTACAATAAGTTTTCCGAATTATATGCATGAGAGTGTTTAATGTTGTAATCAAATAACTGATATTAACATTGATGTCAAAAGACAATCCTCATAAATTAATTTATATTTACTAATTCAAAAAAAAAATGGTTCTAATAACATAATTATTTTGTTCATTTGAGGTTATGCATATTTTTAAATTTACGTACATTGTCTTTTATTCGTTAATTAGCATAGAGTTTTAAATTTCTACGGTTTACTAGATTATTTTTAAATTTGTAAGACACTTGTTTTTACTAAACCAATGATAACTCATGTGAAAGTTAAAGAAATGCCTAAACTTGTAGAAGATATATAAATTTGTAACATGCTCAATTATTTTTTTAAAAATTATTACATAAGCTGTATGTTTCTTCTTTTTTCTTTTAGGTGCGAATTATTATTTTTGACGTCACATATTCTACATTTTCAAGTTAATCATTTGATAAAATAGTAAATTATATTGCTATCACTTTTTTTTTGGTAAAGGGTAAGTATATATAAAAAGGAAACAACAAAAACAGAAAATGACTACATCAAATTATGTAGCCATTTAGCATCCTTAGCAGTTACAGGGTATTTAATCTTACACAAAATCCTGTTTTTAACATCCGACACGATCCATTTGACTATCTCCCGTGGATGTCGCACCACTTCATCAATTCTACAAGAATTCCTCTGTCTCCAAATATGGTAAATAGTCGCATTGATCATCGCTCGAATCACATTACATTGTAACTTCGAGCCCCGCAATTTCGTAGCCCAGACCATCCCCGTGTTGTACGGGATTGGTTTCCGAACCCAATTACTCAACAGACCCATCACCCGAGAGCTCCACTGCAACCAAAGAAAAGATGTTCTAAACTCTCTTTTGCCTGTTCACATATAAAACAGCGATCCGAATCTGCAACCCCGATCCTAAACAGCTTCTTCCTCGTATTAAGGGCCCCTCGAAACACTAGCCACGAGATGAAGCTATGTCTCGGAACACTCCACGTGCTCCATACTAGTCTCGCCCATGAAACCAGCGAATCGCGAGGTCTCAACTCCTGATAGGCCCTCGCAATCGAGAAACATGATTCCGCTCCATGCCAAATGCCATTGTCGATCATATTCTTAATTTTCTCCTTAGCCTGACATATTTTCCTCCACGCCCACGTAACATCTGAATGAGGCTGATAATCATACCACTCCACCCCCTTCAGATAAATGCAATTGAACCACCGAACCCACAACCGGTCCGGCTGATCAAACACCCACGAAGCAAGCTTCGCCACAGCTGCTTCATTCCAGATATACAGATCCCTAATTCCCAAACCTCCTTCATCTTTAGGCCGACGAATTTTTTCCCAACTAACCAAAGCTCGATTATTTCCTTCTATACCACCTTCCCATAAGAAATTACGACATAGTGAAATAATTCGAGCCATGACAAACTTAGGAATAATAAAAATCATTGCCCAATAATTATGCAGTTGAGACAAAACAGATTGAACCAGAGTCTCCCAGCACAAGACAGCTTACGGGCTCCTATACTAGAGATCCTCGAGATAATACGGGCTATCAATTTTTCACAATCAAGTTTACCTAGACGAGTACTTTGGATAGGTAACCCAAGATACCGAAAAGGAAACGTACCTTCGACGCAACCCGAGAGCTGAAGAATCGAAGCCTTCCTGTCTTCATCCACCCCTGCGAAATAAGCATGAGACTTACCCACACTTAAACTCAGACCCGAGGCCCTGCTAAAAGTAGCAAACGCACTCCACAAGAATTCCATCGATTCTCGATCCCCCTTACAAAAAAGGAGGAGATCATCCGCAAAGAGCAAATAAGTCAGCTTCAGAGGTCCACATTTCGGATGGAATTTAAAATTCCTATCCATTCTTCCAAAGTTCATGATTCGAGAGAAATAGTCCATACAAATCGTGAATAACAAAGGCAACATGGGATCCCCTTGTCTCAACCCCCTTTTCCCTCGAAAAAACCCAAAATTGTCACCATTAGCACAAAGAGAATAGGAAACAGTCTCAACACATTCCATAATCAACCTGCGAAAGTGATCAGGAAAGTCTAGCGCTCTCAGCATCTGGTCAACAAAAGTCTATTCCACACTGTCATATGCCTTGTGAATATCAACTTTAAAAAGGCATCTTGGCGAAATTCGCCCTCTCTTATACATACGCACCAAGTCTTGACAAATCAGCACATTCTCCACAATACTTCGACCTTCAATAAAACCTCCTTGAGTAGGAGAAATTATCTGGGGCAAAACCTTAGCCATCCTTGCACAAATAATTTTAGCAATACACTTGTACAAGACATTACAACAAGCAATCGGCCTGAAATCTTTCACATTTTGAGGCTTATTCACTTTAGGAATTAGAACGATGTTCGCACAATTAAGCTGCTTTAAAAGCTTACCTGAGATAAAGAAGTCCTGGATGGCCAAAACAACATCCTCACCAATAATATTCCACGAATCAATAAAGAATTGACTCGAGAAACCATCCGGTCCCGGTGATTTATCCCGGGGAATACTAAAAAGAGCCCTCTTGATCTCATCCGGTGTCACGATTGCCTCCAGAATCATTTTATGCTCCTGGTTGCAAACGGGGCCCCGTCTAATCAAGTCATAATCAATCTCCTCAACAATCCGTGACTCACCGAGTAGCCCACGGTAGTACCTAGAGAACGCATCCTCAATCGAGGCCTTATTGTCACATTCCAGGCCGTCAGCATCAGCAATTTTAGCAATTGCGTTATGAGCTCTTCGCCCTCTGAGAAGGCCGTGAAAATACGCCGAATTGACATCCCCATCTCGGACCCATTTAAGCTTAGATTTCTGACTCCAAAAATCAGCCCTAGCAGCCTGTAAAATTCTAACCTGCTCGTTCATCTCGCTCTCCTCCTGCATCAGCTCCACGGACAGGTCAGCCCTGAGACGCTGCTGTAATTGGTCGAGCCTGAGCTCAGCCTGATTACACCGACTTTCAATATCCGAAAAACAATCAGCATTCAGCCTCTTCAAAGGTCTTTTGAGTCTACCCAATTTCTTCACAATCCGATACATTGGCGTCCCAGAGATCGTCTCCTTCCAAGTTTCAGAAACACAAGAACCAAAATTCGGCGCTTTGCTCCACATATTCATGTTCTTAAAGCTACAATTCTTCCTTATCGGAGGGAGCTTAAGCTGAACAACACAAGGACAATGGTCAAAGGTTCCTTCAGGTAAAAAGTTCGCAAACCCGATCGGAAACTGACCCATCATCTCATCATTGATCAAGCACCTATCAATACGACTATATACCCTAGTTTCGGCCACCCTATGTTTATTATTCCACGTGAACCAAGAACCACTAGCCTTGCAATCACTTATCTCACAGTTCGCTAAACAGTCTCGAAATTGATTCATAGCGTCCTCTGAAGAGTTCCCCCCTAGACGTTCACGAGCTTCCACAACACAGTTGAAGTCTCCCATAATCATCCAAGGCCCTTTATGAGCATAACCTTCAGGTCTTCTCCAAAGCTCCATTCTTTCCGAAGCCGATTTAAAAGCATACACAAGAGTGAGCCAATAATCCTTCCCCGATAAATTAGTAACTTTGATATGAATACTTTGATTACTATACTCCACAATCGTCAACTTAACCCTTTCGTGTTTCCACAAAAGCCAAATTCGACCTCCCTTGTGACAATGATTATTTGTCGTAATACTCCATTCAGAGAAAATATTCTGCTGAACTTTAGCGTACGATTTGTTTTTAATTTTTGTTTCAAGCAGGCCAAAGATGTCTACTTGCTGTTTTTTAATGAACTCACAAATTGCTCGTTGCTTTTTTATATTACACATGCCCCGTACATTCCAAAACCCAATATTATGTGTATCCATGGATGAACGAATCAAACCTTCCCATGCTTTTCTCCACCCCCATCCAGCCTGGGTGAAAGTCCCAAAACAACTTCAACAAAATTGGCTGAACCAGTACGCCCCAGTCCAGCAGAGTGCGAACCAGCAGCCGAGCCATCAGAAACAGCATGCTGGGCAGTAGAGCACGCAGCAATAGCCTCAGACAGCCCCGTGAATTTACCAGCAGTCTGCTGAAACTGACATGCAGCAGCAGACCGTGAACCAGCGGGAGCAGCCCTCCGACCAGCCATGTTTGCAGCAGCAGTTGACCGAGAAACCTGCAGAACACCAGCAGCAGGCTGCAACGCAGCCGAGGCGGCAGACATGGCCTGCTTAGGCCCCGACAAACCAGCAGCATCAGTCCTCGCACCATCAATGGCAGCACCAGCAATCTGCCTATTAACAGGAGACGCTGCCTGCAAAACAGCAGTAGCATTCCCGTTTTGTAACCTTGGACCAGCAGTAGCATGTTTTGACACTACCCCTCTCCCGTTTTGTTTCTTTTTTGTATCCATTCTCGCTTTTTTCAGTTCCTCTTTCTTGCATTCACTAGCATCATGACCGTACCCTCTACATTTAGAACACCAAATGGGTTTCCACTCATATTTAATCGTAACCTCAACAATATTCTCAAGCTCATCCATGAATTTTATTGAGTTCTTAAGTTTTTTCCCAACTTTGACCAACACCATGACCCGAGCATAACCCAATCTAGTGCGTTCTTCCGTAGCTGAGTCAGACTTAACGTACGGTCCCACCAAAGATGCAATACGGGTAAGGCATTGGCCCCAAAATTTTAACGGTAACTCATGCAATTGTATCCAAATAGGAACTTCTTGTACATCATCCTTGTCCATCTTAGCTTCAGGGGTCCATTCTTTCACAATTAATGGTTTTTTATCAAACATAAAAAGTCCATGATTGAGAACAGTTACCTTGGCAGCCTTTTCCTTGAACCGAACTACAAAGATTCCATTAGGAAGAAAAGAAATTTTATCAATCCCATGCTCCTTCCAAATTCTCCTCACATACCCTTCAATCACTTCCCATGGAGGATTAGCTCCCATGATAAAGCAATAGACGACATTACTCCAATATTCAATTTCATCTTCCACATCTTCATTTGTGAATTTCATCATTTCTTCTTCCTCCTCAATGTCAATGGCTTTTTTTCCATCCATTTGCTTCCAACCAATACAGTCAATCGGAATGGGGTTGGTTTCAGGTACAACTTCAAGCTCTTGCTCCAATACTTCGTTCTCCTCAAAATCAGATTCATAGTTCAATCCAGGAATCAATTTGATTTTCTCATTATTAGCTTGTTCTTCCTCTACTTCACTAGAATTAGGTTTCAATTCATTTTTTCGATTCAAAACATCTTTCGCAATGTTACGGATCGATGACTTAGGGCCCTTACCCGAAGGACGATTCTTCTTTCTCATCGGAGGAGGATGGCGCTGGAAAGACGAACTGTCGGAGTCAGTGGCCGCCGGCACCGGATGAAGGAGGCAGGGTGAACGTGAATCACCCTTCTCACTAGGATATTGCTATCACTTGAATTACTTTGTTCGTGGATTTATATTATATAAAATCTTCAAAAAAGTTGTCATTACGTAGTTTATTGTTAATTACATCTGATGGCGAGAGCGAAATTCTCTTACTTTAAAGAATATAAATATATATTTTCGCGAGAGGTTTTAAACATATTCGCTTTATTGCCGAATATGTCAGAAGTATAGTGAGTGGTCGAATAATGATAAGATTAAAGAAAATCATAACTATGTGTATATGGATGTATGTACGTACTTGTTATTGTTGACAATAGTATTTAGTTTTTCGCTTTTTACAAAAACAATTTATTTTTTTAATTTTTTCACTCATTTTAGGATTGATACTATTTATATTAATCTTTAGGGAAAGATAGTAACTTGATGCTTTTAAGATTTTACAACTTCAATCATAATCATTTTGAGGTAATGACTATTCTTAAGTAATATTTTCAACATAAAATACGACTAATGTTTGTTAACAGAAATTTAAGGAATATTAAATCACTTGATACACACTATGTTTACATATATTTTAAATAATAGATATATGGGTTTTAAGTTTTTGTAAACACTTCATTCAACTCGTTCCAATCATTATTATAGGTCAACATGAAAATATCTCATTTTTTTTATTGATGTTTGTAAGATATGTTATTCTATCCTTAGAATTTCGAGGATGAGTATATGTGTACTCAAAATAAGAAAGAGTAAAATAACACTTTGGTTAATTTAAACTAAATTTCGATTTTTTTTACCAAATGGGATACATAGTTTGGTTAATGCGATAAAATAGTATAGTACATATATATGTTAGTTAATCAACATTGGAATCAACGAAAAGCATAATTGATTAGCCAAAACAAACAATGTAAAACAATACGCATGTCTTCAAAAACGACACTACACTGAAAGGAACTCTGTGGTAGGAGCTATATTATTATCAATTTACCAGAAAAATGTAATTAATGAAGCTTTCGAATAATGTTTAAATAATAACCATATTTATTTGATCATACCTCGTATTAATTTTTCATTTAAAGATATAAATACATACTTTCGATATATTAACGAACTAATTAGAAACATGTCCAAATGTCTTGCAAAGTTCCCACACTTTTTCACTTTTAAGCCATGCTTCGTTTGTCTCTTTCTCACCAAGACGCTTGTCGACTATAGACACTTGTGTTAGAAGCTTGTGACAGTCCTCTCCGACCTTTAATAGAGCGTTGCAAGTTTCTTTCGATACTTGTTTTCCATTGTTAAAGATATATTCGGATATGACACCGCCAAAAGTTGCACCTAGCTTCCTTTCACATTTTTGAAAGTCGTCCGCCTTCGAGGTGCTAGGTGCGGCAACAGAGTCATTTGCGAAACATTGTTCAGAGATAACAAGGACTGAAACAAGTACTAGAGCAATTTTGATTGTTCTAGGATACATATCGAAAACTTATATTTCAAATTAAAGATATATATATCTCAAGTACGTTTCACACAGGGAACAAAAAGAAATACAAAAGTAAGGTGACTTGTGATGGAGAACAATTGTTCATATCATACACTTTTATATTTGAATCTATACATTTAACGTATTTGTATCTCAAAATTAACATACAATATTATTAATACATATTTAAAGCTAATTTACATCATTCATTGATAAAAGTGAATTTTTCTACAATAAGTTTTCCGAATTATATGCATGAGAGTGTTTAATTTTGTAATCAAATAACTGACATTAACATTGATGTCAAAAGACAATCCTCATAAATTAATTTATATTTACTAATTCAAAAAAAAATGGTTCTAATAACATAATTATTTTGTTCATTTGAGGTTATGCATATTTTTGAATTTACGTACATTGTCTTTTATTCGTTAATTAGCATAGAGTTTTAAATTTCTACGGTTTACTAGATTATTTTTAAATTTGTAAGACACTTGTTTTTACTAAACCAATGATAACTCATGTGAAAGTTAAAGAAAGGCCTAAACTTGTAGAAGATATATAAATTTGTAACATGCTCAATTTTTTTTTTAAAATTATTAAATAAGCTGTATGTTTCTTCTTTTTTCTTTTAGCTGCGAATTATTATTTTTGTCGTCATATATTCTACATTTTCAAGTTAATCATTTGATAAAATAGTAAATTATATTCCTATCACTTGAATTACTTTGTTCGTGGATTTATATTATATAAAATCTTCAAAAAGTTGTCATTACGTAGTTTATAGTTAATTACATCTGATGGCGAGAGCGAAATTCTCTTACTTTAAAGAATATAAATATATATTTTCGCGAGAGGTTTTAAACATATTCGCTTTATTGTCGATTATGTTAGAAGTATAGTGAGTGGTCGAATAATGATAAGATTAAAGAAAATCTTAACTACGTGTATATGGATGTATGTACGTACTTGTTATTGTTGACAATAGTATGTAGTTTTTCGCTTTTTACAAAAACAATTTATTTTTTTAATTTTTCCACTCGTTTTAGGATTGATACTATTTATATTAATCTTTAGAGAAAGATAATAACTTGATGCTTTTAAGATTTTACAACTTCAGTCATAATCATTTTGAGGTAATGACTATTCTTAAGTAATATTTTCAACATAAAATACGACTAATGTTCGTTAACAGAAATTTAAAGAATACTAAATCACTTGATACATACTATGTTTACATATATTTTAAATAATAGATATATGGGTTTTAAGTTTTTGTAAACACTTCATTCAACTCGTTCCAATCATTATTATAGATCAACATGAAAATATCTCATTTTTGTTATTGATGTTTGTAAGATATGTTATTCTATCCGTAGAATTTCGAGGATGAGTATATGTGTACTCAAAATAAGAGAGAGTAAAATAACACTTTGGTTAATTTAAACTAAATTTCGATTTTTTTTACCAAACGGGATACATAGTTTGGTTAATGCGATAAAATAGTATAGTACATATATATGTTAGTTAATCAACATTGGAATCAACGAAAAGCATAACTGATTAGCCAAATCAAACAATGTAAAACAATACGCATGTCTTCAAAAACGACACTACACTGAAAGGAACTCTGTGGTAGGAGCTATATTATTATCAATTTACCAGAAAAATGTAATTAATGAAGCTTTCGAATAATGTTTAAATAATAACCATATTTATTTGATCATACCTCGTATTAATTTTTCATTTAAGGATATAAATACATACTTTCGATATATTAACGAACTAATTAGAAACATGTCCAAATGTCTTGCAAAGTTCCCACACTTTTTCACTTTTAAGCCATGCTTCGTTTGTCTCTTTCTCACCAAGACGCTTGTCGACTATAGACACTTGTGTTAGAAGCTTGTGACAGTCCTCTCCGACCTTTAATAGAGCGTTGCAAGTTTCTTTCGATACTTGTTTTCCATTGTTAAAGATATATTCGGATATGACACCGCCAAAAGTTGCACCTAGCTTCCTTTCACATTTTTGAAAGTCGTCCGCCTTCGAGGTGCTAGGTGCGGCAACAGAGTCATTTGCGAAACATTGTTCAGAGATAACAAGGACTGAAACAAGTACTAGAGCAATTTTGATTGTTCTAGGATACATATCGAAAACTTATATTTCAAATTAAAGATATATATATCTCAAGTACGTTTCACACAGGGAACAAAAAGAAATACAAAAGTAAGGTGACTTGTGATGGAGAACAATTGTTCATATCATACACTTTTATATTTGAATCTATACATTTAACGTATTTGTATCTCAAAATTAACATACAATATTATTAATACATATTTAAAGCTAATTTACATCATTCATTGATAAAAGTGAATTTTTCTACAATAAGTTTTCCGAATTATATGCATGAGAGTGTTTAATTTTGTAATCAAATAACTGACATTAACATTGATGTCAAAAGACAATCCTCATAAATTAATTTATATTTACTTATTCAAAAAAAAATGGTTCTAATAACATAATTATTTTGTTCATTTGAGGTTATGCATATTTTTGAATTTACGTACATTGTCTTTTATTCGTTAATTAGCATAGAGTTTTAAATTTCTACGGTTTACTAGATTATTTTTAAATTTGTAAGACACTTGTTTTTACGAAACCAATGATAACTCATGTGAAAGTTAAAGAAAGGCCTAAACTTGTAGAAGATATATAAATTTGTAACATGCTCAATTTTTTTTTTAAAAAATTATTACATAAGCTGTATGTTTCTTCTTTTTTCTTTTAGTTGCGAATTATTATTTTTGAAGTCACATATTCTACATTTTCAAGTTAATCATTTGATAAAATAGTAAATTATATTGCTATCACTTGAATTACTTTGTTCGTGGATTTATATTATATAAAATCTTCAAAAAGTTGTCATTACGTAGCTTATTGTTAATTACATCTGATGGCGAGAGCGAAATTCTCTTACTTTAAAGAATATAAATATATATTTTCGCGAGAGGTTTTAGACATATTCGCTTTATTGTCGATTATGTCAGAAGTATAGTGAGTGGTCGAATAATGATAAGATTAAAGAAAATCTTAACTATGTGTATGTGGATGTATGTACGTACTTGTTATTGTTGACAATAGTATGTAGTTTTTCGCTTTTTACAAAAATAATTTATTTTTTTAATTTTTCCACTCGTTTTAGGATTGATACTATTTATATTAATCTTTAGGGAAAGATAATAACTTGATGCTTTTAAGATTTTACAACTTCAGTCATAATCATTTTGAGGTAATGACTATTCTTAAGTAATATTTTCAACATAAAATACGACTAATGTTCGTTAACAGAAATTTAAAGAATACTAAATCACTTGATACATACTATGTTTACATATATTTTAAATAATAGATATATGGGTTTTAAGTTTTTGTAAACACTTCATTCAACTCGTTCCAATCATTATTATAGGTCAACATGAAAATATCTCAGTTTTGTTATTGATGTTTGTAAGATATGTTATTCTATCCGTAGAATTTCGAGGATGAGTATATGTGTACTCAAAATAAGAGAGAGTAAAATAACACTTTGGTTAATTTAAACTAAATTTCGATTTTTTTTACCAAACGGGATACATAGTTTGGTTAATGCAATAAAATAGTATAGTACATATATATGTTAGTTAATCAACATTGGAATCAACGAAAAGCATAATTGATTAGTCAAATCAAACGATGTAAAACAATACGCATGTCTTCAAAAACGACACTACACTGAAAGGAACTCTGTGGTAGGAGCTATATTATTATCAATTTACCAGAAAAATGTAATTAATGAAGCTTTCGAATAATGTTTAAATAATAATCATATTTATTTGATCATACCTCGTATTAATTTTTCATTTAAAGATATAAATACATACTTTCGATATATTAACGAACTAATTAGAAACATGTCCAAATGTCTTGCAAAGTTCCCACACTTTTTCACTTTTAAACCATGCTTCGTTTGTCTCTTTCTCACCAAGACGCTTGTCGACTATAGACACTTGTGTTAGAAGCTTGTGACAGTCCTCTCCGACCTTTAATAGAGCGTTGCAAGTTTCTTTCGATACTTGTTTTCCATTGTTAAAGATATATTCGGATATGACACCGCCAAAACTTGCACCTAGCTTCCTTTCACATTTTTGAAAGTCGTCCGCCTTCGAGGTGCTAGGTGCGGCAACAGAGTCATTTGCGAAACATTGTTCAGAGATAACAAGGACTGAAACAAGTACTAGAGCAATTTTGATTGTTCTAGGATACATATCGAAAACTTATATTTCAAATTAAAGATATATATATATCTCAAGTACGTTTCACACACAGGGAACAAAAAGAAATACAAAAGTAAGGTGACTTGTGATGAAGAACAATTGTTCATATCATACACTTTTATATTTGAATCTATACATTTAACGTATTTTTATCTCAAAATTAACATACAATATTATTAATACATATTTAAAGCTAATTTACATCATTCATTGATAAAAGTGAATTTTTCTACAATAAGTTTTCCGAATTACATGCATGAGACTGTTTAAATTTGTAATCAAATAACCGACATTAACATTGATGTCAAAAGACAATCCTCATAAATTAATTTATATTTACTAATTCAAAGAAAAATGGTTCTAATAACATAATTATTTTGTTCATTTGAGGTTATGCATATTTTTGAATTTATGTACATTGTCTTTTATTCGTTAATTAGCATAGAGTTTTAAATTTCTACGGTTTACTAGATTATTTTTAAATTTGTAAGACACTTGTTTTTACTAAACCAATGATAACTCATGTGAAAGTTAAAGAAAGGCCTAAACTTGTAGAAGATATATAAATTTGTAACATGCTCAATTTTTTTTTTAAAAAATTATTACATAAGCTGTATGTTTCTTTTTTTTTCTTTTAGTTGCGAATTATTATTTTTGAAGTCACATATTCTACATTTTCAAGTTAATCATTTGATAAAATAGTAAATTATATTGCTATCACTTGAATTACTTTGTTCGTGGATTTATATTATATAAAATCTTCAAAAAGTTGTCATTACGTAGCTTATTGTTAATTACATCTGATGGCGAGAGCAAAATTCTCTTACTTTAAAGAATATAAATATATATTTTCGCGAGAGGTTTTAGACATATTTGCTTTATTGTCGATTATGTCAGAAGTATAGTGAGTGGTCGAATAATGATAAGATTAAAGAAAATCTTAACTATGTGTATGTGGATGTATGTACGTACTTGTTATTGTTGACAATAGTATGTAGTTTTTCGCTTTTTACAAAAATAATTTATTTTTTTAATTTTTCCACTCGTTTTAGGATTGATACTATTTATATTAATCTTTAGGGAAAGATAATAACTTGATGCTTTTAAGATTTTACAACTTCAGTCATAATCATTTTGAGGTAATGACTATTCTTAAGTAATATTTTCAACATAAAATACGACTAATGTTCGTTAACAGAAATTTAAAGAATACTAAATCACTTGATATATACTATGTTTACATATATTTTAAATAATAGATATATGGGTTTTAAGTTTTTGTAAACACTTCATTCAACTCGTTCCAATCATTATTATAGGTCAACATGAAAATATCTCATTTTTGTTATTGATGTTTGTAAGATATGTTATTCTATCCGTAGAATTTCGAGGATGAGTATATGTGTACTCAAAATAAGAGAGACTAAAATAACACTTTGGTTAATTTAAACTAAATTTCGATTTTTTTTACCAAACGGGATACATAGTTTGGTTAATGCAATAAAATAGTATAGTACATATATATGTTAGTTAATCAACATTGGAATCAACGAAAAGCATAATTGATTAGTCAAATCAAACAATGTAAAACAATACGCATGTCTTCAAAAACGACACTACACTGAAAGGAACTCTGTGGTAGGAGCTATATTATTATCAATTTACCAGAAAAATGTAATTAATGAAGCTTTCGAATAATGTTTAAATAATAATCATATTTATTTGATCATACCTCGTATTAATTTTTCATTTAAAGATATAAATACATACTTTCGATATATTAACGAACTAATTAGAAACATGTCCAAATGTCTTGCAAAGTTCCCACACTTTTTCACTTTTAAGCCATGCTTCGTTTGTCTCTTTCTCACCAAGACGCTTGTCGACTATAGACACTTGTGTTAGAAGCTTGTGACAGTCCTCTCCGACCTTTAATAGAGCGTTGCAAGTTTCTTTCGATACTTGTTTTCCATTGTTAAAGATATATTCGGATATGACACCGCCAAAAGTTGCACCTAGCTTCCTTTCACATTTTTGAAAGTCGTCCGCCTTCGAGGTGCTAGGTGCGGCAACAGAGTCATTTGCGAAACATTGTTCAGAGATAACAAGGACTGAAACAAGTACTAGAGCAATTTTGATTGTTCTAGGATACATATCGAAAACTTATATTTCAAATTAAAGATATATATATCTCAAGTACGTTTCACACACAGGGAACAAAAAGAAATACAAAAGTAAGGTGACTTGTGATGGAGAACAATTGTTCATATCATACACTTTTATATTTGAATCTATACATTTAACGTATTTTTATCTCAAAATTAACATACAATATTATTAATACATATTTAAAGCTAATTTACATCATTCATTGATAAAAGTGAATTTTTCTACAATAAGTTTTCCGAATTATATGCATGAGAGTGTTTAAATTTGTAATCAAATAACCGACATTAACATTGATGTCAAAAGACAATCCTCATAAATTAATTTATATTTACTAATTCAAAGAAAAATGGTTCTAATAACATAATTATTTTGTTCATTTGAGGTTATGCATATTTTTGAATTTATGTACATTGTCTTTTATTCGTTAATTAGCATAGAGTTTTAAATTTCTACGGTTTACTAGATTATTTTTAAATTTGTAAGACACTTGTTTTTAGTAAACCAATGATAACTCATGTGAAAGTTAAAGAAAGGCCTAAACTTGTAGAAGATATATAAATTTGTAACATGCTCAATTTTTTTTTTTAAAATTATTACATAAGCTGTATGTTTCTTCTTTTTTCTTTTAGCTGCGAATTATTATTTTTGACGTCATATATTCTACATTTTCAAGTTAATCATTTGATAAAATAGTAAATTATATTGCTTTCACTTGAATTACTTTGTTCGTGGATTTATATAATATAAAATCTTCAAAAAGTTGTCATTACGTAGTTTATTGTTAATTACATCTGATGGCGAGAGCGAAATTCTCTTACTTTAAAGAATATAAATATATATTTTCGCGAGAGGTTTTAAACATATTTGCTTTAATGTCGATTATGTCAGAAGTATAGTGAGTGGTCGAATAATGATAAGATTAAAGAAAATCTTAACTATGTGTATGTGGATGTATGTACGTACTTGTTATTGTTGACAATAGTATGTAGTTTTTCGCTTTTTACAAAAATAATTTATTTTTTTAATTTTTGCACTCGTCTTAGAATTGATACTATTTATATTAATCTTTAGGGAAAGATAATAACATGATGCTTTTAAGATTTTACAACTTCAGTCATAATCATTTTGAGGTAATGACTATTCTTAAGTAATATTTTCAACATAAAATACGACTAATGTTCGTTAACAGAAATTTAAAGAATACTAAATCACTTGATACATACTATGTTTACATATATTTTAAATAATAGATATATGGGTTTTAAGTTTTTGTAAACACTTCATTCAACTCGTTCCAATCATTATTATAGGTCAACATGAAAATATCTCATTTTTGTTATTGATGTTTGTAAGATATGTTATTCTATCCGTAGAATTTCGAGGATGAGTATATGTGTACTCAAAATAAGAGAGAGTAAAATAACACTTTGGTTAATTTAAACTAAATTTCGATTTTTTTTACCAAACGGGATACATAGTTTGGTTAATGCAATAAAATAGTATAGTACATATATATGTTAGTTAATCAACATTGGAATCAACGAAAAGCATAATTGATTAGTCAAATCAAACAATGTAAAACAATACGCATGTCTTCAAAAACGACACTACACTGAAAGGAACTCTGTGGTAGGAGCTATATTATTATCAATTTACCAGAAAAATGTAATTAATGAAGCTTTCGAATAATGTTTAAATAATAATCATATTTATTTGATCATACCTCGTATTAATTTTTCATTTAAAGATATAAATACATACTTTCGATATATTAACGAACTAATTAGAAACATGTCCAAATGTCTTGCAAAGTTCCCACACTTTTTCACTTTTAAGCCATGCTTCGTTTGTCTCTTTCTCACCAAGACGCTTGTCGACTATAGACACTTGTGTTAGAAGCTTGTGACAGTCCTCTCCGACCTTTAATAGAGCGTTGCAAGTTTCTTTCGATACTTGTTTTCCATTGTTAAAGATATATTCGGATATGACACCGCCAAAAGTTGCACCTAGCTTCCTTTCACATTTTTGAAAGTCGTCCGCCTTCGAGGTGCTAGGTGCGGCAACAGAGTCATTTGCGAAACATTGTTCAGAGATAACAAGGACTGAAACAAGTACTAGAGCAATTTTGATTGTTCTAGGATACATATCGAAAACTTATATTTCAAATTAAAGATATATATATCTCAAGTACGTTTCACACACAGGGAACAAAAAGAAATACAAAAGTAAGGTGACTTGTGATGGAGAACAATTGTTCATATCATACACTTTTATATTTGAATCTATACATTTAACGTATTTTTATCTCAAAATTAACATACAATATTATTAATACATATTTAAAGCTAATTTACATCATTCATTGATAAAAGTGAATTTTTCTACAATAAGTTTTCCGAATTATATGCATGAGAGTGTTTAAATTTGTAATCAAATAACCGACATTAACATTGATGTCAAAAGACAATCCTCATAAATTAATTTATATTTACTAATTCAAAGAAAAATGGTTCTAATAACATAATTATTTTGTTCATTTGAGGTTATGCATATTTTTGAATTTATGTACATTGTCTTTTATTCGTTAATTAGCATAGAGTTTTAAATTTCTACGGTTTACTAGATTATTTTTAAATTTGTAAGACACTTGTTTTTAGTAAACCAATGATAACTCATGTGAAAGTTTAAGAAAGGCCTAAACTTGTAGAAGATATATAAATTTGTAACATGCTCAGTTTTTTTTTTAAAATTATTACATAAGCTGTATGTTTCTTCTTTTTTCTTTTAGCTGCGAATTATTATTTTTGACGTCATATATTCTACATTTTCAAGTTAATCATTTGATAAAATAGTAAATTATATTGCTTTCACTTGAATTACTTTGTTCGTGGATTTATATAATATAAAATCTTCAAAAAGTTGTCATTACGTAGTTTATTGTTAATTACATCTGATGGCGAGAGCGAAATTCTCTTACTTTAAAGAATATAAATATATATTTTCGCGAGAGGTTTTAAACATATTTGCTTTAATGTCGATTATGTCAGAAGTATAGTGAGTGGTCGAATAATGATAAGATTAAAGAAAATCTTAACTATGTGTATGTGGATGTATGTACGTACTTGTTATTGTTGACAATAGTATGTAGTTTTTCGCTTTTTACAAAAATAATTTATTTTTTTAATTTTTGCACTCGTCTTAGAATTGATACTATTTATATTAATCTTTAGGGAAAGATAATAACATGATGCTTTTAAGATTTTACAACTTCAGTCATAATCATTTTGAGGTAATGACTATTCTTAAGCAATATTTTCAACATAAAATACGACTAATGTTCGTTAACAGAAATTTAAGGAATACTAAATCACTTGATACATACTATTTTTACATATGTTTTAAATAATAGATATATGGGTTTTAAGTTTTTGTAAACACTTCATTCAACTCGTTCCAATCATTATTATAGGTCAACATGAAAATATCTCATTTTTTTTATTGATGTTTGTAAGATATGTTATTCTATCCGTAGAATTTCGAGGATGAGTATATGTGTACTCAAAATAAGAGAGAGTAAAATAACACTTTGGTTAATTTAAACTAAATTTCGATTTTTTTTACCAAACGGGATACATAGTTTGGTTAATGCGATAAAATAGTATAGTACATATATATGTTAGTTAATCAACATTGGAATCAACGAAAAGCATAATTGATTAGTCAAATCAAACAATGTAAAACAATACGCATGTCTTCAAAAACGACACTACACTGAAAGGAACTCTGTGGTAGGAGCTATATTATTATCAATTTACCAGAAAAATGTAATTAATGAAGCTTTCGAATAATGTTTAAATAATAATCATATTTATTTGATCATACCTCGTATTAATTTTTCATTTAAAGATATAAATACATACTTTCGATATACTAACGAACTAATTAGAAACATGTCCAAATGTCTTGCAAAGTTCCCACACTTTTTCACTTTTAAGCCATGCTTCGTTTGTCTCTTTCTCACCAAGACGCTTGTCGACTATAGACACTTGTGTTAGAAGCTTGTGACAGTCCTCTCCGACCTTTAATAGAGCGTTGCAAGTTTCTTTCGATACTTGTTTTCCATTGTTAAAGATATATTCGGATATGACACCGCCAAAAGTTGCACCTAGCTTCCTTTCACATTTTTGAAAGTCGTCCGCCTTCGAGGTGCTAGGTGCGGCAACAGAGTCATTTGCGAAACATTGTTCAGTGATAACAAGGACTGTAACAAGTACTAGAGCAATTTTGATTGTTCTAGGATACATATTGAAAACTTATATTTCAAATTAAAGATATATATATATATATCTCAAGTATGTAATCCTCTAGAAATTCTAACGCGATACAGTGGCGGAAACACTGTAGAGTCGGGATTAAAACACACTGTAACTATGTCTTGTAATAATTTAAATGGTAAAGTCAAACGTTAGGCCTTAAATAAAATGGCCAAAAAATTAAAACAATCCACGAAGAGGTTTGACAATCCACAAAACAAAATCATTAAAATTAATCGAGCAAGGATCATGTCTGCCCGCTAGCCCACACCCAGAAACATGCATACCTGTCATGTTAAAAACACAACAGCCACAATCAGTGAGGAGCAACGTCAACGTTCTCCCAGCCGTATAACAGGATTTTAAAACTGTAATTACTACTATAGAAAAATAGTAAAAATGGAAAACAGTAAAACATTATATTAAAATAAGCTTTCACCATAAAACAAAATAATAAAAAGGGTTTCCGAAGAAACATAAAAATATTTGCCAACTTGCAAACCAATTTATCGATAATAAATAAAATAATCAAAATGGCGTTATGGATAGGATTAGTGTAGACGGCTAGACTTTCACTAGGAGAATACTAAAATCTAGCTTCGAGAACTTAGTTCAAACAAATCAAACTTCGATCTCTAACTAGGCTACTCAACCATAATAGGACGGCGACTTATAAATGCGTGGCCCTAGTTTAAGATAATATGTACACCCCTCCCGAGCACCATAAATACTCAGTTCAACCCGACGGCGTCTTACACTGCGAGGCACGAGCTTAAGAAAATATACACACACTCCCGAACACCATATATGCTCGGTTCAACAACCAGTGTGCCCCATAAAGACACACCAGCCTTATAGTTGATGGCAAAAACGTAAACCCCAGAATATATTACTCTAACCTCACACTCGTCCTTATTCCATAACTCCCAAAACAAGCCATTATCGATATATAAAAGATGTATTCAATATAAACAATATGAGAACAAAAAGAAAAGCATCACTTTCCAAAAGAGGAAACTTTCTATTTTAGGAAACTTCTATTTTTAGAAACTTACTAAAAATAGCATCATATGAAAATAGCAAAATAGTAGTTTAAAATAATACAACATTTTTAGTAAACGATATAGATTTAGAAAACTAGTAATTTCGGCCTTAACGATATTAATTATTAGAGTGAACATTTAATTTTATGAAATTATTAAAATATCGTATAAGCGTTACAAAATGATTAAAAATGTCTTAAACATTTTAATAATACTAATTAGGGTTTTTTCAAAAGTTAAAAAGCTAAAATTCCCTAACTATTATTAGTTTCGACAATAGAATTATAAATAGAATTTTACGGCAAATGTCAAATTAAATCTTTTAACGTCTTTTATTTAACTAAACCATTGAATATATTTAGAATATGTTAAGGGATGATTTAACTCTTAAATTTTCAGACTTAAACACTTTCAAAATAGCTGGAAAATAATTCTTTTTGGTAAGACGAAGAATTTTAACGATAAAGCACAATTTGTCCGAAAATCAATACTTATTAATTAAAGACTTTAATAAATAGTACAAAAATTACGTAAAATAGTTAAAATGTATTTATGGACATTCTGTCCAGAAAAGAAAATTTTCCAGAATCATGAAACTCGATTTTTAAAGCGTTTTCTCGTTAATCGTCCAATCTCGACAATAACGATTAATAAAAATAGTAATTACAAAACGATTTAAGTATTAATATCCAAAAATTATTATTACACTTTAAAATCCTAATTTTCCAGAATATAAATTTTCCATATTTTTCCAAAATCCCAGATTCAACAAATACCAACAAAACCGTCATTTAAACCCGTTTTCACAATTAATGATTTCATTAATAAACTTATCGTTCCTAACATTTTATTAAGGCACTAAAAATCATAAAAATACATTTTAATATGAAATCATCAGAATCATAATTTTTTCCAGATTTTAAAAAAAGACCATAAATCGAGAATTTAAACAACAAACACGGTTTTAACGATAAACGATGATTTAAAGTGATTAATTAATTCATCCACTTAACAATTCCGAAAAATTATGAACAAATTCAGAAAATTCTATTTCACCAGAAAGTTTCACCACGCCAAAAATCAGATTAAAATAAAATGTTTAGGTACTAGAACTAAAAATCGGCTTTTAATCATTTTTGTCCGTAAACGGTAATAATTCAATAATCGATATTTAAAATATCAGAAAAATCCTAAATTATTATAGATCATCAAAAATATCAATTTTACAGAATGTAAACATATATTACATGTTTAGGCCGAATATTATGATTTTACAAATTAATATGACGATTTAATCGTTAATCTCGTAAAAGCGATAAAAATACCGAAACATACGAATTTTCAAATTTTAAAAATTTTCCAGAATTCGTGACATACATATATTGCCAAAAATAAAATTATAATAATATACATGCAATTACACAAATAAAATCATGCAATACCGAGTAACATCGACGTTACCTCTACTCCAAGTCTGAATCAACGATATATTCGTCGGCTTCGGGATCGTTCAAAAATCCTACCAAATACGAAAATCATGGCAGAAAAATACCATGAGAAAACTAATAAAAATCAAGGTAAAAATTGATCGAAAACGACGTTGATTAATACCTTAACGAAGAGAACGGAAAGAGGGTTATTTGACGATGAATTTGAGTCGATTAAGACTAGAATTGAAGCAAAATAATCCTAGAATAGGGGAAGAGTGCCACGGCCAAGAGGAAGAAGATAGATTTTTTTTTAACTTGATGAATGAATAAAGTGTAGTATGGAAATGGATGGTTTTCAAAATATAAATGAGATTAAAGTGTTGATGAAAACTATGTGCAAAAATGACAAAGTGGCTGACCAAGTTTAAGGAGAAAGGAGTATGAAAAGTTTTGATAATAATGCAACAATGAATGAAAAGAATTTATCTTACATTTACGTTTTAACGTGATAAAATGAAACATTTAAATAAAACGTAATAAAACTTGTGACCAAGAGCTTAGTCGGTCCAAAATGTAAGGAAATGGTCTCAAATGATTTATAAGTTGATAAAAAGTATAATCGTAAAATAGTTAAAGACATTTCAAAGTAATTCGAGTAAACCTCGCGTAAGAAAATAATTATTCGCGAAGCTTCGTAATAAAAATCATTAACTACTAAATTCTGTAAATAAAAATATTTACTAGTTGGAAATATTATAGAAACGTATTCAAACATTTTTAGGAAAAGGAAAACTTAAATCCAAGCTTAAAAATGTCAATTCGAAGAGAAATAGAATTCCTTGCGGAAAAATTAATTAACTTACGAAGAAACCAAATAAATGGATTTAAAAAGAATTTAAATCTTTAAAATTAAAAATAAAAATTATCAAACTCAAAAATTAAAATAGAGCTTAGTAAAATGATGAAATATGAGGCCAAAAGTGACAGAGTTAAGACGGAGTCTTAACGGAAAGAATGAAAATGCTTAGGAAAAATAGCGGGTGTTACAAAGTACGTTTCACACAAATGGAACAAAAAGAAATACAAAAGTAAGGTGACTTGTGATGGAGAACAATTGTTCATATCATACACTTTTATATTTGAATCTATACATTTAACGTATTTGTATCTCAAAATTAACATACAATATTATTAATACATATTTAAAGCTAATTTACATCATTCATTGATAAAAGTGAATTTTTCTACAATAAGTTTCCCGAATTATATGCATGAGAGTGTTTAATTTTGTAATCAAATAACTGACATTAACATTGATGTCAAAAGACAATCCACATAAATTAATTTATATTTACTAATTCAAAAAAAAAATGGTTCTAATAACATAATTATTTTGTTCATTTGAGGTTATGCATATTTTTGAATTTACGTACATTGTCTTTTATTCGTTAATTAGCATAGAGTTTTAAATTTCTACGGTTTACTAGATTATTTTTAAATTTGTAAACACTTGTTTTTACTAAACCAATGATAACTCATGTGAAAGTTAAAGAAAGGCCTAAACTTGTAGAAGATATATAAATTTGTAACATGCTCAATTTTTTTTTTAAAATTATTACATAAGCTGTATGTTTCTTCTTTTTTCTTTTAGCTGCGAATTATTATTTTTGACGTCATATATTCTACATTTTCAAGTTAATCATTTGATAAAATAGTAAATTATATTGCTTTCACTTGAATTACTTTGTTCGTGGATTTATATGTTAGTACTACGAAGGAGTAACAATGAAGAAAAGGAATGACAGAAACCAAACCGACGTGACAAAGTTAAACCGGAAATAGGGACCGAAACCGAGGCAACCAGGCAACACAAAAGAAGATGCAAAAAAACTTGAACAAAAGTCAGAGGACAAGTTGGACTTTGCAGCAAAAGTTTTTAGCAGTAAACAAACTTGAATCAAAGGAGTGGACAAGTTGGACTTTGCGGCAGAAATTCAAAGCAACAAAACAAACCGGCAACGCAACAAGAACAAACGGACAGAATTCTGAGACAAGTAACGGACAGAATCCGGGAAGCAACAAACGGGCAGAAAACCGAGAGGCAACAGCACAGTAGCAGCGAACCAATCGAGCAGAAACGTGATGAATATTGCTGTGTCGTGGTACCCGCCACTGACTTGAAAACTATTGCGGCTCGACCGTGGTGGTTATCGACTCGTACCGGTAGTTTTCCAAGGTAAACACAGCAGCCGACTGACTCGACCACTCGAGGCAGAAGGCTATGGAGAAACACGAACTTAACCCAGAAAGAGAGAGATTAAAGATGAGAGGAGAGGTAGTTTTGTGTGTCTTGTACTTGCCGAATGAAAGGAACAACAACCCTATTTATACAGCAAACAGGATGAAGAGGAGCCAAAAAAGAAATTAAGAGCCCTCTTAATTTCAATCATCAATGGCAGAATAAAACAATGAATGAGAATGGATATGCATAACTGCCATATTTGACTGAGAAGGGGGAGATGAATCGGGACATCCTAGGCTGCAGAATCTGGACAATCCAGTACACACATGAAAAGGCCCAAATCTGTAAAACCGAGCCCGAGATGGCTTTTCAAGCCTTTACAACCAACAATCCCCCACAAAGGCGAAGGAAAGACGAGAGAAAAATTCTGGGTTAAGGAAGGATTGGATACTTAGGTATCAATGTCTTTCGACTTGAATTGACACATTAGTGAAAATGAGGCAACAACTTACTTACAAATAAGAGAATATCTTTCGATTTGAATTCCTTACTGATTTTCGGCTGAGACCCTCATAACACATATCATACCTTCAAATCGTGTTTGCTCCGCGATTTCAATGTGCAACGCTTTTCATGGCCATGCGTATACCTCGGTATAACAGGTGTTTTAGTTAAGACTTTTCAAAGTTTAACACAGACGGCGGCCAAACCGTCTCACCCGTATAGGTGGTTCAAGTGCTTCTCAATAGCACTTCTCACTAGAACCATTAAGGACGTAGAAGTCCATTCTGTAAAACAAATTCACAAATCCATCAAGTGCTTCTCAACTAGCACCACCATAAAGGCTATGGATTAAATGCCATAGGAATAGTTCTTTGGTTCACGTCAAATCATACACTGCTTTGACTTAAGAACCTCAGTCCCATTCCCCTCGACAATTCACGGACTACTCTCCGTGGCAATCCTTTTGTAAAAAGATCGACAAGGTTGCTTTCGGACCTCACATAGTCCACAACAATTACTCCATTTTTCAGGAATTGTTTAACCACACCATGCCTGATTCGAATATGTCTTTTGTTGCCATTGTAGACATCATTCTTAGCAACACCAATTGCTGCTTGTGAATCACAGTGCAAGGAGACTGGTGCAGCCTGTCCCCCCCACAACGGCATGTCTGCTAGGAGGTTTCTCAGCCAATCTGCCTCTTGTCCTGCCAACTCAAGAGCAATAAACTCAGATTCCATAGTGGAGGTTGCTATACAAGTCTGCTTTGAAGACTTCCACGAGATAGCACCTCCACCTATGGTAAACACATAACCACTAGTTGAACTGACTTCTGGATTACTGTTGGTCCAGTTAGCATCACTGTAACCTTCTAACACAGCAGGGTACGCACCGTAATGCAGACATAGATCGCAAGTACCTTTCAGATATCGTAGCAAACGACTCAAAGCAGTCCAATGTTCACTATTAGGGTTATGAGTATATCTACTTAGTCTACTCACAGCATAAGCAATATCAGGCCGAGTGCAGTTCATGAGAAACATCACACTTCCTATGATTTTAGCATATTCTACTTGGGAGACACTTTCGCCCAAATTTTTACATAGGTGAACACTAGGATCATAGGGAGTTCTAGCAGGCTCAACATCAAAGTGGTCAAATTTTCTCAACATCTTTTCCACATAATGAGACTGGCTTAGGGCGATTCCATTAAAGTTTTGGATAATCTTAACTCCTAGGATAACGTCAGCTTTCCCTAAATCTTTCATCTCAAACTGCGATGACAAGAACTGTTTGGTTTTATTTACGACAAATAGATTCTTACCAATTATTAGCATGTCATCAACATACAAGCAAATAATCACACAATCTGATCCAAACATCTTTGAATACACACATGAATCAGAATTATTGGTAATATAGCCATCTTTAATCAAGGTGTTGTGAAATTTTTCATACCACTGTTTGGGTGCTTGTTTCAGACCGTATAGTGATTTTCTCAGTTTACACACTTACTCTCTTGACCCTTAACCACAAACCCCTCGGGTTGTGACATGTAGATCTCTTCCTTTAAGTCTCCATTCAAAAAAGCTGTTTTTACATCCATTTGATGTATTACAAGATTATGAATAGCAGCCAAAGCGATTAGAGTTCTAATGGTGGAAATTTTGGTCACAGGTGAGTAAGTATCAAAATAATCAAAATCTTTCTTTTGTGTAAACCCTCTTACCACAAGTCTAGCCTTGAATCTTTCTATCGTACCGTCGGGTCTAAGTTTCCTTTTAAATAACCATTTACTGGAAATCGGCTTACTCCCCTTAGGTAAATCAGTTAACTCCCATGTCTGATTTGAAACAATAGAGTCTAGTTCTCTTTTAATGGCATCTTTCCAAAAGTTAGCATCAATAGACCGCATAGCCTCATTATAAGTTTTTGGATCTTCTTCCATTAAAAAGGCAGAAACAAACTCATCACTTGTGCAAAAATCACATGCATTTTCAATTAAGAAAGTTGTAATAAAATCATCGCCGAAATCTTTCTCAATTCTAGGCCTTTTACTCCTTCTAGGTTCAACATCATGATCAACAGAGGTACTACTCCTAGCATGCATGGAACTATCAGCAGGATTAACAGGCAATTCAGACAACTCAGGCAAAGATGCAACATCTTTCTTTAATGGGAAAACATGCTCAAAAAATTCAGCGTCTCTAGCTTCAGAAATAGATCGATCACTTAAAGACATAAATCTATATGCAGCACTATTTTGAGCATATCCAATGAAAACACAATCATAGGTTTTAGGTCCTATAGTAGGCCTCCTAAAATTAGGTAAACCCACTTTAGCTAAACACCCCCACACTCTCAGGAAACTAAGGTTGGGAGCATAACCCTTCCACAACTCGTAGGGTGTCTTGTCTAATTTCTTATGAGGTACCCTATTAAGAATATGACAGGCAGACAAAACCGCTTCCCCCCACATGTCATCGGAAAGGCCAGAACTTAAAAGCATAGCATTCATCATTTCCTTTAAAGTTCTGTTTTTACGTTCAGCTACTCCATTTGATTGGGGTGTGTAAGGTGGACTTTTCTCATGAATTAGACCATATTTCTCACAGAAGTCTATTAAATAATTAGAGCCATATTCACCACCCCTCTCGGACCTAACTCGTTTAATCTTCTTATCAAGTTGATTTTCTACCTCGTTTTTAAACTTAACAAACATATCTTCAGCTTCACTTTTATGCGTAAGTAAATACACTTTAGTGTACCTAGAACAATCATCTATAAAAGTGACATAGTAATGTTTGCCTCCTCTGGTCATAGTGCTTTTAAAATCTGCTAGGTCGGTGTGAATCAACTCTAGAAGGTCTGTATGTCTAGTTTTAACAGGTTTATTTGGCTTCTTAGCAAATTTAGCCTCTACACAGCTAGGACATTTTGTAAACACTTCTGAGGATAATGACGGGATAAGAGACATTGATTTGAGTTTTTTAATAGACTCAACATTCGCATGACCTAGTCTACCATGCCACACATCAATAGACTCAGCTATATAAACAGAAGAAGAAGCTTTATTATCAATAGTAGAAACAAACCCCCACTAAGATAGCCCTTGCCCACGAAGTCTCCATTGCGAGACATTACAACCTTGTCAGCCTCAAAAACAAGTTTCACACCAACTTTGTTAAGTAAGGCACCAGACACTAGGTTTCTACGCAACGAAGGAACATACAAAACATTACTAAGGGCAAGAGTCTTCCCTGAGGTAAGTTTTAGAAACACCTTGCCTTTTCCTGTGATAACAGCGGAGGAGGAGTTACCCATGTAGACGCATTCACCATCATCTACAGCTTCAAACTCGGCAAACAGCTCCTTATTAGCACAGAGATGCCTTGAAGCTCCAGTATCCAGAATCCAGTCACTAGCATTTGCCACCAGATTTGCCTCAACCACGACAGCTGCAATGATGTCATCTGTTTCAGCAAGATTAGCTTGACCGGCATGACCACCTTTTTTCTGGGGGCATTGATAAGCTTTGTGACCTGGTTGACCACATACAAAGCACACCAGATTAGTATTTGGTTTCTGAATTTTTTGAACGGCCTTGGTGTATTTTCCTTGTTTTTGTTTGTTTTTATTCCCTTGATCCTTGCCTTCACCACCTTTAGTATTTCCCTTGTTCCCCTTATTCCCCTTATTCTTATCTCCTTTAGAAGACCCACCGGTTTCAACGAGATTAGCTTTGACGGGATTCTGGGACAGACTAAGAGATTTATCCTTTAAACGGTTGGCCTCTTCAGTTCTCATATGGATCACTAGTTCTTGGAGTGACAGATCTTTCTTTTTGTGTTTGAGCTGATTTCTATAATCGCTCCAAGAACGGGGGAATTTTTCCAACAAAACATTAGCAAGAAAAACTTCATCTAACTTCATCCCTTCATTAACAACGTCGCTACATAAATTTTCGTAGACATGGACTTGATCCATAATAGGTTTATCGTCAACCATTTGAAAATTTAGCCATTGACCCACCACATATTTCTTTTTTCCAGCATCGTCAGCCCCATATTTTTTCTCCAACGACTCCCAAATAAATTTAGCTGACTTATGGACCATAAATAAGTCAAAAAGAGTATTAGTCATATGGTTAAGTATATGACATCTAGCCGTTTTATTATCCTTCTCATATTTTTTGACTAACTCTTCATTTTTATTTATGAAAGAAATTAGAGGTGGAGTGACCTCGACAGCATTGTTAATCGACATTGGAATAGGGGGGTCGTTAAACAAAACATGATCAACCTCTAATTGCTCAAAAAACATCAACAATTTTTGTGACCATCGTCTGTAATTGTTACCATCAAGGGGTTCCAACTTTGACAGGTCAGAAATAGTTTTTGACAAAATCGACATTGTTACGGAATGAACAATAGTTTTCAAATTGTTAGTACTACGAAGGAGTAACAATGAAGAAAAGGAATGACAGAAACCAAACCGACGTGACAAAGTTAAACCGGAAATAGGGACCGAAACCGAGGCAACCAGGCAACACAAAAGAAGATGCAAAAAAACTTGAACAAAAGTCAGAGGACAAGTTGGACTTTGCAGCAAAAGTTTTTAGCAGTAAACAAACTTGAATCAAAGGAGTGGACAAGTTGGACTTTGCGGCAGAAATTCAAAGCAGCAAAACAAACCGGCAACGCAACAAGAACAAACGGACAGAATTCTGAGACAAGTAACGGACAAAATCCGGGAAGCAACAAACGGGCAGAAAACCGAGAGGCAACAGCACAGTAGCAGCGAATCAATCGAGCAGAAACGTGATGAATATTGCTGTGTCGTGGTACCCGCCACTGACTTGAAAACTATTGCGGCTCGACCGTGGTGGTTATCGACTCGTACCGGTAGTTTCCCAAGGTAAACACAGCAGCCGACTGACTCGACCACTCGAGGCAGAAGGCTATGGAGAAACACGAACTTAACCCAGAAAGAGAGAGATTAAAGATGAGAGGAGAGGTAGTTTTGTGTGTCTTGTACTTGCCCAATGAAAGGAACAACAACCCTATTTATACAGCAAACAGGATGAAGAGGAGCCAAAAAAGAAATTAAGAGCCCTCTTAATTTCAATCATCAATGGCAGAATAAAACAATGAATGAGAATGGATATGCATAACTGCCATATTTGACTGAGAAGGGGGAGATGAATCGGGACATCCTAGGCTGCAGAATCTGGACAATCCAGTACACACATGAAAAGGCCCAAATCTGTAAAACCGAGCCCGAGATGGCTTTTCAAGCCTTTACAACCAACATTATATAAAATAAAATCTTCAAAAAGTTGTCATTACGTAGTTTATTGTTAATTACATCTGATGGCGAGAGCGAAATTCTCTTACTTTAAAGAATATAAATATATATTTTCGCGAGAGGTTTTAAACATATTCGCTTTAATGTCGATTATGTCAGAAGTATAGTGAGTGGTCGAATAATGATAAGATTAAAGAAAATCTTAACTATGTGTATATGGATGTATGTACGTACTTGTTATTGTTAACAATAGTATGTAGTTTTTCGCTTTTACAAAAACAAATTATTTTTTTAATTTTTCCACTCGTTTTAGGATTGATACTATTTATATTAATCTTAAGGGAAAGATAATAACTTGATGCTTTTAAGATTTTACAACTTCAGTCATAATCATTTTGAGGTAATGACTATTCTTAAGTAATATTTTCAACATAAAATACGACTAATGTTCGTTAACACAAATTTAAGGAATACTAAATCACTTGATACATACTATGTTTACATATATTTTAAATAATAGATATATGGGTTTTAAGTTTTTGTAAACACTTCATTCAACTCGTTCCAATCATTATTATAGGTCAACATGAAAATATCTCATTTTTTTTATTGATGTTTGTAAGATATGTTATTCTATCCGTAGAATTTCGAGGATGAGTATATGTGTACTCAAAATAAGAGAGAGTAAAATAATACTTTGGTTAATTTAAACTAAATTTCGATTTTTTTTACCAAACGGGATACATAGTTTGGTTAATGCGATAAAATAGTATAGTACATATATATGTTAGTTAATCAACATTGGAATCAACGAAAAGCATATTTGATTAGCCAAATCAAACAGTGTAAAACAATACGCATGTCTTCAAAAACGACACTACACTGAAAGGAACTCTGTGGTAGGAGCTATATTATTATCAATTTACCAGAAAAATGTAATTAATGAAGCTTTCGAATAATGTTTAAATAATAACCATATTTATTTGATCATACCTCGTATTAATTTTTCATTTAAAGATATAAATACATACTTTCGATATATTAACGAACTAATTAGAAACATGTCCAAATGTCTTGCAAAGTTCCCACACTTTTTCACTTTTAAGCCATGCTTCGTTTGTCTCTTTCTCACCAAGACGCTTGTCGACTATAGATACTTGTGTTAGAAGCTTGTGACAGTCCTCTCCGACCTTTAATAGAGCGTTGCAAGTTTCTTTCGATACTTGTTTTCCATTGTTAAAGATATATTCGGATATGACACCGCCAAAAGTTGCACCTAGCTTCCTTTCACATTTTTGAAAGTCGTCCGCCTTCGAGGTGCTAGGTGCGGCAACAGAGTCATTTGCGAAACATTGTTCAGAGATAACAAGGACTGAAACAAGTACTAGAGCAATTTTGATTGTTCTAGGATACATATCGAAAACTTATATTTCAAATTAAAGATATATATATCTCAAGTACGTTTCACACACAGGGAACAAAAAGAAATACAAAAGTAAGGTGACTTGTGATGGAGAACAATTGTTCATATCATACACTTTTATATTTGAATCTATACATTTATTTAACGTATTTGTATCTCAAAATTAACATACAATATTATTAATACATATTTAAAGCTAATTTACATCATTCATTGATAAAAGTGAATTTTTCTACAATAAGTTTTCCGAATTATATGCATGAGAGTGTTTAATTTTGTAGTCAAATAACTGACATTAACATTGATGTCAAAAGACAATCCTCATAAATTAATTTATATTTACTAATTCAAAAAAAATGGTTCTAATAACATAATTATTTTGTTCATTTGAGGTTATGCATATTTTTGAATGTACGTACATTGTCTTTTATTCGTTAATTAGCATAGAGTTTTAAATTTCCACGGTTTACTAGATTATTTTTAAATTTGTAAGACACTTGTTTTTACTAAACCAATGATAACTCATGTGAAAGTTAAAGAAAGGCCTAAACTTGTAGAAGATATATAAATTTGTAACATGCTCAATTTTTTTTTTAAAATTATTAAATAAGCTGTATGTTTCTTCTTTTTTCTTTTAGTTGCGAATTATTATTTTTGTCGTCATATATTCTACATTTTCAAGTTAATCATTTGATAAAATAGTAAATTATATTCCTATCACTTGAATTACTTTGTTCGTGGATTTATATTATATAAAATCTTCAAAAAGTTGTCATTACGTAGTTTATAGTTAATTACATCTGATGGCGAGAGCGAAATTCTCTTACATTAAAGAATATAAATATATATTTTCGCGAGAGGTTTTAAACATATTCGCTTTATTGTCGATTATGTCAGAAGTATAGTGAGTGGTCGAATAATGATAAGATTAAAGAAAATCTTAACTACGTGTATATGGATGTATGTACGTACTTGTTATTGTTGACAATAGTATGTAGTTTTTCGCTTTTTACAAAAACAATTTATTTTTTTAATTTTTCCACTCGTTTTAGGATTGATACTATTTATATTAATCTTTAGAGAAAGATAATAACTTGATGCTTTTAAGATTTTACAACTTCAGTCATAATCATTTTGAGGTAATGACTATTCTTAAGTAATATTTTCAACATAAAATACGACTAATGTTCGTTAACAGAAATTTAAAGAATACTAAATCACTTGATACATACTATGTTTACATATATTTTAAATAATAGATATATGGGTTTTAAGTTTTTGTAAACACTTCATTCAACTCGTTCCAATCATTATTATAGGTCAACATGAAAATATCTCATTTTTTTTATTGATGTTTGTAAGATATGTTATTCTATCCGTAGAATTTCGAGGATGAGTATATGTGTACTCAAAGTAAGAGAGAGTAAAATAATACTTTGGTTAATTTAAACTAAATTTCGATTTTTTTTACCAAACGGGATACATAGTTTGGTTAATGCGATAAAATAGTATAGTACATATATATGTTAGTTAATCAACATTGGAATCAACGAAAAGCATATTTGATTAGCCAAATCAAATAGTGTAAAACAATACGCATGTCTTCAAAAACGACACTACACTGAAAGGAACTCTGTGGTAGGAGCTATATTATTATCAATTTACCAGAAAAATGTAATTAATGAAGCTTTCGAATAATGTTTAAATAATAACCATATTTATTTGATCATACCTCGTATTAATTTTTCATTTAAAGATATAAATACATACTTTCGATATATTAACGAACTAATTAGAAACATGTCCAAATGTCTTGCAAAGTTCCCACACTTTTTCACTTTTAAGCCATGCTTCGTTTGTCTCTTTCTCACCAAGACGCTTGTCGACTATAGACACTTGTGTTAGAAGCTTGTGACAGTCCTCTCCGACCTTTAATAGAGCGTTGCAAGTTTCTTTCGATACTTGTTTTCCATTGTTAAAGATATATTCGGATATGACACCGCCAAAAGTTGCACCTAGCTTCCTTTCACATTTTTGAAAGTCGTCCGCCTTCGAGGTGCTAGGTGCGGCAACAGAGTCATTTGCGAAACATTGTTCAGAGATAACAAGGACTGAAACAAGTACTAGAGCAATTTTGATTGTTCTAGGATACATATCGAAAACTTATATTTCAAATTAAAGATATATATATCTCAAGTACGTTTCACACACAGGGAACAAAAAGAAATACAAAAGTAAGGTGACTTGTGATGGAGAACAATTGTTCATATCATACACTTTTATATTTGAATCTATACATTTAACGTATTTGTATCTCAAAATTAACATACAATATTATTAATACATATTTAAAGCTAATTTACATCATTCATTGATAAAAGTGAATTTTTCTACAATAAGTTTTCCGAATTATATGCATGAGAGTGTTTAATTTTGTAATCAAATAACTGACATTAACATTGATGTCAAAAGACAATCCTCATAAATTAATTTATATTTACTAATTCAAAAAAAATGGTTCTAATAACATAATTATTTTGTTCATTTGAGGTTATGCATATTTTTGAATTTACGTACATTGTCTTTTATTCGTTAATTAGCATAGAGTTTTAAATTTCTACGGTTTACTAGATTATTTTTAAATTTGTAAGACACTTGTTTTTACTAAACCAATGATAACTCATGTGAAAGTTAAAGAAAGGCCTAAACTTGTAGAAGATATATAAATTTGTAACATGCTCAATTTTTTTTTTAAAATTATTAAATAAGCTGTATGTTTCTTCTTATTTCTTTTAGATGCGAATTATTATTTTTGTCGTCATATATTCTACATTTTCAAGTTAATCATTTGATAAAATAGTAAATTATATTCCTATCACTTGAATTACTTTGTTCGTGGATTTATATTATATAAAATCTTCAAAAAGTTGTCATTACGTAGTTTATAGTTAATTACATCTGATGGCGAGAGCGAAATTCTCTTACTTTAAAGAATATAAATATATATTTTCGCGAGAGGTTTTAAACATATTCGCTTTATTGTCGATTATGTCAGAAGTATAGTGAGTGGTCGAATAATGATAAGATTAAAGAAAATCTTAACTATGTGTATATGGATGTATGTACGTACTTGTTACTGTTGACAATAGTATGTAGTTTTTCGCTTTTTACAAAAACAATTAGATATAAGGGTTTTAAGTTTTTGTAAACACTTCATTCAACTCGTTCCAATCATTATTATAGGTCAACATGAAAATATCTCTTTTTTTTTATTGATGTTTGTAAGATATGTTATTCTATCCGTAGAATTTCGAGGATGAGTATATGTGTACTCAAAATAAGAGAGAGTAAAATAACATTTTGGTTAATTTAAACTAAATTTCGATTTTTTTTACCAAACGGGATACATAGTTTGGTTAATGCGATAAAATAGTATAGTACATATATATGTTAGTTAATCAACATTGGAATCAACGAAAAGCATAATTGATTAGCCAAATCAAACAATGTAAAACAATACGCATGTCTTCAAATAAGACACTACACTGAAAGGAACTCTGTGGTAGGAGCTATATTATTATCAATTTACCAGAAAAATGTAATTAATGAAGCTTTCGAATAATGTTTAAATAATAACCATATTTAATTGATCATACCTCGTATTAATTTTTCATTTAAAGATATAAATACATACTTTTGATATATTAACGAACTAATTAGAAACATGTCCAAATGTCTTGCAAAGTTCCCACACTTTTTCACTTTTAAGCCATGCTTCGTTTGTCTCTTTCTCACCAAGTCGCTTGTCGACTATAGACACTTGTGTTAGAAGCTTGTGACAGTCCTCTCCGACCTTTAATAGAGCGTTGCAAGTTTCTTTCGATACTTGTTTTCCATTGTTAAAGATATATTCGGATATGACACCGCCAAAAGTTGCACCTAGCTTCCTTTCACATTTTTATAAAGTCGTCCGCCTTCGAGGTGCTAGATAGGTGCGGCAACAGAGTCATTTGCGAAACATTGTTCAGAGATAACAAGGATTGAAACAAGTACTAGAGCAATTTTGATTGTTCTAGGATACATATCGAAAACTTATATTTCAAATTAAAGATATATATATATGTAGACACCCAAAATTTGACCGCCAGGTGTCTATAGCAGTTTCCAAAAAACACCCGATGATGATCGGACGCGAACATGACTTAGTATACTCGGATTTGGGCTCGGAATCAATAATATCCGACATGGACTTTTAGTGGAGTAAAAATCTCACAAAACAGACCTCAAATTCAGGCCCAGTGGGTCGTCCCGAGTCAAACAAGACTAATTTGGGCCAAAACCGGCACCAAAAATAATTCCCGTCTTTTAGCGACCGGGTCAAAGCCCGGTCAAGACAAACCCGACACACAAGACCGACCAGGTGCGTCCTCGAAGCATGCACCAGATTCGAAATCAGCCAAAAATCAATCCAAACCTATCCAAATCAACCCACAATCAATTAGAATCAATCACAACCAAATTAAGGCTAATCAAGCCTTAAATTTTGCGGCTTGATTGATCCACTCGGTCGAGTGGATTGGCCACTCGATCGAGTGGAGCCTCTTTGAATCCGTCCAGGTTCATTCATGAGGGCACTCGACCGAGTGCACCCGCGCCACTCGGTCGAGTGACCCGGGGTCGGGGCCCCCTATAAATACCCCATGACCCCATGCACACTTAGACAACTTTCTTCAAGCACAACTTGGGAACACCGACACTCCTTCAAACACACCTTTGCAATTACACTACACTACGACCCTAGCAACCCTAGGCAAAAACACAAAACCCGAGCCCCTCGTCCCTCGGAGAACCGGCGAAGCACACATACACACCATAACTCGCGTACATCCTCGATACTCCCAAGCCCGTGCCGCTATTACGAGTCCATTTCCGAGGTCCCTACTAAGCATGTATGTTGAGGGTGTCCTAAACCCCATCTCGATCTCTCTTTCTAGTTTCATTGTATTTATCGTATTTTCGTATCATATTTATAATCGTAATCATAATAGTAACACTAGCATTAATATATTCGTACATTTTTATTTACGCTTATAGTATTTTATTTAGTCGATAATAACGACATTATTACTAACGCTAATATTTTACTTTTCGCACTAATCATCGTTATTATATTTTACTATAATATAGTATGTACCGTGTATATATACAATAATATCAAAACTCGGATCCTAATTCGTTGGATTACGATGATCATTTTTTTTAAGGTTCGTTTATTAACACGATCCCGATCATTCGTAGTTGAACGCGTATGAATCCATTTCAAAGATTAGTACGGAACCTGTTGACACGAAAACCGACGTCGCATAATCCGTAAGGATTAATATCGATGTCGTGACGTAGAGGGACGCAATTTCGTCACTAATCAAAATTTTATCAAACAATAACCTTTTCTACAAAATTCCGATAACGGTATCATAATCATATAAGACATGATTATAATACCGACAAACCGAGTTAAATCTAAATCCGTCAATATTTTTATTTGACTCGGCCAATTATCGATTTAAAACATATTAAAACAACCGAGTGATTACTCGTACAGGTGCCACTCGACCGAGTATGTCTGCTACTCGATCGAGTAGCACCCTAATTTACGGGCAGTAGCTACGTCAAGGACACACTCGACCGAGTCAGGCCATGACTCGACCGAGTGGGTCCTGTAGCCCAGAAAACCGAGAGCTTTTTTTATATCATTCGAGCCTCGTCTTTTTTAAAAGCGACTTAGTCGGTACGTGTAAAGTCAATCACGTGATCTCCTCTTCAAAATACATGCATATCACTTCACTTAAACGATTTTGATCGACGGTCTCACATTTTTAATTTTATGTCGACGACTCTTTAGTCGTATCCGATGTAAAATTAATTTAGACTCAATTTCTCGAGGTGATAAGTCGGGACAAGGCATCGAGGTTCGAGATCGGGCTAGCACCACGTCTAGGTCTCGAACCTCCGTCCTTTGATTAATACGCAATATAATGTGTAACTAATTAAACTTCGTCCACCTACACAAAATCACGGTCTAGTTTATACACGGGTCCGTTTATAATTATTGCTCGTCATTTCAATTGTATATTTTGATTATTATATTTATTGTTCGTCGTATTGTGAATTCCGGGTTGTATTCCGCCCGAGTAACTTGTAATCGATTTATTATTGCTTTGCTTTATTTATTTACGTTTTACCGTTTATAAATGAACCCTCGCATGCTAAATCACTTCGACAATAAATTAGATGCATTTAAATTGACGTAGCTCACATTTAATTCGCATGCTTAGCTAAAACGCTGTTTGCATAACATTTCACCGAATTACTAGCGCGCATATTAAAAAGTCAAACGATGTCCTAGTAGAGGCCGCTAAGAGCGGGCGGGGTTGGGTGTCCTTAGTGGGCTTCCCAACACGTACCCTCACCCCTTACTCAGAACCGTGGTTTCCGGATGTCCGAATCCATTGGCAACGAGAGTCATTCAATATACGATTAACCGCCCAAGTCGGCATCTATATCGATATGCAAAGGGACGAGCCCAATAAACTCTCAAACCGAAATGGGCCATACTTTGTGTATGGACCATGGCGATATAGAGTGGGCTCGAACGGTTCCGAATAACCATAAAATTCGGTGGCGACTCCATTTCGACTTAAATTTCAATTCGATCCTTCTCATATGGAGGTTCATTCGCCTACCCAAAACCCGCGCGTGGCCGCGTCGGGGTGGACCTACGTCATGTCCACAATTTGGCGACTCCGCTGGGGATCAACCGATGTGTGGCTTACCGTCGGCGTTCTCAGGGTGAGACTCGAATAGAAATCGCTTGATGAGTACAATATGCGTTTTAGTTTTACGGTTCATGCATAACCCCATATTTGCCCGGGCCGGTACTGGTGACCGACGTCCCACTATACCACGACGTATTCATCCTTGGATACGTTAAAGGTGTTCATGGTCGACTCGGATGGACTTTGCGGCATGTTCTAAGCTCCACTCGAGTTAGGAAGACCGTCCCGTTTCTCGACTAGACTATGAACACTGGTATAGACCCTATTCAGACCGACCGAGACTTAGTGTAAAGCATACATGGCGTCGTTATAATACTTGCGTGACTATGTGCTACTTGGTTTCTGTGTCGTTTTCAAAAAACCATCATTTCAAAAAATGCATATTTCCAAAAATGTTCAAAATTTTCAAAAAATTCGGAAAGCTGCCGAAATTTAGACTTAAGATTTGACTCAAAACAAGCCTTTTTTTAGCCGGCATGCTGCCCATTTCAAAATTCGAATTTCCGATCCGCCATTCGATTTTCGAATTATCAAAATTCAATTTCGATTTTCAAATCCTCGTGATGTCATTTTCAACTTTCAAATCTTCGAGATGCCGTTTTGATTTTCAAATCTTCGGGATCTCATCTTCAATTTTCAAATCGTCGGAAATTCCTTTTTCCAACATTCAAATTTTCAAATTTCAAGATATCCAATTTTCAAAACCCGGGACACATACCGAATTTAGGACTTATGATTTTACGCAAAATAGCCTATTTCTAGCCGGTATGCTGCCCAATTCAAAACTCGAAAATATTTTCGAACTATCAAAATCGAGGCCCGGTACCCTTTCCGATTTTTTTCGAAAAATATCGGGCCTTTCCTCGAGATTTTCTCGGGTTTTCCAAAACTAACAATTTTCCAAACCTTCCTCTTCTTAGGACTTCCCGTATTTAGCAGTGTCGGGTCATGTCGTAAGTCATCAAGGTCTATAGTGTCGAAACTCTGTTGATCTTATATCACGAGTTTCCTCCCCACCCCCAGTCTGCCTTATTAGACTAAGGCAAAGCCCACCTACGTAGGACATACTCCTACAAGGGAGGGCCCGTCTACACACTCGAGTCCAAAGTCTGGGGATTAGTCTCACGTGAACCTTCCTTCGAACGGGACTAGGCTCACCAAGGCCGAAATCTAAAGGAAGTCACATCACCTACGAGTCATCCGTCTAGATGTCTTTCTCGAGTCCTTTCTTCTTTTGGGTCGCTCGGGATGTACTTGTTTTAATTCCAAGGTCTGGGCTCGGTTCCTGATTACGTGGTGTTCTTACAGACAGGCCACCGGCAACCAGACACGCTCGAAGGATGGCCACTTTGAACAGTCTTCAAACCTCTCTAGATGCCATAATCGAGAAGCAAGCTGACATCGAAGCCCAACTGACTGAAATGAGGGCCGGCCAAGTGGCCATTGTTGCTCGCTTAGCTACAGTAGAGCAAAGGACTCCTAATACCGGGGTCACGGAACCCCTAACTGAACTAGTTAGCTCGGTCCGCCGATTGGAAGAACAAGTCTACTTAACCGGGAATAACAACATCCATCAGGAGAATAGTCGGGATTACAACCCGGTAAGTGACAAACTGCCCGCAAACCTGAATCTCACGGGCCTACCTATGTTCGAAGGGACTGAAGACCCGCTACTACACGTGCGGGCCTTCAAGGAGTTCATGGCCATTAAGGGGGTGGACTCTTCTATGTTTAAGAACCTCTTTGCTGCATCTCTGGAGAAACACCCAAAGGCCTGGTACTACAGGCTAGACCCAAAGAAGTTCTCAACCTGGGACGATGTGGCTACGGAATTCGCTCGGAACTACGCTGATAACACCGAGATCCAAACCACTATGCGGTCCCTAGAGGTTATGGCCCAAGAACCTAAGGAGGGCTTTACTAAATACCTCCAACGCTGGAGAGCCGAGAGTGTCAAACTGGTCGATAAGCCCAGTGAGAAGACTTTAGTGGAGGCCTTTGTCAAGAACCTCCTCCCTTCCTACCGGGTTCACCTCCGGTATGCTGTCATACCCAATTTCACCACTCTTACTGAAATGGGCATGAGAATTGAAGATGATCTAAGACAAGAGAGCCTGACTAAGGTCTCTAACAAAGGTTACCAAGGAGCTTCCTCATCCACCACCAAACCTCCGGCCGCAACCCGAAGCATCTTCGACACGGTTAACCTTTTGGATGCCTCATCCAAAAGAAACATCCCTCATAGGGTATTCACTGATATAGAGACTACCTATACATATGCCTTACAAAGGCTATCCTCCAAGGGCCTGGTCCAGCCGATAGGCCCAACTCCTGAAGTTCCAGTTGAAAAACGCTCCAAGAGCTACAATGCCCAAGCCTATTGCCAATATCATCGGGGCAATGGGCATGACACCGAGAAGTGTTGGAAGCTGAAGCATCTAATTCAGGATTTAATTGAGAGCGGGAAAATACCACTACCCGGGGACAAGCCAAGCAACAAGGACAACCCCTTTAGCTCTCATGCCATCTTCACCGGTGAGGTGATAGACTGTTCTCATCTTATCTCTCCTTTCCTCCCACAAATCAATGGGATCTGGTTCGATGATGAAGAAGATGTATACCTCGCCAAAGGGGAAACTGTCCCCGTTACCCTCGAAGAAGTCAGGAAGGCTAAATCCAAAGCTTTAGCCGGTAATTCCCTCACCAAAGACGGCTCAGTCCAGGCAACCGTCACTGAACTTGCCAGGACGGAAGAAGCCATTGAAGAACCAAGCACCGATACGGCTCTTATCAAACAATTGAAAAGGGCCCGAGCTGACCTCACTATATGGCAACTCTTGGTTAGCTCACAAGAACATCGAAAGGCACTTACTAAGGCTCTCGATCAGATCAAGGTCGATTCCCAGGTTACCCCTACTGAAATGGTAGCCACTATCTTACCCTACCTCAAGAGCAAGCCCAAAGGAGAAGGCCCATCAATCACCTTCTCAGATGCCGACCTACCACCGTTCGGGGCCTCTCACAATCTGGCCCTATACATCACAGTGATTTGCCGGGGTAAGTATCTCCCGATGACCCTAGTTGATGATGGTTCCGCGGTGAATGTCCTCCCGCTAAGGACTGCCAAAGCCCTCGGGATTACCAAGGCCGACTACATACCAACTGCTCACACCATCCAGGCTTTCGATGGAAGCCCAAAAGCAGTTTCCGGGGCCGTCAAGCTGACTATTGTGACCGGTCCAATCGAGAAAGAGCTAGAGTTCCAGGTGATCGATGTCACCTCTTCCTTCAATCTACTCCTAGGAAGACCATGGCTCCATGCTGTGAAGGCGGTATCTTCTACTCTGCACCGAAAGATCAAAATGCCCTTACAAGACGGTATTATCACCTTAGAAGCAACCCCAATGACCGTGGCTAGCTGTAACACTACGGACCGCACCGACCTTTGGGGGTTCGATTTTGTAGGGATGATTGAAGAAGAATACCTTTTTAGGCCCTACTTCACCACGAGCATCGACACGATGCTACAAAACTTGGGGTACCTACCGGGGGCTACTTCGAGGCCATATCTTCCATCCGGGAAGATTGTTGAGGTTCTGAATGACGGGGAATCTCACTTCGGTTTGGGGTATGCTATAACCCCGGGAAATGTGGTCCAAGCAGGAATTGAGAAGGCCTGTAACATCATCAAGGGTACCTACTTGGGCCCTTATAGCCCAAGGCTGAGTGATTACTTCGTCACACCCGTATTTGGGGCTATTCAAGTTGGCCTATATCAACCAACCATCACGCATCCTAAGGCTGCCCTAGCTCGGGAGTGTAACTACATTCCAGATGACATATTTGCCCTCCTCCAAGCTGAATCCAAAGAGGGTACTGACAATGCCGGGCCCGTGCTGGGACTCCTATTCGGGGAAGACAAAGCTGTCCCGAACCCCAAAGAAGACTTGGTGAACCTGATCCTTCGAAGCAACAAGTTCGACCCTTCGAAGCTGATCTCGGAAGTCGGTGCAGATACCGGGAAAAGAAGCTGGAAGAAGACCGTCAAGTGGACCGACGGTCAAGGCCGAGTCTACAAGCTGACCACCGGGGAAGGAAATATGCCAGACACTAATTCTGAGTCCGAGTCTGAGTCCGAGTCGGAGTCTGAGTCCGAGTCTGTATTCGAGTCTAAGGGGTCTGATGCTAGAGTCCAAACTGTAACCCCTCTCCCTGTAGTCACTGCCACCGGAGCCTCGGGGTCTGTCCCGAGAGCACTCCCAATCCCGCCTCTGACCAATGATCAGATGGCCGCTCTCTTTGAGTTGTTTTCCAAATTCTCTATCAATAATAACGAAAACCGTTCCGCTTATGACTTGGCTTATTTTCAAAATACTTTCAAAAATACTTTTTGCAATGACATTGAGAAACCCGATGAACAGGTGTCCCTACCCCCACATCTGATCGAGCAACTAGAGCAGAGGGAATCCCGAGACCCGGTAATCGAAGAAACTGAGTCTATCAATGTGGGAACAACCTTAGAGCCTCAGATGCTTAAGATAGGGTTATCCTTAGATCCCGAGGAGAGAAAACAACTCACAAGCCTCCTCCAAGAATTCAAGGATGTCTTTGCATGGTCCTACAAGGACATGCCGGGTATAGACCGGGAAATAGCCGAACACCGTATACCCATCAAAGATGGGTGTAAGCCGGTAAAACAGAAGCTCCGAAGAATGAAGCCCGAATGGTCTCTCAAGGTCAAGGAAGAAGTAGACAAACAATTCAAAGCGGGCTTTATACAGGTGTCTGAATATCCAGACTGGGTTGCGAACATCGTGCCGGTACCCAAGAAGGACGACAAGGTTCGGGTATGTGTAGATTTCCGGGACCTTAACAAGGCCAGCCCAAAAGACGATTTCCCGTTGCCACACATCGACATATTGGTGGACAATAAAGCAGATCACGCCCTCTTATCATTTATGGATGGGTATGCCGGGTACAACCAAATCAAAATGGCAGAAGAAGACATGCGTAAAACCACTTTCACCACGCCGTGGGGTACCTACTGCTATACCGTTATGCCGTTTGGGCTCATTAATGCAGGGGCCACTTATCAACGAACAGCCACGACCTTATTACATGACATGATGCATAGGGAAGTGGAGGTCTATGTCGATGACATGATCGTCAAGTCTAAAAACCGAGATGGGCATGTCGCTGCCCTAAGAAAATTCTTCACCCGTTTGCGTAAGTACAATATGAGGTTAAACCCTCAAAAATGTAGCTTCGGGGTAACCTCAGGCAAATTACTGGGCCATATCGTTAGCCAACGCGGCATCGAGGTCGACCCAGCTAAAATCAAAGCCATCACTGAGATGCAACCACCTAAGACCGAAAAAGAAATAAGGGGGTTTCTCGGAAAAGTCCAATACATCAGCCGTTTTATTTCAAGGCTAACCATGGTGTGTGAACCCATTTTCAAAAAACTGAAGATCGGGGAACGGGTGCTATGGGACGATAAATGTCAAGCGGCCTTCGACAAAATCAGGGAAATCCTGTCTGCTCCGCCAGTACTAATGCCACCTCAACCCGGTTTGCCTCTATCGTTATACCTAACAACGACCGAGACAGCCATGGGGGCTATGCTGGCCCAGACAGTCGATTCAGAAGAAAGGGCTATTTACTACATCAGTAAAAAGTTCCTAGAGTACGAATGCAAATATACAATGCTCGAGAAAACATGCCTAGCTCTAGTTTGGGCCACTAAAAAGCTCAGACACTACATGCTCAGTCACGAGGTACATGTCTTGTCCAAAATGGACCCGATCAAATATTTGTTCGAAAAGCCCATTCTCAACGGTAGAATGTCCAGATGGACTCTAATGCTAGCTGAGTTTGACCTCAAATTCGTTCCGCTCAAAGCTATCAAAGGCCGGGTAGTAGCCGAGTTCCTCGCTGATAGTCCGATATCTGAAGAGGGCCATACCGATACTTGGGCCTTTCCTGACGAAGACATATTCCATACTGACACCGAAACATGGGACTTGTATTTCGACGGAGCATCCAATTTTCGAGGCTTTGGGGTCGGTATTCTCCTAATCTCACCCCAAGGGGAACACACCCCTTTGTCCATCAAATTAGACTTTGATGTAACTAACAATACGGCCGAATATGAAGCATGCATCCACGGGTTACAAGCAGCTACTGATTTGGGCGTTACGAATCTCCGGGTTCACGGGGACTCATCCCTAGTCATCAATCAAGCCCTTCAAAAATGGAAAACTCGGAATGCCAATCTCGTGGCTTACCAAGCACGAGTAAGGATTCTAGAGAAACAATTCCAGAAGGTGGAATATATCTACCTCCCGCGTGAAGAAAACCAGTTCGCGGATGCACTTTCCAAATTAGCGTCCTTACTAAACATCCCGGAACATATGCCCAGTATGAAAATCTGTGTTGAAAGACGTTCCGAGCCGGCGTATGTCAACGCCATTCAAGATATTGAGATCACCGATCCAGAACCTTGGTATCAGGCTATTCTAACCTATTTGACTACGGGAGAATATCCACCAGGAACTGAAAACCGGGCCAAGAAAGCCCTACGAAGACTGGCCACCCAATTCATACGTACGGACGACGGTCAGTTGTACAAAAAGACGGCACAGGGGGCTTTACTCCTATGTATCGACAAAACACAGACCGAAAAAGTGATGGCCGAAGTACATGACGGCGAAAATGGTCCGCATATGAATGCCCATATGCTAGCCCGAAAAATCATGAGGCTCGGATACTACTGGAACAGTATGGAGGCCGACTGTCAATCATACGTCAAACACTGCCATAATTGTCAAATTTTCGGTAATGTTCAACACATGCCATCATCCCTACTATACACCATGACATCACCATGGCCATTTTCGACGTGGGGGATTGACATAATTGGAAAGGTGAATCCTTCCGGAACGGGAGGCCACTGTTTTATTTTGGTGGCGATCGACTATTTCACCAAATGGGTCGAAGCTGAGTCATACCGTGTCTTGAACGCCAAGCACGTGGCCAAATTTATCCAGAATAAAATCATATGCCGATACGGGATCCCACACGAGTTTATCAGTGATCACAGGACCCACTTCCAAGCAGAAACCGCTACTTTGCTAGCGAAATACAAAATCCAGAGGCATACATCCTCGCCTTACCGCCCTCAAACAAATGGAGCGGTGGAAGCTGCTAATAAAACAATTGTCACCATACTTAAAAAGATGGCTGATAATTATCGGGACTGGCCCGACAAGATACCCTTTGCCCTATGGGGATACCGGACGTCGATCCGAACTGCGACCGGGGCAACCCCATATTATTTGACATATGGGATGGAGGCGGTCCAACCAATCGAATTAGAAGTACCTTCCCTCCGGATGCTGCTAGAAAGCCAGGTACCCGAAGCAGATTGGGTTCAAGCTCGATATGACTCGTTGGTTCTTTTAGACGAACGGCGGTCCCGGGCTCTCAATAACATCCAAATATACCAAAAGAGAATCAAACGGGCCTTTAACAAAAGAGTTAGGCCCAGGAACATCAAAGAAGGCGATTTGGTCCTAAAATCGGTTCGTGCCTTACTACCGGTTGACCCAAGGGGAAAATTCAAACCCAATTGGGCTGGGCCATACCTAGTCAAGAAGGTTCTGTCAGGAGGAGCAGCAATGCTGACGGATCTGGACGGAAATGAATTTGTCAACCCGACCAACCTAGACCAGCTGAAACGCTACTACCCCTGAACCTTATCTCAATGTCATTCGCAAAATTTATTTAAGCACTTTGTCAAAGTTTATAAGCAAGTCAATAAGTTAGGATTATTTATCCTACTGTCACACATCTTGAACTCATAGTCTTGGTGTATTTCAAAATTGCAAAAAATCTACGCCCGAACTACGTTTGGTTTGATTCCACTAACTGTGGATACGTAGGCAGCCCCTCAAAAGGGCACAACCACTGCAATAACGAAAAAGACAGAAACGGTTTCACTAATAATACTTTTATTATTCCAAAAAAAAAAACACCGATAAACTCGGTAATTCAAAATTACAAAAAACCACGAAAAGCCACAAAAAAAGAAAAAAAACACTACAAAAATAGTAATAATATTTCAAATAATAAAAGAGAGACTAGTCGTATCCGGGCATCTTGCCCTTGCCTTTGTCTTTCGGGTCTTGAGGAGCCCGGGGACGTCGAGGCGGCGACGGGGGCAGGCGTTCCCGAATGACAACCGGAACTTCCTTAACCCGAGTCCTCTTCTTCGACAGAGGATCTTCAGCTATAGTCACGGGCCCAAGTCGAGCCCGTACATGCTCCGGCAACCTATCCTTGGGACTAAGTCGGTCCTGGGCTGAAAGTCTCAGCCCTAGTCTCCTCTCCAAATTGGTCTGGGGGCTCACCTCCCCCTGAGCACCTCTAGCATTGGACCCCCTAGCTCGAGTCCTAGTTCTTCTTCTCTGTCTTGGCCTCAGACAGGCTACGGGAGCTTGAGTTTCCCCTTCAGCAAAGAAGTCCCGGTTGTCTTTAACCTCTTCTCGCCTGAGCAGGTCGAAGGCCTCGTCAACCTTCAGGGCAGCACGAGCTTCGGCAGTCTCGGCTTTAGTCCACCTTTCATAGGAATAAGACACCCAGGCAGAATGAAGCGGCTTGGGAACGGTCCAAGTGATTCGAGTGTACCACCTCTGGATCCAGGTGTCGCACAAAATGTCAGTCAGCTGGGTCGGCTCCCTCACAACAGCCTCGTGCTCCGGGATACGCTGAGTCCACCCATACTGCCTAAGTATACGGTCAGGATACAGATGAACAGTCTGGCTAAAGGACAGAATCACCTGGTAGCGCGCCTTGTCATCAGGTGCCAAACCCGTCCAGGAGTAAATGGGCCACCACGGAACCACCCATCGTATCAATGGACCACGATGGAACGTTAGTTCTTCCTCCCAATATTTCTGAGTAACGAGGCAAGATGAATCGGTAGGCCGTCTCCTCGTCATCACCTGGTTGAACCAATATTCACTCGGGTTGGAGGGAGGATCAATCTTGGACAGCCTTTCAAATAGCCAGAGCTGAAAAGAAAAGGTAACACTTATGAAATTCCGGGCAAATCAGGCGTCCGCATAGGGGCACTCGATCGAGTGCCAGGGTCACTCGATCGAGTGACACCCCTAAAACATGGCAGTACGCTCCTCTACGAGGGCACTCGATCGAGTGTCAGGGTGACTCGGTCGAGTGCCCCCTGCAACAGTATATCGCGACAAAAAAAAAAAAAAAAAAAAACACATATACCTGCAGCAGACGGGTACTACCCGTGAAACGGGCTGACTCATCCCTCTTCCGGTTGTCCAAACCCTGAATGATCTCTCCCGTAATCAACGATGCTGGACTACACTCCGTCTCCATGAGGTCGGCAACAACGAGAAGACGAACGCTCCCCATGCAGGACAGAAGGTCCATATGGCCTTCAAAGGCATACACGTGCAGCATGCAGAAGGCGAACGCCCTACGACTATGAATGGGCGTAACCCGGATGTCGTACGGGTTCATGAACTTCTCGGCTAAAGCAAGCAGAGAAATAGTATCCCCATCAGCCATGCGAGATACTTCAGCATGGGAGAGACCCAAAAACTCCCTCAGCTTCCTCCTAGGGTCTCGAACTGCGAAAGGAACGGCAGGGCGGAGTGATGGGTTCCACCCTCCTATGGCAGCGATTTCCTCAGGGAGAGGACAAATTTCGCCCCGGGGAAAGGCAAAAACGTGGTAGGTGTCATCCCAGAAGGTCAGACAGGCATCAAGGAAATGACGGTCCACGTGCAACTGACGAAACGTGAACAGTTGGGATATACCAGACTGCCTCAGAGCTACCTTGCTCGCATCCTTAAAACGGTGTGACCAATCTTGCAGCATGTTGATCAGACGGTCGATACCCATGCTAAGTTTTTTTGAGAGGAATAAAAGTTTTCTTTTAAAAGAGAAGAGGAAGCTTTTTGAGAATTGTGACAAAAAGAAGAGAACCAGGGTGATGTATTTATAGCACCAAAACCCTGGAGCATCTCCTGCAGCTGTGCCTCTTTGGCCCAAGCGGGCCTAGACATACAGACCCAACCCATGATTCTTCAGACACAGGAATTTGGTCATCCCGAGCAGTCTGTCAAAAATTCCGTCAAAAATTCAAAAATTTCAAAACTTTCAAAAGATTTCAAAAAAAATTCAAAAAAAAATCATTTTCCCCAGCACGAGTCGTTTTACTACCTACGTGTTGCATACGTTTTATGTGACTTATACAGGTACAACTCAAACAGGGACATGCAACCCTCTAAATCTCCCCAGCGGAAGCCCAAGGCGGCATTTTCCTCGGAATGGTACGGGATGGGCGCACATGTAGGCGCACCCAGGACTTAGTTCAGGCTCAGTAAATTTGCAATCTCGAATCACATCAAGACTATTGCTTCAAGATGTTTGCGACAGTAGAATAAGTAATTCTAGCTCATTGACTTGCTTTTTTGAAAAAAAATGATTTTTATAAAATTTGTTAATTACATTGAGAAAGGGCTAAGGATAGTAACGCTTCAGCTGGTCCAGGTTGGTCGGGTTGGCGAACTCATTCCCGTCCAGGTCCGTCAGCATCACTGCTCCCCCAGATAAGATCTTCTTTACCAGATATGGCCCAGCCCAATTGGGTTTGAACTTTCCCCTTGGGTCAACTGGTAACAAGGCTCGAACAGACTTAAGGACCAAGTCCCCTTCCTTAATGTTCCTTGGCCGTACCCGTTTGTTGAAGGCCCGTTGGATCCTCTTTTGGTAGATTTGAATATTATTGAGGGCACGAGATCGTCGTTCGTCTAGTAGAACCAACGAGTCATACCGCGCTCGAATCCAGTCAGCTTCGGGCACTTGGCTTTCTAGCAGAATTCTGAGGGATGGTACTTCCAGATCAACTGGTTGGACAGCTTCCATCCCATAGGTTTGGTAATACGGCGTGCCCCGGTTGAGGTGCGAATTGACGTTCGGTATCCCTATAGGGCGAATGGTATTTTGTCGGGCCAGTCCCGGTAATTATCAGCCATCTTTTTTAGTATGGTGACAATTGTTTTATTGGCCGCCTCTACTGTTCATTTGTTTGGGGACGATAGGGCGAGGACGTATGCCTTTGAATTTTATACTTGGTCAGCAGGGCCGCAGTCTCGGCTTGGAAATGGGTCCCATGATCACTGATAAATTCATAAGGAATCCCATACCGGCATATTATCTCGTTCTGGATAAACTTGGCGACATGCTTAGCGTTGAGAATGCGATATGATTCAGCTTCGACCCATTTGGTGAAATAGTCGATTGCTACCAAAATAAAGCAGTGCCCACCAGTACCGGAGGGATTTATTTTCCCGATTATGTCGATGCCCCATGTCGAGAATGGCCAGGGTGACGTCATGGTATACAGCAATGATGACGGCATATGTTGCACATTGCCGAAGATTTGACAGTTATGACAATGTTTGACATATGACCGGCAGTCGGCTTCCTTGGTATTTCAGTAATAACCAAGCCTCATGATTTTTCGGACCAGTATGTGGGCATTCATGTGTGGAACGTTTTCACCATCATGTACTTCGGTCATAACTTTCTCAGCCTTATATTTATCAACACAAAGGAGAAGAGCCCCCTGTGCCGTCTTTTTGTACAGCTGTCCGTCATCGGTACGGATGAACTGGGTGGCTAGCCTTCGTATGGCCTTCTTGGCTCGACCTTTCGTCCCGGGAGGATATTCTCCGTTTGTCAGGTACGTTAACACAGCCTGATACCATGGTTCGGGATCAGTTATCTCAATGTCTTCGATGTCGTGAATGTACGCCGGCTCGGACCATCTTTCGACGCAAATTGGCATACCGGTCACGTGGTCGGGAATGTTTAGTAAAGATGCCAATTTTGAAAGTGCATCTGCAAACTGATTTTCTTCCCGGGGCAGGTATATGTACTCTACCCTTTGGAATTGTTTCTCGAGATCCCTTACTCGTGCCTGGTAGGCCACGAGATTAGCATTCCGAGTCTTCCATTTCTGAAGTGCCTGGTTAATGACCAACGATGAGTCACCATGTACCCGGAGATTTGTGATCCCCAGATTGGCGGCGGCTAGTAGCCCGTAAATGCATGCTTCGTACTCTACTGCATTATTGGTAACATCAAAGTCCAGTTTGATGGAGATGAGAGTGTGCTATCCTTTTGGTGAAATTAGGAGGATCCCAACTCCGAACCCTCGAAAATTGGATGCTCCATCGAAGTATAAATCCCATGTTTCAGTATTGGTATGGAAAATATCTTCGTCTGGGAAGGACCAGGTGTCGGTGTGTCCTTCTTCGGTTATTGGGCTGTCGGCGAGAAATTCAGCTACTACCCGCCCCTTAATGGCCTTTAATGGCACAAATTTCAGGTCGAATTCTGACAACATTAGGGTCCATCTAGAAATTCGGCCATTGAGAATTGGTTTCTCGAAGAGGTATTTGATGGGATCCATCCTGGATAGCACATGGACCTCGTAGCTGAGCATATAGTGTCGGAGCTTCTTAGTGGCCCGGACTAGAGCTAAGCACGTCTTTTCGAGCATGGTATATTTGCACTCATACTCTAAAACCTTCTTGCTGATGTAGTAGATAGCTCGTTCTTCGGAATCAACTGTCTGAGGTAGCATAGCCCCCATGGCTGTCTCGGTCGTTGTTAGGTATAACGACAGAGGCAAACCGGGTTGAGGTGGCATTAAGACCGGCGGAGCAGACAGAATTTCCTTGATCTTGTCGAAAGCAGCTTGGCACTTGTCATCCCATAGTACCCGTTCCCCTACTTTCAGTTTCTTGAAAATTGGTTCGCACACCATGGTCAACTTGGAAATGAACCGACTAATATACTGGACTTTCCCGAGAAATCCTCTTATTTCTTTTTCGGTTTTAGGAGGTTGCATCTCGGTAATGGCTTTGATTTTAGCTGGGTCGACTTCGATACCTTGTTGGCTAACGATATGACCCAGTAATTTCCCTGATGTTACCCCAAAACTGCATTTTTGAGGGTTTAGCCTCATGTTGTATCTGCGCAATCGGGTGAAGAATTTTCTTAGGGCGGTGATGTGACCGTCCCGTTCTTTGGATTTGACGATCATGTCGTCTACATAAACTTCTACCTCTTTATGCATCATGTCGTGTAATAAAGTGGTAGCGGTCCTCTGATATGTGGCCCCGGCATTAATGAGACCGAATGGCATGACGGTATAGCAGTAAGTACCCCAAGGTGTGGTAAAGGTAGTCTTACTCATATCTTCTTCTGCCATCTTGATCTGATTATATCCGGCATACCCGTCCATGAATGATAGAAGGGCATGATCGGCCGTGTTATCCACCAGTATGTCGATGTGTGGTAGCGGAAAATCATCTTTCGGGCTTGCCTTGTTAAGATCCCGAAAATCTACACATACCCGCACCTTACCGTCCTTTTTAGGAACCGGCACGATGATTTCCACCCAGTCCGGATACTCGGACACTTGTATGAAGCCGTCTTTGAACTGTTTATCGACTTCTTCTTTTACTTTGAGAGACCATTCGGGCCTCATTCGACGACGCTTCTGCTTGAACGGTTTGCACCCGTCTTTGATTGGTATGTGGTACTCGGCTATTTCCCGGTCTATCCCCGGCATGTCCTTGTAGGACCATGCGAAGACATCCTTGAACTCTTGGAGGAGGTTTATGAACTGTTGTTTCTCCTCGGGATCTAGGGATAACCCTATCTTAAGTGTCTGAGGCTCTAAGGTTGTTCCCACATTTATGGACTCGGTTTCTTCGATCACCGGGTTCCGGGATTCCCTTTGCTCTAGTTGCTTGATCAGATGCGGAGGTAAGGGTATCTGTTCGTCTGGTTTCTCAATTTCATAGCATAAAATATTTTTAAAAACAAAATTTAAAAGAGACAAGTCGTAAGCAGAACGGTTGTTATTATTGATTGAGAATTTGGAAAACAGCTCGAAAAGAGCAGCCATCTGATCATTGGTCAGAGGCGGAATTGGTAAGGCACTCGGGACAGACCCCGAAGTGCCAGCAGCAGGAATGATAAAAGGGAGAGGGGTTACAGGAGTGACTCTAGCACCGACTTCCCTAGACTCGGCCTCAGACTCTGACTCAGACTCCGACTCAGACTTGGACTCAGACTCAGACTCAGGCATGTCTCCCTCTCCAGTGACCAGCTTGTAGATTCTTCCCTGACTGTCAGTCCACTTGACAGTCTTCCTCCAGGCCCTGTTTCCCGTCTCGGAACCAACATCCGAGATTAGCTTGGTCGGGTCAAACCTGTTGCTGCGGAGTATCAGGTTGACCAGGTCTTCTTTGGAGTTGGAGCTATGGTGTCTTCCCCAAATAGTAACCCCAGCGCGGGCTCAGCATTATCAGCTCCATCAGACTGGATGAGGGCGAACACATCATCCGGAATATAGTTGCAGTCTTGGGCGAAGTGGGTCCCGAGGTGCACAGCATTGGGTTGGTATAGACTAACCTGAACAGTCCCAAACACCGGTGTGACAAAGTAGTCAGCCAACCGTGGGCTATAAGGGCTCAAGTGGATACTCTTAATAATGTTGCAGTCCTTTTCAATTCCTGCTCAGACAACATTGTCGGGAGTGATGGAATAACCGAGACCAACGTGAGAGTCTTCGTCTTTGAGGACCTCGATGATCCTCCCAGCTGGAAGATCGGGTCGAGAGGTAGCCCCCGGAAAGTATCCTAGGTTTTGGAGCATCATGTCGATACTCGTAGTGAAGTAAGGCCTAAAGAGGTACTCTTCCTCGATCATCCCCACAAAATCGAACCCCCAGAGGTCCGTGCGTCCCATGGCGTTACAGCTAGCCACAGTCATTGGTGTTGCCTCTAAAGTAATAACATCGTTAAGCAGAGGCATCTTGATCTTTCGGTGGAGGGTGGAGGATACCGCCTTGACCGCGTGGATCCAAGGCCTCCCTAGGAGCCAGTTGAATGATGAGGTGACATCGATCACCTGAAATTCGAGCTCCTTTTCTATCGGGCCTGTTATAATGGTCAGTTTCACGGCCCCAGCTACCGACTTTGGGCTCCCATCAAAGGCTTGGATGGTCTGAGCAGTCGGGATGTGATCGGCCTCGGTAATGCCGAGGGCTCTGGCGGTCCTTAGAGGGAGGACATTTACAGCGGACCCGTCATCAACCAGGGTCATAGGGAGGTATTTCCCTCGGCAAACCACCGTAATGTAGAGGGCCAGATTATGGGAGGCCCCGAATGGCGGTAGGTCGGCTTCGGAGAAAGTGATCATCGGGCCTTCTTCCTTAGCTTTGCCCTTCAGATGGGGCAGGACCGTGGCTACCATCTCAGCAGGGGTAACCAAAGAGTCAACCTTAATTTGATCGAGAGCCTTAGTAAGTGCTTCTCGATGTTCCTGTGAGCTAACCAGGAGTTGCCATATAGCGAGGTCTACTCGGGTCATCTTCAGCTGCTTCACGAGAGCCGTTTCAGCAGTTGGCTCTTCAAGGGCGACTTCCGTCCTGAATGGCTCAATGACGGTTGTCGGGATGAGGGTGTCCCTAGAGCTAGTGGCTTGATAGGGACGACCAAGGTGGTTACTGGCTAAGACTCGGGATTTGGTCTTTCGGATCTCCTCGGAGGTGATGGGGACAGCTTCCCCTTTGGCGAGGTAGACGTCATCCTCGTTGTCGAACCAGATCCTGTTCACTTGCGGGATAAATGGAGAGATAAGGTGAGAGCAATCAATCACCTCCCCGGTAAAGATGGCGTGGGAGCTGAAAGGGTTCTCCTTGTTGCTGGGCTTATCTCCGGGTAGCGGGATTTTACCGCTTTTGATCAAGTCCTGGATCAAGTGCTTCAGCTTCCAGCACTTGTCGGTATCATGCCCATTGCCCCGGTGTTACTGGCAATAGGTCTGAGCATTGTAGTTCTTGGAGCGTCGCTCGACCGGAACTTCAGGAGTTGGGCCTATCGTTTGGACTAGGCCTTTGGAGGATAGCCTTTGTAAGGCATAAGTATAGGTAGTACCTATATCAGTGAAAATCCGAGGTGGGGTGTTCTTCTTGGACGGGGCATCTAGTAGATTAACCGCGGCAAAAATGCTGCGGGTTGCAGCTTGGGGCATGGTAGTGGAGGAGGAAGCCCCTTGGTACCCTTTGCTAGCGGCCTTAGTAAGGCCTTCCAGTCTTAGGTCGTCTTCGATCCTCATACCCATTTCAGTAAGGGTGGTGAAATTGGGTATGACACCGTATCGGAGGTGAACCCGGTAGGATGGGAGGAGGTTGTTGACAAAAGCCTCCACTAAGGTCTTCTCACTGGGCTTATCGACCAGTTTCACGCTCTCGGCCCTCCAGCGTTGAAGGTATTTGGTAAAACCTTCCTTCGGCTCTTGGGCCATAACCTCCAGAGATCGCATTGTGGTTTGGAACTCGGTGTTGTCAGCATAGTTCCGAGCGAACTCGGTGGCCACATCATCCCAAGTAGGGTATTTCTTCGGGTCTAGCCTGTAGTACCAGGCCCGTGGGTGCTTTTCAAGAGACGCAGCAAAAAGGTTCTTGAACATGGAGGAATCCACTCCCTTGATGGCCATGAACTCCTTGAAGGCCCGTACATGTAGTAACGGGTCTTCGGTTCCCTCAAACATGGGTAGACCGGTAAGGTTCAGGTTCGGAGGTAGCTTGTCGTTCACCGGGGCATACTCACGACTGTTTTCCCGATGAATGTTGTTACTCCCGGCTAGGTGCACTTGTTCCTCCAGTCAGTGAATCGCACCTAGTAGCTCAGTCAGAGACCCATTGCTCTCGGTATTTGGAGTCCTTTGCTCCACTGCAGCCATGCGAGCAACCATAGCCACTTGACCAGCCCTCATTTCAGTCCGTTGGGCTTCAATGTCGGTCTGCTTGACGACCATGGCGTCCACAGAGGTTTTCAGACTGTTCAAAGCAGCTTCCATCTTGTGGGTGTGTCTGGTTGACGGCGGCCTATCTGTAAGAACACCGTGTAATCACAAACCGAACACAGATCTTGGAATCATAGAAAAAAGTACATCCCGAGCGACCCAAAAGAAAAGGACTGAGTGTAAAAGACTCGAGAAAGACACCTAGACGGATGACTCGTAGGTGGTATGACTTCCTTAGGACTTTGGCCTTGTGGGCCTAGTCCCGTTCGAAGGAAGGTCCACGTGAGATTATTCCCCAGACTTTTGACTCGAGTGTACAAACGGACTTTCCTTTGTAGGGGTATGCCCTATGCGGGTTGGTCGTGCCTTGACAAATAAAGCGGACTCGGGAAAGGGGGGAAACTCGTGATGTAAGATCGACGGAGTTTCGACGCTATCAACCTTCTACATACTATGCAAAGACCCGACACACGGATAGACGGTAGGTCCTATAATAAGGAAGATTTATTTGGAAAGTTGAAAGTTTAAAAATGTTGGGATTGGAATATAGAATGATCGAATTTCCGAAAGTTTAGAAAATCAAAACGGTGTCGGAAATTCGAGAGTTAAAACGGACAGCATGCCGACTACAGAAAAGAATATTTTGAGTCAAATCGTTGATCCTAAATTTCGGCGGCATTCCGAGTTTTTGAAAATTGGATATTTTGAAAAGACGGGTCCCGAAATGGGCAGCATTTCGGGTTTTTTCAAAATTGGGTATTTTGGAAAGATGGGTCCCGAAACGGACAGTATTTCGGGTTTTTTTCGAAAATTGGTTATTTTTGGAAAGATGCAATTTTTGAAAAATGACACGGAAACCAAGTAGCACGTAGTCAAACAAGCATTATAACGACGCTTATGTATGCATTACGCTAAGTCTTGGTCGGTCAAAATAGGGTCTATACCAACAACGATGGCTTTCTCGTAAATCAGGACGGACTCCCTAAGCCGAGTTGGTCTTAGGACATGTCGCAAAACCCATACGAGTTCCACCATCGAAGTCTTTAGCGCACCCATGTAGGAATGCACCGCGGTATAGTGGGACGTCGGTCACAAGTAACCGGCCCGGGCAAAATTTGGGTTATGCATGAATCATTAAACTAATGCGCGCGCACTAATATACGAACGATTTCTCTTCGAGTCTCACCCTAGGAACCCCGATGACATGTGGTACATCAGGTATCCCCAGCGGAGTCGCCAAATTGTGGACATGACGTAGGTCCACCCCGACGCGGCCACGCGCGGGTTTGGGTAGGCGAATGAATCTCGTGGTAAGATTGTTCTCGGGTTCGAAATTTAAGTCAAAGATGGAGTCGCCACCGAATTTTGTGGTTATTCGGAACCATTCGAGCCCACTCTATGTCGTCATGGGCTATACACAAAGTACGGCCCACTTCGATTTCAGAGTTTATGGGGCTCGTCCCTTTGCATTGCAATATCTTGTCGATACCGTTTACACCGGCTTTCGCATATAGAATGACTCTCGTGCGCCAATGGTTTCGGATATCCGGAAACCATGGTTCTGAGTAAGGGGTGAGGGTACGTGTTAAGAAGCCCACTAAGGACACCCAACCCCGCCCGCACATGACGGCCTCTACTAAGACATCGTTCGTGTTCGTGTACGCGCGCTAGTAAAATGATAAAATGATATGCAAACAGCGTTTTCGGGCTAAGCATGTGAATAGTATGTGAACTACGTCATTTAATGCATCTAATTATGGTCGAGATGATTTAGCATGCGAGGTTCATTTATAAAGCGATAAGCAAGTAAATAAACAAAACTCGAAAATAAATAACGTACAAGTTACACGGGCGGAAATACAACCCGGAATTCACAATACAACGATTAATAGAAATAATAAACGAAATAAAAAAAGCAATGTAAAGATAGAAACGGACCCGTATGTAAACTAGACCGCGAATTATGTAGATGGACGAACCCCGGTTAAATACACATTATGTTTTGCATTAAACGAAGGACGAAAACATGGGACTTTGGCGTGTTGCTAGCCTGATCCCACGTCTCGTAGCCTTGTCCCGACTTATCACGTCGAAAAATCGATCAAAGTCGTTCTAAGTGTCGTGAAATGCATGGGTTTTGAAAAGGGGAGAGTCACGTGATTGTCTTTACACGTGATGACTAAAGTCGTAAATAGACGAGGCTCGAAACGTGTGTCAAGGCTCTCGGTTTTCTGGGCTACAGAACCCACTCGATCGAGTCGTGGTCTGACTCGGTCGAGTGCATCCTTAAAGCAGCTACTGCCCAGTTTTTTTGACCGAGTAGTCCCTGTACGAGTGACAACTCGTTTTATTTTTTGGTTGGAAATCGATGGTTGGCCAAATTAAATACAAATATCGCACGATTTGAATTTAACTTGGCCTCCGGTGCTATAATCGTGTATATATACGATTATAACACCGTTATCGGAATTTTATGAAAACGTTATCGTTAGATTAGAAAATTTGAATTAGTGACGAAATTACATCCCTCTACGTCACGACATCGAAACAAATCCTTTCGGATTATGTGATGTCGGTTTTCGTGTCAACGGGTTCCGCACTAATTGTAGAAATGGGATTAAATACATTCAACTATGACCGATCACGATCACGTCACGCCCTTGAGTACATTGGGGCGGTGCTCCTCGAAAAGGCGCCACCTCCGTCGTTGCTCGTAAAGGGATTAGACGGACCTTAGGCGATCATCATAGTCCAACGTGTTTAAAACCGAATTTTAGTACTAGTATATATATACGCGGTATGATAATGTTAGTAATAAAAAGATGATACAAAATATGCAAAAAAAGAAAGTATGAAAATGTTAGTGTTAATGCTACTAGATTAATATGATTACGATATACAACGCGAAAATGTAAATAAAATGACGGAATAATAGAGATTGAGACGGGGTTTACGACACCCTCAACACACATGCTTGGTAGGGACCTCGGAAATGGACTCGTAAATAGCGACACGGACGCGGGAGTATCGAGGATGTACGCGAGTTATGGTGTGTGTGTGTGTGTGGATGATTCGTCGGTTTTTGAGGGACGAAAGGCTCGGTTTTTTGTGTAGTATTGCTACGGATGTAGTGTGGAGAGTATAGGTGAATTAGGGTTGAAAATGTAGGGTAAATGTAGGTTGGAAAAACTGTCAAAATGAATGGGGTTAAGGGGGTATTTATAGGCTTTACCCCACGACCTAGGGTCACTCGATCGAGTGGCCCTAGTGCACTCGATCGAGTGCCCTCGTAAACGGGTCTGACCCGGTAAATGATGCTCCACTCGACCGAGTGGGTCTATCCACTCAATCGAGTGGATCAAGTGAATCGAGCTAAAATAGGAAGGAGTTGACCTTGTGATTTGATTGATTTATTTGAATGTTGGATTTGGGCGCCAGTTTCGAGAAGCTGAATTTGGCTGATTTGTGTGACGGGTTTGTCTTTGACCGGGTTTTGACCCGGTCGCGAAAAGACGGTTTTTCTTTTTGGTGTCGGTTTTGGCCCAAATTAGTCTTATTTTGCTCGGAACGACCCACTGGGCCTGGATTTGAGGTCTGTTTTGTGAGATTCTTACTCCGCTAAAAGTCCATGTCGGATATTATTGATTCCGAGCCCAAATCCGAGTATACCAAGTCACGTTTGCGTCCGATCATCATCGGGTGTTTTTCGGAGACTACCATAGACACCTGGCAGTCAAAATGCGGGTGTCTATAGAGCCCCCTACTCTGACTGAGGCTTGGACAAGGCAAAAGTCATAGTAGCTACCAAGCCCGTTAAGACCTGGTAGACTTCCGATCGGGTCGTTTATAGTCCGTTAGACTCGCGTGAAGGGCTCGCCAGCCATAAGAAGAGGGTCATACCTGTCCTGATGATGGTAGCTCCGTGGGAAGTCAGACTTGCCTTTTGGGGTGTAGGTGTACCGGTATGCTGACACATCACGTCTGGGATGTAGCATTCCGAGGAAACATTGACTCATGCTAGGGAATAGCTTCGCGGAGACTTGCTTCTGAAGTCTGGAGTGTACCTGTATGCTAACACATAATAACTTGTATGTAACACATAGGCAAAACACTAGCTCGCGCTGGGAAGACAAGATACCGAATTTTTGAAAATGCCACAATTTTTTAAAAGAATTTTATCACAAAAAAAAAATTTCTCAGAAATTTTTTAGAAATCTTAGGAAAGCTCGGGATGGCTTGATTCCTATTCCGGGTTCTTTGTTTGAAATCAGGCCTGCGCGCGCATAGGGCCCAGGTTTGCTGAGGAGGCATGACAGTTAGGGTTATAGTGGGTTTCAGTTAGGTTTTCCTATTATAAATATAGGAATCCCTGCTTCAACTTCTACATTCCAACTCAAACTCTCTTTCTTTTTCTCAAAATCTTTTAGACTTTCAAGAAAACTAGGAATTTCTGTCATGGGTATCGATCACTTGACCGCCATGCTTCTTGCTTGGTCCCAGTACTTTCGGGACGAGGAAAAGGTTCGGCTGACACAGATGGGAATCGTCAGCCTATTCCCCCTCCAACGTCTGATAATTGACTCACATTTCTTGGACGCCTGTCTGACGTTTTGGGATACTACCCATCACGTCTTTGCGTTCCTGCGGGGAGAGATATGCCCTCTTCCTGAGGAAATCGCAGCCATAGGTGGTTGGAGCCCTGCTGTTCAGCCTGCTACCCCTCCGTTCTACCCGGATCCAAGGAGGAGGCTGAGGGAGTTCTTGGGCCTGTCTCATGCTGAGACAAATCGGATGGTGCGGGGAGATACTGTTTCCCTATTCGACTTGGCTAAAAAGTTCATGAACAGCCGGGATGTGAGGGCCACCCCGACTTTCAGGCGTAGGGCATTTTCTTTTTGCATGCTGCACTGCTACGTTTTTGAAGGGTTGATGGAGCTTGACTCATGCATGGGTCAAATCAGGCTGATTGGAGTGGTTGACCAGATGGAGACTGGTCATAGCCCTGCTTGGCTAGCCACTGGGGAAATCATCATTGGTCTGGATGCTAGGAGACTCGACCCAAACCGACGGCTGACGGGAAGTACCCGTCTCTTGCAGGTATACATCTCGCGTTTTTTTTGTTCACGCGAAATCCCTGAAGTCCGTAAGTCACTCGATCGAGTGGACCTTTCACTCGATCGAGTGACATCTCCGTCGAGCTACTGCCTGTTTTTGGATGGCTTACTCGATCGAGTCAGCTGCTGTACTCGATCGAGTGGGCTGTAGCGGACCACTCTATTGCTTACGACGCTTGTGTATACTTTTCAGATGTGGTTGTCAGAGCGGCTATCGATTATAGAGCCTCCTCCGAGCGTCCTCATTTACCGGAGTAGTCAGATTAGCTCCAGAAGGCGACGGATAAGCTTGAGTCACCAAATAAACCGAGCTTACTGGGATGAAGAGCTGGTGTTCCATGGGGGCCCTTTGATTAGGTGGACCGTCGCATGGTGGTTCCTTTCGAAATTGACTAGATTGGCCAAGAGAGACCAAGCTCGCTACCTGGTGATTCTGTCCCTTGACTGGACAATTCATAATTACCCGGATCGTCTCCTGAGGCAGTTCGGTTTGTCTCAGCGCATCCCTGAGACTGAAGCCATTATCAGCGTCTCGCTCCAATTGACGGACGCTATGTGCGACACCTGGTTTCAAAGATGGTTCACTCGTCCTACATGGACCATACCCAGCCCTTGCCAATCCGCTTGGGTTTCACGGGCTTACCAGAAATGGACTTCTGAGGAGTCTGAGGAAGCTCGCAAGGCCTCGAAGCTTGATGAGGCCTTTGAACTGGTTCGCCGAGAGACAGCGAAGGATAACAGGGATTTCTTCGACGGAGGAGATATTCTTGATGCTGCAGTCCGGGAAGAATCGGGTCTTAAGTCACAAACTAAGACTCGGCCTAAGGAGGTCGGTTCTAGCAGCACACGAGGGCAACCAAGCCCCCAGACTGATTTGGAGAGACGCCTTGGGCCAAGGCTGGCGGCCCGAGAACGACTAGGTCCGCGTGACCGGCTCCCTGAGCCCGTGAGGGCCCGACTTGGGCCCATTGAAGTGATAGAGGATTCGGGCTCAAACAAACGAGCCCGAGCTAGAGAGGTTTCTGTGGTGATTCGGGAACGCTCCCCTCCGCATCGTCGCCAGTGGACGGCTAAGGAAGCCAAGGACAAGGGGAAGGGCAAGATGCCCTAAATGCCGAGTCCTTTAGCTTTTATTATTATTATTTAAGTATTATTATTATTTTTTTGTTGTGTGCTTCTTTTTTGTATTTTTTTGGATGCCTGCATTTTGTAATTTCCCGAGTTTATCGGGGGATTTTTTTTTTGAATTAATAAAAGAAGTTTATTATTAAACCGCTCCTGTCTTTTCTCGATTGCATTGGTTTTACCCTTTTGAGGGGTTGCCTACGTATCCGCGATTAGCATAATCAAACTAAACAGAGTTCAGGCTCAGTAAATTTGCAATCTCGAATCACACTAAGACTATTGGTTCAAGATGTTTGCGACAGTAGAATAAGTAATTCTAGCTCATTGACTTGCTTTTTTCAAAAAAAAATGATTTTTATAAAATCTGCTAATGACATTGAGAAAGGGCTAAGGGTAGTAACGCTTCAGCTGGTCCAGGTTGGTCGGGTTGACGAACTCATTCCCGTCCAGGTCCGTCAGCATCACTGCTCCCCCAGATAGGATCTTCTTTACCAGATATGGCCCAGCCCAATTGGGTTTGAACTTTCCCCTTGGGTGAACTGGTAACAAGGCTCGAATAGACTTAAGGACCAAGTCCCCTTCCTTAATGTTCCTTGGCCTTACCCGTTTGTTGAAGGCCCGTTGGATCCTCTTTTGGTAGATTTGAATATTATTGAGGGCACAAGATCGTCGTTCGTCTAGTAGAACCAACGAGTCATACCGCGCTCGAACCCAGTCAGCTTCGGGCACTTGGCTTTCTAGCAGAATTCTGAGGGATGGTACTTCCAGTTCAACTGGTTGGACAGCTAGCTTCCATCCCATAGGTTAGGTAATACGACATCGCCCCGGTTGCGGTGCGAATTGACGTTCGGTATCCCCATAGGGCGAATGGTATTTTGTCGGGCCAGTCCCGGTAATTATCAACCATCTTTTTGAGTATGGTGACAATTGTTTTATTGGCCGCCTCTACTGCTCCATTTGTTTGGGGACGATAGGGCGAGGACGTATGCCTTTGAATTTTATACTTGGTCAGCAGGGCCGCAGTCTCGGCTTGGAAATGGGTCCCATGATCACTGATAAATTCATAAGGAATCCCATACCGTCATATTATCTTGTTCTGGATAAACTTGGCGACATGCTTAGCGTTGAGAATGCGATATGATTCAGCTTCGACCCATTTGGTGAAATAGTCGATAGCTACCAAAATAAAGCAGTGCCCACCAGTACCGGAGGGATTTATTTTCCCGATTATGTCGATGCCCCATGTCGAGAATGGCCAGGGTGACGCCATGGTATACAACAATGATGACGGCATATGTTGCACATTGCCGAAGATTTAACAGTTATGACAATGTTTGACACATGACCGGCAGTCGGCTTCCATGGTATTCCAGTAATAACCAAGCCTCATGATTTTTCGGACCAGTATGTGGGCATTCATGTGTGGACCGTTTTCACCATCATGTACTTCGGTCATAACTTTCTCAACCTTATATTTATCAACACAAAGGAGAAGAGCCCCCTGTGCTGTCTTTTTGTACAACTGTCCGTCATCAGTACGGATGAACTGGGTGGCTAGCCTTCGTAAGGCCTTTTTGGCTCGACCTTCCGTCCCGGGAGGATATTCTCCGTTTGTCAGGTACGTTAACACAGCCTGATACCATGGTTCGGGATCAGTTATCTAATTGTCTTCGATGTCATGAATGTATGCCGGCTCAGACCGTCTTTCGACGCAAATTGGCATACTGGTCACGTGGTCGGGAATGTTTAGTAAAGATGCCAATTTTGAAAGTGCATCTGCAAACTGATTTTCTTCCCGGGGCAGGTATATGTACTCTACCCTTTGGAATTGTTTCTCGAGATCCCTTACTCGTGCCTGTTAGGCCACGAGATTAGCATTCCGAGTCTTCCATTTCTGAAGTGTCTGGTTAATGACCAAGGATGAGTCACCATGTACCCGGAGATTTGTGATCCCCAGATTGGCGGCGGCTTGTAGCCCGTAAATGCATGCTTCGTACTCCGCTGCATTTTTGGTAACATCAAAGTCCAGTTTGATGGAGATGGGAGTGTGCTCTCCTTTTGGTGAAATTAGGAGGATCCCAACTCCGAACCCTCGAAAATTGGATGCTCCATCGAAGTATAAATCCCATGTTTCAGTATTGGTATGGAAAATATCTTCGTCTGGGAAGGACCAGGTGTCGGTGTGTCCTTCTTCTGTTACTGGGCTTTCGGCGAGAAATTCAGCTACTACCCGCCCCTTAATGGCCTTTAATGGCACAAATTTCAGGTCGAATTCTGACAACATTAGGGTCCATCTAGAAATTCGGCCATTGAGAATGGGTTTCTCGAAGAGGTATTTGATGGGATCCATCCTGGATAGCACATGGACCTCGTAGCTGAGCATATAGTGTCGGAGCTTCTTTGTGGCCCAGACTAGAGCTAAGCACGTCTTTTAGAGCATGGTATATTTGCACTCATACTCTAAAAACTTCTTGCTGATGTAGTAGATAGCTCGTTCTTCGGAATCAACTGTCTGAGGTAGCATAGCCCCCATGGCTGTCTCGGTCGTTGTTAGGTATAACGACAGAGGCAAACCGGGTTAAGGTGGCATTAAAACCGGCGGAGCAGACAGAATTTCCTTGATCTTGTCGAAAGCAACTTGGCACTTGTCATCCCATAGTACCCGTTCCCCTACTTTCAGTTTCTTGAAAATTGGTTCGCACACCATGGTCAGCTTGGAAATGAACCGACTAATATACTGGACTTTCCCGAGAAATCCCCTTATTTCTTTTTCGGTTTTAGGAGGTTGCATCTCGGTAATGGCTTTGATTTTAGCTGGGTCGACTTCGATACCTCGTTGGCTAACGATATGACCCAGTAATTTGCCCGATGTTACCCCAAAACTGCATTTTTGAGGGTTTAGCCTCATGTTGTATCTGCGCAATCGGGTGAAGAATTTTCTTAGGGCGATGATGTGACCGTTCCATTCTTTGGATTTGACGATCATGTCGTCTACATAAACTTCTACCTCTTTATGCATCATGTCGTGTAATAAAGTGGTAGCGGTCCTCTGATATGTGGCCCCGGCATTAATGAGACCGAATGACATGACGGTATAGCAGTAAGTACCCCAAGGTGTGGTAAAGGTAGTCTTACTCATATCTTCTTCTGCCATCTTGATCTGATTATATCCGGCATACCCGTCCATGAATGATAGAAGGGCATGATCGGCCGTGTTATCCACCAGTATGTCGATGTGTGGTAGCGGAAAATCATCTTTCGGGCTTGCCTTGTTAAGATCCCGAAAATCTACACATACCCGCACCTTGCCGTCCTTTTTAGGAACTGGCACGATGTTTGCCACCCAGTCCGGATACTCGGACACTTGTATAAAGCCGGCTTTGAACTGTTTATCGACTTCTTCTTTTAGTTTGAGAGACCATTCGGGCCTCATTCGACGAAGCTTCTGCTTGACCGGTTTGCACCCGTCTTTGATTGGTATGTGGTGCTCGGCTATTTCTCGGTCTATCCCCGACATGTCCTTGTAGGACCATGCGAAGACATCCTTGAACTCTTGGAGGAGGTTTATGAACTGTTGTTTCTCCTCGGGATCTAGGGATAACCCTATCTTAAGTGTCTGAGGCTCTAAGGTTGTTCCCACATTTATGGACTCGGTTTCTTCGATCACCGGGTTCCGGGATTCCCTTTACTCTAGTTGCTCGATCAGATGCGGAGGTAAGGGTACCTGTTCGTCTGGTTTCTCAATGTCATAGCATAAAATATTTTTAAAAGCAGAATTTAAAAGAGACAAGTCGTAAGCAGAACGGTTGTTATTATTGATTGAGAATTTGGAAAAACAGCTCGAAAAGAGCAGCCATCTGATCATTGGTCAGAGGCGGAATTAGTAAGGCACTCGGGACGGACCCCGAAGTGCGAGCAGCAGGAATGATAAAAGGGAGAGGGATTACAGGAGTGACTCTAGCACCGACTTCCCTAGACTCGACCTCAGACTCGGACTCAGACTCAAACTCAGGCACGTCTCCCTCTCCAGTGACCAGCTTGTAGATTCTTCCCTGACTGTCAGTCCACTTGACAGTCTTCCTCCAGGCCCTGTTTCCCGTCTCGGAACCAACATCCGAGATCAGCTTGGTCGGGTCAAACCTGTTGCTGCGGAGTATCAGGTTGACCAGGTCTTCCTTTGGAGTTGGGGCTATGGTGTCTTCCCCAAATAGTAACCCCAAGCGCGGGCTCAGCATTATCAGCTCCATCGGACTGGATGAGGGCGAACACATCATCCGGAATATAGTTGCAGTCCTGGGCCAAGTGGGTCCCGAGGTGCACAGCATTGGGTTGGTATAGACCAACCTGAACAGCCCCAAACACCGGTGTGACAAAGTAGTCAGCCAACCGTGGACTATAAGGGCTCAAGTGGATACCCTTAATAATGTTGCAGGCCTTTTCAATTCCTGCTCGGACAACATTGTTGGGAGTGATGGCATAACCGAGACCAAAGTGAGAGTCTTTGTCTTTGAGGACCTCGATGATCCCCCCAGCTGAAAGATCGGGTCGAGAGGTAGCCCCCGGAAAGTATCCTAGGTTTTGGAGCATCATGTCGATACTCGTAGTGAAGTAAGGCCTAAAGAGGTACTCTTCCTCGATCATCCCCACAAAATCGAACCCCCAGAGGTCCGTGCGTCCCGTGGCGTTACAGCTAGCCACAGTCATTGGTGTTGCCTCTAAAGTAATAACATCGTTAAGCAGAGGCATCTTGATCTTTCGGTGGAGGGTGGAGGATACCGCCTTGACCGCGTGGATCCAAGGCCTCCCTAGGAGCAAGTTGAATGATGAGGTGACATCGATCACCTGAAATTCGAGCTCCTTTTCTATCGGGCCTGTTATAATGGTCAGTTTCACGGCCCCAGCTACCGACTTTGGGCTCCCATCAAAGGCTTGGATGGTCTGAGCAGTCGGGATGTAATCGGCCTCGGTAATGCAGAGGGCTTTGGCGGTCCTTAGAGGGAGGACATTTACAGCGGACCCGTCATCAACCAGGGTCATAGGGAGGTATTTCCCTCGGCAAACCACCGTAATGTAGAGGGCCAGATTATGGGAGGCCCCGAATGGCAGTAGGTCGGCTTCGGAGAAAGTGATCATCGGGCCTCCTTCCTTAGCTTTGCCCTTCAGATGGGGCAGGACCGTGGCTACCATCTCAGCAGGGGTAACCAAAGAGTCAACCTTAATTTGATCGAGAGCCTTAGTAAGTGCTTCTCGATGTTCCTGTGAGCTAACCAGGAGTTGCCATATAGTGAGGTCAACTCGGGTCTTCTTTAGCTGCTTCACGAGAGCCGTTTTAGCAGTTGGCTCCTCAGGGGCGACTTCCGTCCTGAATGGCTCAATGACGGTTGTTGGGATGGGGGTGTCCCTAGAGCTAGTGGCTTGATAGGGACGACCAAGGTGGTTAGTGGCTAAGACTCGGGATTTGGTCTTTCGGATCTCCTCGGAGGTGATGGGGACAGCTTCCCCTTTGGCGAGGTAGACGTCATCCTCGTCGTCGAACCATATCCCGTTCACTTGCGGGATAAATGGAGAGATAAGGTGAGAGCAATCAATCACCTCCCCGGTAAAGATGGTGTGGGAGCTGAAAGAGTTCTCCTTGTTGCTGGGCTTATCTCCGGGTAGCGGGATTTTACCGCTTTCGATCAAGTCCTGGATCAAGTGCTTCAGCTTCCAGTACTTCTCGGTATCATGCCCATTGCTCCGGTGGTACTGGCAATAGGCCTGAGCATTGTAGTTCTTGGAGCGTCGCTCGACCGGAACTTCAGGAGTTGGGCCTATCGTTTGGACTAGGCCTTTGGAGGATAGCCTTTGTAAGGCATAAGTATAGGTAGTGCCTATATCAGTGAAAACCCGAGGTGGGGTGTTCTTCTTGGACGGGGCATCTAGTAGATTAACCGCGTCAAAAATGCTGCGGGTTGCAGTTTGGGGCTTGGTAGTGGAGGAGGAAGCCCTTTGGTACCCTTTGCTAGCGGCCTTAGTAAGGCCTTCCAGTCTTAGGTCGTCTTCGATCCTCATACCCATTTCAGTAAGGGTGGTGAAATTGGGTATGACAGCGTATCGGAGGTGAACCCGGTAGGATGGGATGAGGTTCTTGACAAAAGCCTCCACTAAGGTCTTCTCACTGGGCTTATCGACCAGTTTCACGCTCTCGGCCCTCCAGCGTTGAAGGTATTTGGTAAAACCTTCTTTCGGCTCTTGGGCCATAACCTCCAGAGATCGCATTGTGGTTTGGATCTCGGTGTTGTCAGCATAGTTCCGAGCGAACTCGGTGGCCACATCATCCCAAGTAGGGTATTTCTTCGGGTCTAGCCTGTAGTACCAGGCCCGTGGGTGCTTTTCAAGAGACGCAGCAAAAAGGTTCTTGAACATGGAGGAATCCACTCCCTTGATGGCCATGAACTCCTTGAAGGCCCACACATGTAGTAACGGGTCTTCGGTTCCCTCAAACATGGGTAGACCGGTAAGGTTCAGGTTCGGGGGTAGCTTGTCGTTCACCGGGGCATACTCACGACTATTTTCCCGATGAATGTTGTTACTCCCGGCTAGGTGCACTTGTTCCTCCAGTCGGTGAATCGCACCTAGTAGCTCAGTCAGAGACCCATTGCTCTCGGTATTTGGAGTCCTTTGCTCCACTGCAGCCATGCGAGCAACAATAGCCACTTGACCAGCCCTCATTTCAGTCAGTTGGGCTTCAATGTCGGCCTGCTTGACGACCATGGCGTCCACAGAGGTTTTTAGACTGTTCAAAGCAGCTTCCATCTTGTGGGTGTGTCTGGTTGACGGCGGCCTGTCTGTAAGAACACCGTGTAATCAGAAACCGAACCCAGATCTTGGAATCATAGAAAAAAGTACATCCCGAGCGACCCAAAAGAAAAGGACTGAGTGAAAAAGACTCGAGAAAGACACCTAGACGGATGACTCGTAGGTGGTATGACTTCCTTAGGACTTTGGCCTTGTGGGCCTAGTCCCGTTCGAAGGAAGGTCCACGTGAGATTATTCCCCATACTTTTGACTCGAGTGTACAGACGGACTTTCCTTTGTAGGGGTATGCCCTATGCGGGTTGGTCGTGCCTTGACAAATAAGGCGGACTCGGGAAAGGGGGGAAACTCGTGATGTAAGATCGACGGAGTTTCGACGCTATAAACCTTCTACATACTATGCAAAGACCTGACACACGGATAGACGGTAGGTCCTATAATAAGGAAGATTTATTTGGAAAGTTGAAAGTTGAAAGTTTAAAAATGTTGGGATTGGAATATAGAATGATCGAATTTCCGAAAGTTTGGAAATCGAAAGGGGGATTTCGAAAACCGAAATTAGAATTTTGAAAAGTTCAGAAAATCAAAACGGTGTCGGAAATTCGAGAGTTAAAACGGACAGCATGCCGACTACAGAAAAGGATATTTTGAGTCAAATCGTTGATCCTAAATTTCGGCGGCATTCCGAGTTTTTGAAAATTGGATATTTTGAAAAGACGGGTCCCGAAATGGGCAGCATTTCGGGTTTTTTTCAAAATTGGGTATTTTGGAAAGATGGGTCCCGAAACGGACAGTATTTCGGGTTTTTTTTTTTTTCGAAAATTGGGTATTTTTGGAAAGATGCAATTTTGAAATGACGATTTTTGAAAAATGACACGGAAACCAAGTAGCACGTAGTCAAACAAGCATTATAACGACGCTTATGTATGCATTACGCTAAGTCTCGGTCGGTCAGAATAGGGTCTATACCAACAACGATGGCTTTCTCGTAAATCAGGACGGACTCCCTAAGCCGAGTTGGTCTTAGGACATGCCGCAAAACCCATACGAGTTCCACCATCAAAGTCTTTAGCGCACCCATGTAAGAATGCACCGCGGTATAGTGGGACGTCGGTCACAAGTAACCGGCCCGGGCAAAATTTGGGTTATGCATGAATCATTAAACTAATGTGCGCACACTAATATACGAACGATTTCTCTTCGAGTCTCACTCTAGGAACCCCGATGACATGTGTTACATCAGGTATCCCCAGCGGAGTCGCCAAATTGTGGACATGACGTAGGTCCACCCCGACGCGGCCACGCGTGGGTTTGTGTAGGCGAATGAATCTCGTGGTAAGATTGTTCTCGGGTTCGAAATTTAAGTCAAAGATGGAGTCGCCACCGAATTTTATGGTTATTCGGAACCATTCGAGCCCACTCTATGTCGTCATGGGCTATACACAAAGTACGGCCCACTTCGATTTCAGAGTTTATGGGGCTCGTCCCTTTGCATTTCAATATCGATACCGTTTACACCGGCTTTCGCATATAGAATGACTCTCGTGCGCCAATGGTTTCGGACATCCAGAAACCAAGGTTCTGAGTAAGGGGTGATGGTACGTGTTGGGAAGCCCTCTGAAGACACCCAACCCCGCCCGCACATGGCGGCCTCTACTAAGACATCGTTCGTGTTCGTGTACGCGCGCTAGTAAAATGATTAAATGATATGCAAACAGCGTTTTCGGGCTAAGCATGTGAATAGTATGTGAACTACGTCATTTAATGCATCTAATTATGGTCGATATGATTTGGCATGCGAGGTTCATTTATAAAGCGATAAGAAAGTAAATAAACAAAACTCGAAAATAAATAACGTACAAGTTAAACGGGCGGAAATACAACCCGGAATTCACAATACAACGATTAATAGAAATAATAAACGAAATAAAAAAAAGCAATGTAAAGATAGAAATGGACCCGTATGTAAACTAGACCGCGAATTATGTAGATGGACGAACCCCGGTTAAATACACATTATGTTGTGCATTAAACGGAGGACGAAAACATGGGACTTTGGCGTGTTGCTAGCCTGATCCCACGTCTCGTAGCCTTGTCCCGACTTATCACGTCGAAAAATCGATCAAAGTCGTTCTAAGTGTCGTGAAATGCATGGGTTTTGAAAAGGGGAGAGTCACGTGATTGTCTTTACACGTGATGATTAAAGTCGTAAAAAGAGGAGGCTCGAAACGTGTGTCAAGGCTCTCGGTTTTCTGGGCTACAGGACCCACTCGATCGAGTCGTGGTCTGACTCGGTCGAGTGCATCTTTAAAGCAGCTACTGCCCAGTTTTTTGGGTGCTACTCGATCGAGTAGCCTATGTACTCGGTCGAGTAGTCCCTGTACGAGTGACAACTCGTTTTATTTTTTGATTGGAAATCGATGGTTGGCCAAATTAAATACAAATATCGCACGATTTGAATTTAACTTGGCCTCCGGTGCTATAATCGTGTATATATACGATTATAACACCGTTATCGGAATTTTATGAAAACGTTATCGTTAGATTAGAAAATTTGAATTAGTGACGAAATTACATCCCTCTACGTCACGACATCGAAACAAATCCTTTCGGATTATGTGATGTCGGTTTTCGTGTCAACGGGTTCCGCACTAATTGTAGAAATGGGATTAAATACGTTCAACTATGACCGATCACGATCACGTCACGCCCTTGAGTACATTGGGGCGGTGCTCCTCGAAAGGGCGCCACCTCCGTCATTGCTCGTAAAAGGATTAGACGGACCTTAGGCGATCATCATAGTCCAACGTGTTTAAAACCGAATTTTAGTACAAGTATATATAACGCGGTATGATAATGTTAGTAATAAAAAGATGATACAAAATATGCAAAAAAAGAAAGTATGAAAATGTTAGTGTTAATGCTACTAGATTAATATGATTACGATATACAACGCGAAAATGTAAATAAAATGACGGAATAATAGAGATTGAGACGGGGTTTAGGACACCCTCAACACACATGCTTGGTAGGGACCTCGGAAATGGACTCGTAAATAGCGACACGGACGCGGGAGTATCGAGGATGTACGTGAGTTATGGTGTGTGTGTGTGTGTGGATTATTCGTCGGTTTTTGAGGGACGAAAGGCTCGGTTTTTTGTGTAGTATTGCTAGGGATGTAGTGTGGAGAGTATAGGTGAATTAGGGTTGAAAATGTAGGGTAAATGTAGGTTGGAAAAACTGTCAAAATGAATGGGGTTATGGGGGTATTTATAGGCTTTACCCCACGACCTAGGGTCACTCGATCGAGTGGCCCTAGTGCACTCGATCGAGTGCCCTCGTAAACGGGTCTGACCCGGTAAATGACGCTCCACTCGACCGAGTGGGTCTATCCACTCGATCGAGTGGATCAAGTGAATCGAGCTAAAATAGGAAGGAGTTGACCTTGTGATTTGATTGATTTATTTGAATGTTGGATTTGGGCGCCAGTTTCGAGAAGCTGAATTTGGCTGATTTTTGTGACGGGTTTGTCTTTGACCGGGTTTTGACCCGGTCGCCAAAAGACGGTTTTTATTTTTGGTGTCGGTTTTGGCCCAAATTAGTCTTATTTTGCTCGGAACGACCCACTGGGCCTGGATTTGAGGTTTGTTTTGTGAGATTCTTACTCCGCTAAAAGTCCATGTCGGATATTATTGATTCCGAGCCCAAATCCGAGTATACCAAGTCACGTTTGCGTCCGATCATCATCGGGTGTTTTTCGGAGACTACCATAGACACCTGACAGTCAAAATGCGGGTGTCTACACCAGTAGTACCCCTTTAGAAGATTAGGCGGACCTAGGCTAAGTTATCAACATCTATATTGCTTAATTGTCATAGTATTAGGCTTTGGTCCTTGTTTACGTGGGTGATTTATCTTGGAAGTTTATTGTTGTTTTAGGTAAGTAATCGGTGTCTTTCCCAGCCGTCTCGATGAGGGATTCGGTGTTTTATTTTTGTTTTGGATGCGTCTATTCTTTCGTGTTATATGTTTTTGTGTCTTTAGTCGCATCCACCATTTTGAGCAAGCCCCAACTTGCCTTGCATGGGAGTACTTTACCTCATAAGTATTTCGATGTGAGTTGAAGGGACGGAGCGGGCCCGTTAATTGCCCCGTATCGGCTTAGCATAGTCTAGCTAGTAGTAGTAGTTTGTAATTTTTTTTGGGTCTTTGCTCGAGGACGAGCAACGGTTTAGTGTGGGGGAATTGTTGTGTGCTAAATTTAGATCGTTTTTCCCTCCATTTAGACCCGTTTTTTCCTCGTTTTGCGAGTCTTGAGTGCGATTATCGCCATATTTTGCGTACTTCTCGCATTAGCTTCCCTCTTGTGCGTTTTACGTGTTTTTGGTAGTTTTTCTATCAATTTGGATAGGTTTTGCTACAAAAATCACGATTGAGCTTCCACGAGCACAAGAGAAGGGAAAACCGTCCAAAGAGCAAGCACACAACTTAAAGTTTAAAGCCATCCGATCGAACAAACGAAGAATGAGACAAGATTCGAGGCCAAAAAAAAATGACCGGGCGAAATTTCATCTGGTGAGACACCACCGGGCGAAATTTCACCCGACGGTGAAAAGTGCCTCCCGAAGATTTTTCGAGCTTACCCACCGGGAGAAACTGACCGGGTGAAATTTCGCCCACCGGATGAAATTTCGCCCGATGGGAAGAAGTGCCAAAAACGCGAAAAAAAGAAGAAAATCTCACCGGGCGAAATTTTCACCCGGTGGGAATTAACGTCAAGTCCGCAGGGCGAAGTTTCACCCCATGGAGACGCAAAGGGAAATTGTCTCACTAATGGAGCATAAAGTTGGATTTGGGCTTTAGGTTAAAAACCCATTAAGAGATTACTATATATATGTTACCCTAATTCATTGCCTAAACCACCTCTCCATTGTGCTAAGGAGGGAAGATATTACACCACTCCACCATCCTATTACACCATCCATTAGTAGTAGTAATCTAGAAAAATCCTCAAAAATTCTAGTAGTTTACATAGTAATTAATAGTAGATCTACAAGTTTCCATCAACAATTATCTAGATTTCAAGGTTGTAAGAAGATTATTCAAGATTTATTTGAAGATTTGTTAGGTTTATTGGAGGATTAGTGACAAGTTCTCCATTTTATTCATCAAAGATTCAATCTTTATCTATGATATCTTCTTATTTCTTATAGATCTACATAGTTGGTATAATTCTCTTCCACTCTCTAATCTCTAGTTTAGTTTTTGTGTTGTTTTCTCATCATCATCTTGTTTAGATCTAATTAATATGCATGTTGTGATGATTTCCATAATGATGTGTGAGTAGATTTCTTGTTGGGAAGTTTAGGGATGAGGCTTGGATTATTTGAATATAGGGATGTTGGTGGGTTGCTTGCATGTTGGTTTATCTTATTTATGGTGTTGTGTCATTGTTGTTTTAGTCCGGCCAACTAGACCGACCTTGACTAACTTCTATCAATATGGGGAAACTCGGGGTAGAAATTACCATGACTAGGGACTTACCCTCATTCGCCGCGAAAGCGGGATTTTAGGTGAGTTTATCAATATTGCGACAAAAACTCGATTCCGACCTTCTTAGACTCCAAGTACCGAATCCCGACTTCTCCCCAACGCCTTTTCCCTAGATTGACCACCCTTAGCTATTTCTCTAGATATTCCCTTAGTTTAAGACTCGACCCCTAGAAAAACCCCCTTCTAAGACATCGAACACGACACTTTAAACTTCACAAACACACACCGTTCCCTGTGGACCGACCTCGACTACCACGATTACTCTAGTAGTTTTTGTGTTATTCCGAGTCTTACAAATATCGTTTGATCCCCCGTCCTTCGTTAACGACCGATCCGATTGGGAGGCGATCATATACATACACTTTAATGACAACATGTTCGTAAAACCAGAAACAAACAATTAGTGAATTCTAGATGTCATATTCATAATAGGCATATTATCTTTACATTAGCAAGGCTCAATCTATAATACCCATACGTTCAACATGGCCAAGGAACGCCTTGGGTGGTAATCCTTTAGTTAATGGATCTGCCACCATCATATCCGTTCTTATATGCTCAACTGACACTCTTTGTTTTTGCACGTCCTCCTTTACCGATACATACTTTAATTCTATGTGCTTAGCACCATCGGAGTACTTATCGTTCTTAGTGAAGAAGACGGCTGCGGTATTATCACAATAAATTTTCAGCGGCTTAGCTATACTATCGATAATCCCAAGTCCTGAAATAAAGTTCCGTAACCACAATGCATGAACAGAGGCTTCAAAGCATGCCACAAATTCAGCTTCCATAGTAGAAGTAGCAATAATAGACTGCTTCTTACTCCTCCATGATATTGCCCCATTAGCTAAAAGAAATACATAACCAGATGTCGATTTTCGACTATCAGTACACCTGCCATGATCAGAATCCGAATAACCAATCACCTCAAGATGATTGGATCTCTTGTACGTAAGCATGAACTCCTTGGTGCCTTGCAAGTACCTAAGGACTTTCTTCGCTGCTCTCCAGTGATCCATTCCGGGATCACATTGAAATCGACCCAACATTCTAACAGCAACGCTGATGTCTGGTCGAGTATATGTCTGAAGATAATTCAAACTCCCTACCACAGATGCATAAGGAATATTCTTCATTTCTTTTCGTTCCAATTCATTACTGGGACATTGCATTGTACCGAACTTGTCCCCTTTCTGTACAGGAACTATCCCTGCAGAACATTCACTCATTCTATATCTTTCTAGAACTTTATCGATGTAAGCTTTCTGAGACAACCCTAACAATCCTTGTGATCTATTACGGTAAATTTCAATTCCGATCACATAGGATACCTCGCCCGTATCTTTCATTTCAAAGTTCTTAGATAGATATTTCTTTACGTCATGTAACATGCCTAGATTATTCGCAGCAAGTAAAATATCATCAACATATAAGACTAAAATAACGAATCTACTCCCACTGATCTTAATGTAGATACACCGATCAACGATGATCTCTACAAACCCATATGACGTAATGGTATCATTAAACTTTAAATACCACTGTCTGGAAGCTTGTTTTAGTCCATATATCGACTTTCTCAGCCTACACACCTTATCTTCATTACCCGGGGATGTAAACCCCTCGGGTTGGTCCATGTACACTTCTTCCTCAAGCTCACCGTTTAGAAAGGCGGTCTTTACATCCATTTGGTAAAGCTCAAGATCATAATGAGCTGCCAATGCCAAGACAATTCTTAAAGAATCTTTCTTTGAAACTGGAGAGAAAGTTTCTTTATAGTCAATACCGTCCTTTTGAGTGAAACCTTTGGCAACTAGTCGGGCCTTATACCTTTCAATGTTACCTTTAGAGTCCGTTTTGGTCTTATAGACCCATTTCGAGCCAACGGTCTTAGAACCCTCAGGTAACACAACTAAGACCCACACTTTGTTATCATCCATTGATTTCATCTCCTCTTTCATGGCATCAAACCACTTTTCAGAATTGTCACTTTCCATGGCCTTACGGAATGAGACGGGATCCTTATTAATGCTCAAGTCACAATCAACCTCAATGTTATATGTCAGGTAGTCATCTGGAATGGCTGATCTTCTTTCTCTTACAGATCGCCTTAATTGCTCACATGACATATTATTCTCCCCTTGATTTGTGACTTGATCATCATTGTTATTGTCATTTTGTGGGTTTTGCACGTCATTTTGTTGTTGTTCCATTATGTCATTTGACTGTGATTGCACAACTGGAACAACAATTTCAGGTGCAACTTCAGGAGACGAAACTTCTTCCTGAATTTCTTTAATGTCCATGTAACACCCCCGTTTATCCAAGAGCCTTAACTAGGCCTCCCCGGATAAATGAGAGTGTTACCATCTCGGGTGAACCGAGGTAGTAGTCACATCAACACACAATACTGAAACACAACCGAGTTTAATAGATTATTCAAAAGATGCAAACCAAGTTTGAGCATAAGTATGGTTACATAAACCCAAACGATTACATGAATAAAAGGTCCATTCAGTTCTAACGACGGGACAAGCTAAAGTATAATAATGATGGCCACACACTCCCTTCCCGAACAGCAATTCCCTTCAGTTAAGCACACATCAATGGTCCATATCTGCATCAATACTCTGCTCCCCAAAAGACCGTAAATGTCAATTGGATCGTCGCAGGCCCCCAATAAATAGGGTGACAAATTAGACAATGAAAACACTATTAGAACATGCTAATAATATACAAGTACGGAATATGAAACAACAATTCTCAACCATCTTAGTACCAACACCAGTACCAAATAACAATATCATCTCCACATCCTCAGTACCAATCAATATTCCCATCTCAATATTATCATCTCAACTCTTCTGGCAGGCCCTTTCATTCCGAGTGTGCACACCCCCCCGCAGGTTCAACAACCCGCGAGGAGAAATCAGGGAGGGGACCGTGATCAAAGGTCCCGGCTAGGTCTAAAGCTAGCCTCACCAACTCCAATATTTTAATATTCAATTAATCATTCTCCCATCAATATTCAACATTATTCTTATCGTCACAATATCACATCGTACCCATAACTCATACATACATAATAATATTAACATATTCTAAGTAAGGAAAACCTTACCTAATTAGCAGGTCACGACCACGTCGTCAATATAATTCACCACGGAATTTCTACGAAGTCCGAACCTAATAAAATGTTATACATCTAAATTAATATCGATCATAACGTATTTGACATATATAAAGTGGCTTGATACTGTGCTAATTAAAGTAGTGACTACAATAACTAATTACTATACTATAGCTACATATTATTATGACTAATACATACCAATGCACTACCTACAGACACCTGACATAATTACTATTATTAACAGTACACATACTACATTATTAAAATCAAAACTTACTCACTGTACTATTACGCATACTAAATTATTAAAAGCAAACCTTACTAAGTTACACTAATACGCCATCTAAGTTATTAAAATGTAAACCTTGCTAACCTACCATAATTCCTATTATTATATTAATAATATACATACAAATCATACGACATGGACTAAAGCAGCGAGTTCCCAATCCATAACAATGGTGGCAGCCCTCTCTCCGTTTACAACCACGAAACCCGACAATACTACTCTGCACCTCAATAATCCGGTTCTATTTAGGTTAGAGTATTCTTTAAACATCACGTGGGCTTCTATTTAGGTAGCTAACACGATATGAACTCGGGTTGTTAATAAATTAGTATGCGTGTCGGGTTGACAAAGATCGGGTTTGACTTAGTATAAAATAATGACTCGGTTAAACTTACTCTAAAATGCGGGTATTACAATCTACCCTCCTTATAAAGAACTTCGTCCCCGAAGTTCGCTACCCGACGCAAACTTACAACACATCGATAGATTTCTAAGGAATTACCTTCCTATTAACGAAGCACAAAAAAAAAAAATGAGAAATCTATACGATACTAGTTTAAATATAGCATAAATCAGGCTATAGCATAAATCAAGCAGTTACATTCTACCCTCCTTAAAGACAAGGTTACGTCCCCGTAACCGAAATAATTACCTGATCGAAGAGGTGAGGAAAACGTTTCTGCATCGATGCTTCTGTTTCCCAAGTGGCCTCCTCGACGTTGTGATTAGACCACAAAACTTTGACAAGAGCTGTTTCTCATCTCCGAGTTTTTCGAACTTTTTGGTCTAAAATTTCCTTTGGCACCTCCTCAGAAGTGAGAGACTCATCTAGTTGGATCGTCTCGGGTTCAAGGATGAGAGACGGGTCACTCAAGTATTTCCTCAATTGGGAAACATGGAACACATTATGGACCTTATCGAGAGCTGGTGGAAGTGCTAACCGATATGCCACCTCCCCTATCCTATCCAGAATTTCATACGGTCCAATAAACTTTTGACTCAACTTGCCCCTTTTTCCAAACCTCATAACCCCTCTCATAGGTGACACTTTCAACAATACCTTATCTCCCACAATAAACTCAACCTCTCTGCGGTGGAGATCGGCATAACTCTTCTGACGATCCTGAGCTGCTTGCATCTTCTGTCTAATTACTTGTACCTGCTCGACCATTTCCTGAATCATGTGGGGGCCCAGCACTACTGCGTCGGCCTTCTCGTCCCAACATACTGGGCTCCTACACTTCCTCCCATACAAAGCTTCAAACGGTGCCATCTGGATGCTAGCATGGTAGCTGTTATTGTACGAGAACTCAATCAAATACAGTCGATCCTCCCACGAACCCCGAAATTCCAAGGCACAAGCCCGCAACATATCTTCCAAAGTTTGTATGGTTCGTTCTGTCTGACCATCTGTCGCAGGGTGAAAAGCTGTACTCATCTTCAACCGTGTACCCAAGGATTCTTGCAGCTCCTGCCAAAATTTCGATATGAATCTCGAATCACGATCTGACACAATGTCCTTAGGTACTCCATGTAATTTCAGAACATGCCTCCTATAAGCCATTGCTAGTTCAGCCTTACTCCAGGTATCCTTCATTGGCACGAAGTGAGCCGACTTAGTGAGTCGATCTACTATCACCCAAATCATATTATTCCCCTTTGGGGTTCTCGGCAAACCGACAATGAAATCCATGGAAATGGAGTCCCACTTCCACTCAGGTACCTCTAAGGGTTGCAGCTTACCCTGTGGTCGTTTGTGTTCACTCTTGACCTTCTGACAAGTCAGGCATCTGGACACAAACTCGGTCACCTCTCTCTTCATGTTCTCCCACCAAAATGTCTTCTTCAGATCCTTATACAACTTGTCCCCACCTGGATGTACCGAGTAAGGACTACAATGCGCCTCGGTCATGATTTTCCTCCTTAATTCTCCTCCTTCCGGTACCCACCACCTGCCATTGAACCTGAGGCTCCCGTCTGGGTGAATGGTGAGATTCGAGGGTTCACCTCTCTCAATACGGGCTCGCCACATTAGATACTTCTGATCCAAAAACTGCTCTTCTCGTATTTCGGCGTACAACTCGGGTTGAATCGCCAAGTCCGTCATTGCTTCCCCTTTCCTTATCATATGAATTCCCATCTGTTGCACTTCATTCCTTAGCCTCAATCTGGACATATCCAAACACAGAGAATGCAACGATTTCCTGCTTAGAGCGTCGGCCACCACATTTGCCTTTCCCTCGTGGTATAAAATCTCCATGTCATAATCTCCGATCAGCTCTATCCACCGCCTCTGCCGCATATTCAACTCCTTCTGAGTGTAGATGTACTTCAAACTCTTGTGGTCTGAAAACACCTTGAATGTTGCCCCATATAAATAATGTCTCCATATTTTCAGAGCAAACACCACTGCCCCAAGTTCTAGGTCATGAGTTGGGTAGTTCTCATCGTAAGGCTTTAGTTGACGTGAAGCATACGCAATGACTTTGCCATTCTGCATCAGTACACAACCCAACCCATTTTTCGATGCATCAGTGTACACCTCAAAATTTTCGCTCCCTTCGGGTAAGGCTAGGATTGGTGCCATAGTCAGACGCTCCTTCAAGGTTTGGAACGCCCTTTCACAGCTATCATCCCACCTATACCGAATCTCCTTCCTCATAAGGTTAGTCAACGGTCTTGCTATCTTTGAGAAGTCCTTCACGAACCTTCGATAGTACCCGACTAACCCCAAGAAACTCCGAATTTCTGCCACATTCTTTGGCGCCTGCCACTTCGAGACCGCTTCGATCTTGCTCGGGTCTACAGATACACCCTCTTTTGAAATCACGTGTCCCAAAAATGCGACCTTCTCCAACCAGAACTCACACTTTGATAACTTAGCGTACAACTGGTTATCTCGGAGTAGTTGCAATACAATCCTCAGATGCTCTGCATGCTCTTCCCGGTTCCTTGAATAAACCAGGATATCATCGATAAACACCACCACAAACTTGTCCAAGTAGGGTCGGAAAACTCGGTTCATCAAATCCATGAAAACAGCAGGAGCATTTGTTAGACCAAATGGCATCACCATAAATTCATAGTGGCCATACCGAGTTCTGAATGCGGTCTTGGGAATATCTTCATTCTTGATCCTCAACTGGTGATAACCGGACCTCAAATCAATCTTTGAAAAGATACCAGCGCCACTCAGTTGATCAAACAAATCATCAATACGAGGCAAAGGGTACCGATTCTTCACAGTGATATTGTTCAGCTCCCTGTAATCGATGCACAGCCTCATGCTCCCATCCTTCTGCACAAACAAAACAGGAGCACCCCACGGCGATACACTGGGTCTGATATACCCCTTATCCATCAATTCCTCCAGCTGCTTCTTCAACTCAGACAACTCCTTAGACCTCATGCGGTACGGTGCCTTAGAGATCGGCCCCGTCCCTGGCTTCAGCTCAACACTGAAATCAACTTCTCGCCTTGGTGGTAACCCCGGGATCTCCTCCGGAAATACGTCTTCGAACTCGTTCACTACAGGTATTGAGCCAGAAGATAACTCCTCAGCCCGAGTGTCCCATACATGGCACAAGAATAACGAACTCCCCTTCTTCAGGTGGGTCTTCAGGGTAATGGCTGCTATGATCTTCACAGTTGGCTTTACTGCAAATCCTCTATACGACACTCTAACGCCCTTCGGACCTCTTAAAGACACCTTCTTAAGGTTACAATCAATCTGGGCTCTAAACCGTCCCAACCAATCCATCCCCAGGATAATGTCAAAGTCATCTAAGGGAAACTCTATTAAATTAACTGGCAGGTCAACTCCCCCAACTATTAAGGACACATCTCGAAAGACCCTTGTACACCTAACCGACTTCCCCGAGGGTATGATAACATCATCGTCTATGTTTTCAAAATCTGCTAACCCTAGACTCGGTACATGGTTACAGGCTACAAATGAATGGGTTGCCCCAGAATCGAACAGAATAAAAGAAGGTTTCGAGTTAACGAGAAAGGTACCCGTGATAACTTGTGTGTCCTCCTCAGCAGCCTGCTTCCCCATAGCAAAGAGCTTCCCAGTGTTTTTACTTCCTTCAGGTGCCCCATTAACAGACGTAGTTGGTCTGGTGGCTGCAGTTGACTGATTCGTGCTCCCAGATCCCTGATTGTAACTCCCTTGTGGCCGGTTCCAGTTCCCCTGTGATCGGCTCCAGTTCCCCTCTAATCTGTTCCAGTTCCCCTGGTATCGATTTCCTTGATTAATACTCTCGGATCCCGACACCGGAATGGAATTAAGATTACTCTTCTTCACTCGACACTCGTAAGCACGGTGCCCTGATTTTCCACAGGCGAAGCACTTAACTGGTTGTCCATTGCAGTCCGTCCCTGGGTGGTTGTAGTTGCAATTCTTACAGTTATAGCTCCTTACATCTCTCCTACCCGAGTTATAACTACCACCCCCATAATTGTACCCTCCAGAATATTGAGGCCTTGGTCCCTGAGGTCGATTATTCCCATATCTTTTCGCATCCCCCTGCACAGCTCCCTCATACTCGGCTTTCCTCTTTTCACTCTTCTGACCGCTCAGCTCCTTAATGCGATCAGCTATTCGCTCGGCGTGCCCGGCTCTCAAGTATACCTCTTTCACATCAGCATTATTCCCCATGGGTAGCCTTTCCAGGATTCTGATAGACAAGCCCCTCTCAAAGTGGGAAGCCAATAGTTCAGAACTCAAATTGAGGTCAGCAGAATAAGTGGCCAGCTCCATAAACTTGTCGTAATAGTCCTCGACAGTCATGTCGTCTGTCATGGTGAAACGATCAAATTCAGCTCTTTTTGCACTACGGATATGTTCCGTAAAGAATTCTACCCTCAGCGCTTCTGCGAGACTCTTCCACCCAAAGATGTCCTCCCCATAATCCCCTTCCTCATGCTCTGCAATAAGCTTGTCATAGTTAAGATGCCACCATAAATCGGCCTTGCCACTTAAATAGAATGCAGCTTGACCCAGTTCCAGATTCTCCGGACAATTCACGGTCTGGAACACCTTCTTCATTTCTCTCACCCAGTTCTCTAGCTGCGACGGTCCACCAGTCCCGTCATATTTACTGGGACGAAGGCGTGCTATCGCAGCACTGATGGCGGCCGCGTCTGTCACTGGTGGTTTCGGGACGTGGATGTTTCTCAGAGCTTCCAAAAGTGCATCGTTAGTTGCCTTTAAGCGCGCCATTTCTTCGGCACTCAGAGTGGTTGGGGTAGAGTTCGTAGCTGCTTTCTTTGACATGATTACTTCAAAACAACAATAACATACACATGAGCCTTAAATGCTCATACATCATAGCAGTTTATTAGTATCAACGTTGAAACTACTCATATCATCGAAAACATCACAATGATAACTACTCATAAATTATGCAATTCAAAGGAAATTCATATTATCATCGCGGACCCATCCTATTCTACCCCCTCTCAATCTCACACGTAGTTACCGGGTCCAAACCAAAAGGGCCAGAGGTTGGTATGGGGACGTCTCCCCAACCAGAGATTTTAAGTGGGCTCCTAATGATCTATCACCGGGGTTCATTTTAATTCCTATGTTAATTTATTCCGGCTCCAGAATCGATCGCTCTGATACCACTTTGTAACACCCCCGTTTATCCAAGAGCCTTAACTAGGCCTCCCCGGATAAATGAGAGTGTTACCATCTCGGGTGAACCGAGGTAGTAGTCACATCACAACACAATACTGAAACACAACCGAGTTTAATAGATTATTCAAAAGATGCAAACCAAGTTCGAGCATAAGTATGGTTACATAAACCCAAACGATTACATGAATAAAAGGTCCATTCAGTTCTAACGACGGGACAAGCTAAAGTATAATAACGATGGCCACACACTCCCTTCCCGAACAACAATTCCCTTCAGTTAAGCACACATCAATGGTCCATATCTGCATCAATACTCTGCTCCCCAAAAGACCGTAAATGTCAATTGGATCGTCGCAGGCCCCCAATAAATAGGGTGACAAATTAGACAATGAAAACACTATTAGAACATGCTAATAATATACAAGTACGGAATATGAAACAACAATTCTCAACCATCTTAGTACCAACACCAGTACCAAATAACAATATCATCTCCACATCCTCAGTACCAATCAATATTCCCATCTCAATATTCTCATCTCAACTCTTCTGGCAGGCCCTTTCATTCCGAGTGTTCACACCCCCCGCAGGTTCAACAACCCGCGAGGTGAAATCAGGGAGGGGACCGTGATCAAAGGTCCCGGCTAGGTCTAAAGCTAGCCTCACCAACTCCAATATTTCAATATTCAATCAATCATTCTCCAATCAATATTCAACATTATTCTTTTCGTCACAATATCACATCGTACCCATAACTCATACATACATAATAATATTAACATATTCTAAGTAAGGAAAACCTTACCTAATTAGCAGGTCACGACCACGTCGTCAGTATAATTCACCACGAAATTTCTACGAAGTACGAACCTAATAAAATGTTATACATCTAAATTAATATCGATCATAACGTATTTGACATATATAAAGTGGCTTGATACTATGCTAATTAAAGTAGTGACTACAATAACTAATTACTATACTATAGCTACATATTATTATGACTAATACATACCAATGCACTGCCTACGGACACCTGACATAATTACTATTATTAACAGTACACATACTACATTATTAAAATCAAAACTTACTCACTGTACTAATACGCATACTAAATTATTAAAAGCAAACCTTACTAAGTTACACTAATACGCCATCTAAGTTATTAAAATCTAAACCTTGCTAACCTACCATAATTCCTATTATTATATTAATAATATACATACAAATCATACGACATGGACTAAAGCAGCGAGTTCCCAATCCATAACAATGGTGGCAGCCCTCTCTCCGTTTACAACCACGAAACCCGACAATACTACTCCGCACCTCAATAATCCGGTTCTCCCACAGCAGTACCACCCCGACTGCAACTCCAGAACAACAACACACGACATCGACTAAAGCAACAATAACGACAGCAGCCTTATCTTGTTAGCCCGACCTAATTCCCGACAATAAATGGTACGACACCGATATCATAATGACTATAATGACAATCTTACCAAGTACCGAACCAACAATGACGCACAACCATGGTTCACCGACAATACCGATCTCGACTACGAAAATCCGACATAAAAGTACATTAACGATGCCATGAAAGAATGTAAAAGACGGTGTAACTAGCATACCCGAGTGGCCTGTATATGTCCAGGTTTAGCCTACAAGTGTTCCGATCTAACTCCTAGAGTTCCTCCTTCCTTCTCACTTCGTGCGACTGTTGATGTGCGTTTCTCCTCTCCCTTTTTTTTTTGTTTTGTGCAGTGTGATTTGAGGCGTGTGTGTGCAGTTATAAGGATATCTTAGGTTAGGGTATTTAGGTTAGAGTATTCTTTAAACATCACGTGGGCTTCTATTTAGGTAGCTAACACGATATGAACTCGGGTTGTTAATAAATTAGTATGCGTGTCGGGTTGACAAAGATCGGGTTTGACTTAGTATAAAATAATGACTCGGTTAAACTTACTCTAAAATGCGGGTATTACAGTCCACCTTTCGTGATTCAATACTCCCACTAATTTGACCATTCTCAATGAATCTAGCGTTTCCGGTCTCTACTATTCTCGTACTGTGGTTAGGACATTAAAAAGTATACCCCTTTGACTTTTCAGGATAGCCAATGAAAAATCCACTGACTGTCCTAGGATCTAGCTTCCTTTCATTTCGATTGTACAACCTTACTTCAGCTGGGGAGCTCCAGACTCGAAGATGTCTTAAGCTCGGTTTCCTTCCCGTCCACAGTTCATAAGGAGTCTTAGGAAGTACTTTACTAGGAACCCGATTCAAAACATAGGTTGCAGTCTTTAACGCATAGATCCATAAAGAAGGAGGTAAAGAACAATTACTTAACATGCTCCTGACCATTTCAATTAAAATACGATTTCGCCTTTCAACAACACCGTTCTGCTGAGGTGTACCGGGCATTGTATACTGTGCACAAATGCCTCGACTTTCAAGTAACTTTGCAAATGGACCGGGACATTGTCCATTTTCAGTGAACCTACCATAAAACTCACCACCCCTATCCGACCTCTCAATCTTTACTTTCTTTTCTAGCTGCCTTTCTACCTCATCAATGAATATCTTAAGGACATCCACAGATTGAGCCTTTTCATGCAGTAGATAAGTGAAACGATACCGTGATAGGTCATCTATAAAGGTGATAAATTACTTTTCGCCACTCCAAGACGGAATGTCAAAAGGTCCACAGATATCAGTGTGTATAATCTCTAATAGCTGAGAGCTTCTTGTAGCTGGTTTCTTTACTGTATGTCTAGTTTGCTTACCTTTAATACAGTCTATACATACATCTAAATCACTAAAATCCAATTGAGGTAGAATTTCATTTCTCATCAACCTCGTTAACCGTTCTTTGGATATGTGCCCTAGCCTTTGATGCCACAAGAGAGCTGAATTTTCATTCGATGCACTACGTTTAATACCTTGATTCTCAACATAAAACAGGGAATCAGAAAATTTAACATCAAGATCAAACCTATAAAGTGAGTCAATCAAAGTACCACTACCGTAAAAGTAATCATTTCGGTACAACGAAAATACACCACGTCCAAACTTGAAATTAAAACCTAAATTATCCATTTTACTTAACGATACAAGATTACGTGCACAATCAGGAACATAGAGACAATCGGTAAGATCTATATGACAACCAGTGTCTAAGATTAATCTGTAAGTCCCAATGCCCTCAATCCGTCCTTTCATCCTGTTTCCCATGGACACGAACTGTTCAGCTCCTCTTATGGGCCGGATCATATGGTATCCCTGTTTAATATGAGAAACGTGAGTAGTAGCACCTGAATCTAACCACCAAGTATTATTAGGTACTTCTATAAGATTTGATTCAAAGCAAACAAAGCTATAATGTTTACCTTTCTTTTCGAACCATGCCTTTCTTTTAGGACAATCCTTCTTGAAATGTCCAACTTTCTTGCAAAAGTGACACCTCTTTTCCTTTTGGATAGCACTTTCAGGTCCTTTAAAGAAAGACTTCCCTTCTTACCATTTTTACCCGGTTTATCCTTGCTGCTGCTGGCACCGTCATGACCTAGGAGATGAATTGCTTGTTCCTGCATCTTCTTTAATCTCCCCTCTTCCTGTATGAGCATGACCTTTAATTCTTGAAAGTTCCACTTATCTTTAATGGTGTTATAATTCACCTGGAACTGACCAAACTCAAAAGGTAGAGAGTTAATGATGAATTGAACCAAGAATGAATCACTAACCGTCATCCCCAAGGTCTTCAACTTTGCTGCCAAGTTAGACATATGTGTCACATGATCATGGATCGGCTGAGACCAGTCAAACTTTTTCGCAGTCAGCTCACTCATTAAGCTGCCTACAATTGACTTGTCAGCTAAATCTGACTGTGAACATTCCTTTACTTTGAGCATGAATTCCCTTGCTTTCTCTGTTTTAGGCATAGACGGCTTAATGTTATCGGCAATTGTCATCCTCATAAGGTCTAAGCTCAACCTATTAGATCGCTCCCAAGCCTGATAACGACATTTCTCGGCTTCGGAGCTATCATCATTAATGGTTGCAGGTTCTTCATCTGTGAGGATCGCAATGTCCAATGACATTATACCCAGTGTAAACCGGATCTTTTCAGCCTATTCATCATAATTAAGCCCATTAAACTTGACAACAGAGCTAGCATATGCAAACATATTAGGAGAAGCTGCGACATTTATACATGATTATCTATTAGTGCTTTGAAATACTTTCATACAGATTCAAACAATATCATATAAACATTTCATACATGTATTTAAATGACCTTTGGGCAACACTTAAAATACAAGTAACTTTCATTGATGTTAATATATAAACTTTAACAATTAACTATAGCATATACAAGTCAAATAAGAATGCTATCTTTGGATATACACACTATTAGACCCAATTATGAATAATTAATCCTTTTATATTATCAACTATATTTAATGACCCACCTTTGGGTGATCTCCTAAAATATAGATAATAAACCAATTGATCAATCAAACTATAATATCATTTTAACATCTCTTTAATCATGATCAATTACATACCTTTAATTTTAAAATTGTCTATATATAATATAACAAGGCCACTTTGGTGACTAACATGTCACATACAATATAAACATTTTAAATATAATGGCAAATTTGTATCATAATGTGTTAATATTTCATAACACAAAATTTACCCATGTTGATCTTTAGTCATATGCATACTTTAAGATATGAATTAATAATCACATGATAAATAAATGAATTGGATGAACTACGTAACTCAATATATAATCACGTAATTAAGGACAAAATCAATATTACTTGCATACATATGAGTTTGGCGTGTCATCACCATCTTACAATAATTCCATAATTCCTTTTACTAGTCATCACCATATATCATAATTCCTTTTAATAGTCATTAACTAGAATGCAATTAGGTAATCATCATCATTAATAAACTATGCGCAGCGGATATCATAATGCAATTAGGTAATCATTGATCATTATTATAATTCATGTGCAGCGGATAAACATGAACACTATAATTGATGCAACATTAACTTGAATCAACCCAAAAATAAATACGCAGCAGATAAACATGGGGAAGAAAAAACAGTTAATTGAATTAACCCAATTTTGAACACGCAGCGGATAAACATGCGGATTAATTAATTTTATACTCCCATGTTAATATGATACAATCATTAATCATCATCAATAGTTGGTCTTGCGCATTAATCATCATCCGTATAAATAATTCATAACAATACTTGCGAAACAGATCCATACTTTTTCATAACAATAAATAATTCATAACAGGTCTGCGCATTAATCATCATACTATTATTTAATACTTTACGTCAGTAAATTCATATCATGAAAAACACACTTCATACAAAACATACGATTGAAGAAAATTTTCATGGGTCAATTAATCGCATCTATATTTCTCTGATACCAAATGTAAGTAGTATTTTATGAATCGATAATGAATTCTGTCCCACAATGGTTATAGATTCGATTTAATTCAACCCAATACAATCGATTAACGGAAATACGGACTAACCTTGGTCCATGTCTATCAGACGCACTCAATATATAATAAGAAGATACGATTGATTCTCCTCCTTAACCCTTCCTTAATGCTCCTTGATGATGGAGATGGAACAGTGTCTTTTCTTTCTGTAAATATAAACTGTTTGCCCTTATTTTGAGAAGATGAAGATGTTACATATTCTATTATCTGATATGTATATGCAATATACATGTCAAGGAACGTATTTGTTCATAACCCAAACTGTTCATATCTCTTCATGAAAAGACGTCTTTTGATACTGGGTAAGGTCGGAAGGAATAGTAATTCCCGACTTTAAGTACATTAATCGAAACCGATCCATCACGGTGTCGTCTTTTATATTAAAGTCTCGTAATATTTAATATGAACTTAATTTATATTTAAACCGAAACACTTAGGCCACACGAATATTATTAAATATTCTAACATTACTTTGTTCGTGGATTTATATTATATAAAATCTTCAAAAAGTTGTCATTACGTAGTTTATTATTAATTACATCTGATGGCGAGAGCGAAATTCTCTTACTTTAAAGAATATAAATATATATTTTCGCGCGAGGTCTTAAACATATTTGCTTTATTGTCGATAATGTCAGAAGTATAGTGAGTGGTCGAATAACGATAAGATTAAAGAAAATCTTAACTATGTGTATATGGATGTATGTAAGTACTTGTTATTGTTGACAATAGTATGTAGTTTTTCGCTTTTTACAAAAACAATTTATTTTTTAATTTGATTGATACTATTTATATTAATCTGTATGGAAAGAAAATAACTTGATACTTTTAAGATTTTACAACTTCAGTCATAATCATTTTGAGGTAATGACTATTCTTAAGTAAAATTTTCAACATAAAATACGACGAATGTTCGTTAACAGAAATTTAAGGAATACTAAATCACTTGATACATACTATGTTTACATATATTTTAAATAATAGATATATGAGTTTTAATAAGTTTTTGTAAACACTTCATTCAACTCGTTCCAATCATTATTATAGGTCAACATGAAAATATCTCATTTATTTAATTGATGTTTGTAAGATATGTTATTCTATCTATAGAATTTCGAGGATGAGTATATGTGTAGTCTGAATAAGAGAGAGTAAAATAACACTTTGGCTAATTTAAACTAAATTTCGATTTTGTTTACCAAACGGGATACATAGTTTGGTTAATGCAATAAAATAGTATAGTACATATATATGTTAGTTAATCAACATTGGAATCAACGAAAAGCATAATTGATTAGCCAAATCAAACAATGTAAAACAATACGCATGTCTTCAAAAACGACACTACACTGAAAGGAACTCTGTGGTAGGAGCTATATTATTATCAATTTACCAGAAAAATGTAATTAATGAAGCTTTCGAATAATGTTTATATAATAACCATATTTATTTGATCATACCTCGTATTAATTTTTCATTTAAAGATATAAATACATACTTTCGATATATTAAGGAACTAATTAGAAACATGTCCAAATGTCTTGCAAAGTTCCCACACTTTTTCACTTTTAAGTCATGCTTCGTTTGTCTCTTTCTCACCAAGACGCTTGTCGACTATAGACACTTGTGTTAGAAGCTTGTGACAGTCCTCTCCGACCTTTAATAGAGCGTTGCAAGTTTCTTTCGATACTTGTTTTCCATTGTTAAAGATATATTCGGATATGACACCGCCAAAAGTTGCACCTAGCTTCCTTTCACATTTTTGAAAGTCGTCCGCCTTCGAGGTGCTAGGTGCGGCAACAGAGTCATTTGCGAAACATTGTTCAGAGATAACAAGGACTGAAACAAGTACTAGAGCAATTTTGATTGTTGTAGGATACGTATCGAAAACTTATATTTCAAATTAAAGATATATATATATATCTCAAGTACGTTTCACACACAGGGAACAAAAAGAAATACAAAAGTAAGGTGACTTGTGATGGAGAACAATTGTTCATATCATACACTTTTATATTTGAATCTATACATTTAACGTATTTTAATCTCAAAATAAACATACAATTTTATTAATACATATTTAAAGCTAATTTACATCATTCATTGATAAAAGTGAATTTTTCTACAATAAGTTTTCCTAATTATATGCATGAGAGTGTTTAATTTTGTAATCAAATAACCGACATTAACATTGATGTCAAAAGACAATCCTCATAAATTAATTTATATTTAATAATTCAAAAAAAATTGGTTCTAATAACATAAACATTTTGTTCATTTGAGGTAATACATATTTTTGAATTTACGTACATTGTCTTTTATTCGTTAATTAGCATAGAGTTTTAAATTTCTACGGTTTACTAGATTATTTTTAAATTTGTAAGACACTTGTTTTTACTAAACCAATGATAACTCATGTGAAAGTTAAAGAAAGGCCTAAACTTGTAGAAGATATATAAATTTGTAACATGCTCAATTTTTTTTAAAAATTATTACATAAAATGTATGTTTCTTCTTTTTTCTTTTAGTTGCGAATTATTATTTTTGAAGTCACATATTCTACATTTTCAAGTTAATCATTTGATAAAATAGTACCCCCTCCACTTCTTTTATATCTTCCACATTGAGTTTGGGGAGATATTTAAGAAAGGTGAAATATGTGGATGAAAATGAAAGGGAAAAAAGAAAGTGGGGTCACAAAAAATAAGAACCACAAAAAATGTACTTAAAAGGAAAGTGGAAGATAATAGAGAAGTTACCCAAATAGGAAATGTGGAAGATTATAGAGAAGTGGAGGGAGTAAATTATATTGCTATCACTTGAATTACTTTGTTCGTGGATTTATATTATATAAAATCTTCAAAAAGTTGTCATTACGTAGTTTATTGTTAATTACATCTGATGGCGAGAGCGAAATTATCTTACTTTAAAGAATATAAATATATATTTTCGCGCGAGGTTTTAAACATATTTGCTTTATTGTTAATAATGTCAGAAGTATAGTGAGTGGTCGAATAATGATAAGATTAAAGAAAATCTTAACTATGTGTATATATGGATGTATGTACGTACTTAATATTGTTGACAATAGTATGTAGTTTTTAACTTTTTACAAAAACAATTTATTTTTTTAAATTTTTCACTCGTTTTAGGATTGATATTATTTATATTAATCGTTATGGAAAGAAAATAACTTGATGCTTTTAAGATTTTACAACTTCAGTCATAATCATTTTGAGGTAATGACTATTCTTAAGTAATATTTTCAACGTAAAATACGACTAATGTTCGTTAACAGAAATTTAAGGAATACTAAATCACTTGATACATACTATGTTTACATATATTTTAAATAATAGATATATGAGTTGTAAGTTTTTGTAAACACTTCATTCAACTCGTTCCAATCATTATTGTAGGTCAACATGAAAATATCTCATTTATTTAATTGATGTGTGTAAGATATGTTATTCTATCTATAGAATTTCAAGGATGAGTATATGTGTAGTCAAAATAAGAGAGAGTAGAATAACACTTTGGCTAATTTAAACTAAATTTCGATTTTTTTTACCAAACGGGATACATAGTTTGGTTAATGCGATAAAATAATATAGTACATATATATGTTAGTTAATCAACATTGAAATCAATGAAAAGCATATTTGATTAGCCAAATCAAACAATGTAAAACAATACGCATGTCTTCAAAAACGACACTACACTGAAAGGAACTCTATGGTAGGAGTTATATTATTATCAATTTACCAGAAAAATGTAATTAATGAAGCTTTCGAATAATGTTTAAATAATAACCATATTTATTTGATCATACCTCGTATTATTTTTTCATTTAAAGATATAAATACATACTTTCGATATATTAACGAACTAATTAGAAACATGTCCAAATGTCTTGCAAAGTTCCCACACTTTTTCACTTTTAAGTCATGCTTCGTTTGTCTCTTTCTCATCAAGACGCTTGTCGACTATAGACACTTGTGTTAGAAGCTTGTGACAGTCCTCTCCGACCTTTAATAGAGCGTTGCAAGTTTCTTTCGATACTTGTTTTCCATTGTTAAAGATATATTCGGATATGACACCGCCAAAAGTTGCACCTAGCTTCCTTTCACATTTTTGAAAGTCGTCCGCCTTCGAGGTGCTAGGTGCGGCAACAGAGTCATTTGCGAAACATTGTTCAGAGATAACAAGGACTGAAACAAGTACTAGAGCAATTTTGATTGTTGTAGGATACGTATCGAAAACTTATATTTCAAATTAAAGATATATATATATCTCAAGTACGTTTCACACACAGGGAACAAAAAGAAATACAAAAGTAAGGTGACTTGTGATGGAGAACAATTGTTCATATCATACACTTTTATATTTGAATCTATACATTTAACGTATTTGTTTTTCAAAATTAACATACAATTTTATTAATACATATTTAAAGCTAATTTACATCATTCATTGATAAAAGTGAATTTTTCTACAATAAGTTTTCCGAATTATATGCATGAGAGTGTTAATTTTGTAATCAAATAACCGACATTAACATTGATGTCAAAAGACAATCCTCATAAATTAATTTATATTTAATAATTCAAAAAAAATTGGTTCTAATAACATAATTATTTTGTTCATTCGAGGTTATGCATATTTTTGAATTTACGTACATTGTCTTTTATTCGTTAATTAGCATAGAGTTTTAAATTTCTACGGTTTACTAGATTATTTTTAAATTTGTAAGACACTTGTTTTTACTAAACCAATGATAACTCATGTGAAAGTTAAAGAAAGGCCTAAACTTGTAGAAGATATATAAATTTGTAACATGCTTAATTTTTTTTTTTTTTAAATTATTACATTAGCTGTATGTTTCTTTTTTTTTTCTTTTAGTTGCGATTTATTATTTTTGAAGTCACATATTCTACATTTTCAAGTTAATCATTTGATAAAATAGTAAATTATTTTGCTATCACTTGAATTACTTTGTTCGTGGATTTATATTATATAAAATCTTCAAAAAGTTGTCATTACGTAGTTTATTGTTAATTACATCTGATGGCGAGAGCGAAATTATCTTACTTTAAAGAATATAAATATATATATTTTCGCGAGAGGTTTTAAACATATTCGCTTTATTGTCAATAATGTCAGAAGTATAGTGAGTTGTCGAATAATGATAAGCTTAAAAAAAATATTAACTATGTGTATATATGGATGTATGTACGTACTTGTTATTGTTGACAATAGTATGTAGTTTTTCGCTTTTTACAAAACAATTTATTTTTTTAATTTTTTCACTCGTTTTAGGATTGATATTATTTATATTAATCTTTATGGAAAGAAAATAACTAGATGCTTTTAAGATTTTACAACTTCAGTCATAATCATTTTGAGGTAATGACTATTCTTAAGTAATATTTTCAACATAAAATACGACGAATGTTCGTTAACAGAAATTTAAGGAATACTAAATCACTTGATACATACTATGTTTACATATATTTTAAATAATAGATATATGAGTTTTAATAAGTTTTTGTAAACACTTCATTCAACTCGTTCCAATCATTATTATAGGTCAACATGAAAGTATCTCATTTATTTAATTGATGTTTGTAAGATATGTTATTCTATCTATAGAATTTCGAGGATGAGTATATGTGTAGTCTGAATAAGAGAGAGTAAAATAACACTTTGGCTAATTTAAACTAAATTTCAATTTTGTTTACCAAACGGGATACATAGTTTGGTTAATGCGATAAAATAGTATAGTACATATATATGTTAGTTAATCAACATTGGAATCAACGAAAAGCATAATTGATTAGCCAAATCAAACAATGTAAAACAATACGCATGTCTTCAAAAACGACACTACACTGAAAGGAACTCTGTGGTAGGAGCTATATTATTATCAATTTACCAGAAAAATGTAATTAATGAAGCTTTCGAATAATGATTATATAATAACCATATTTATTTGATCATACCTCGTATTAATTTTTCATTTAAAGATATAAATACATACTTTCGATATATTAACGAACTAATTAGAAACATGTCCAAATGTCTTGCAAAGTTCCCACACTTTTTCACTTTTAAGTCATGCTTCGTTTGTCTCTTTCTCATCAAGACGCTTGTCGACTATAGACACTTGTGTTAGAAGCTTGTGACAGTCCTCTCCGACCTTTAATAGAGCGTTGCAAGTTTCTTTCGATACTTGTTTTCCATTGTTAAAGATATATTCGGATATGACACCGCCAAAAGTTGCACCTAGCTTCCTTTCACATTTTTGAAAGTCGTCCGCCTTCGAGGTGCTAGGTGCGGCAACAGAGTCATTTGCGAAACATTGTTCAGAGATAACAAGGACTGAAACAAGTACTAGAGCAATTTTGATTGTTGTAGGATACGTATCGAAAACTTATATTTCAAATTAAAGATATATATATATATCTCAAGTACGTTTCACACACAGGGAACAAAAAGAAATACAAAAGTAAGGTGACTTGTGATGGAGAACAATTGTTCATATCATACACTTTTATATTTGAATCTATACATTTAACGTAATTGTTTTTCAAAATTAACATACAATTTTATTAATACATATTTAAAGCTAATTTACATCATTCATTGATAAAAGTGAATTTTTCTACAATAAGTTTTCCGAATTATATGCATGAGAGTGTTAATTTTGTAATCAAATAACCGACATTAACATTGATGTCAAAAGACAATCCTCATAAATTAATTTATATTTAATAATTCAAAAAAAATTGGTTCTAATAACATAATTATTTTGTTCATTCGAGGTTATGCATATTTTTGAATTTACGTACATTGTCTTTTATTCGTTAATTAGCATAGAGTTTTAAATTTCTACGGTTTACTAGATTATTTTTAAATTTGTAAGACACTTGTTTTTACTAAACCAATGATAACTCATGTGAAAGTTAAAGAAAGGCCTTGTAGAAGATATATAAATTTGTAACATGCTTAATTTTTTTTTTTTTTTTAAATTATTACATTAGCTGTATGTTTCTTTTTTTTTCTTTTAGTTGCGATTTATTATTTTTGAAGTCACATATTCTATATTTTCAAGTTAATCATTTGATAAAATAGTAAATTATTTTGCTATCACTTGAATTACTTTGTTCGTGGATTTATATTATATAAAATCTTCAAAAAGTTGTCATTACGTAGTTTATTGTTAATTACATCTGATGGCGAGAGCGAAATTATCTTACTTTAAAGAATATAAATATATATATTTTCGCGAGAGGTTTTAAACATATTCGCTTTATTGTCAATAATGTCAGAAGTATAGTGAGTGGTCGAATAATGATAAGCTTAAAAAAAATCTTAACTATGTGTATATATGGATGTATGTACGTACTTGTTATTGTTGACAATAGTATGTAGTTTTTCGCTTTTTACAAAACAATTTATTTTTTTAATTTTTTCACTCGTTTTAGGATTGATATTATTTATATTAATCTTTATGGAAAGAAAATAACTAGATGCTCTTAAAATTTTACAACTTCAGTCATAATCATTTTGAGGTAATGACTATTCTTAAGTAATATTTTCAACATAAAATACGACGAATGTTCGTTAACAGAAATTTAAGGAATACTAAATCACTTGATACATACTATGTTTACATATATTTTAAATAATAGATATATGAGTTTTAATAAGTTTTTGTAAACACTTCATTCAACTCGTTCCAATCATTATTATAGGTCAACATGAAAATATCTCATTTATTTAATTGATGTTTGTAAGATATGTTATTCTATCTATAGAATTTCGAGGATGAGTATATGTGTAGTCTGAATAAGAGAGAGTAAAATAACACTTTGGCTAATTTAAACTAAATTTCAATTTTGTTTACCAAACGGGATACATAGTTTGGTTAATGCGATAAAATAGTATAGTACATATATATGTTAGTTAATCAACATTGGAATCAACGAAAAGCATAATTGATTAGCCAAATCAAACAATGTAAAACAATACGCATGTCTTCAAAAACGACACTACACTGAAAGGAACTCTGTGGTAGGAGCTATATTATTATCAATTTACCAGAAAAATGTAATTAATGAAGCTTTCGAATAATGATTATATAATAACCATATTTATTTGATCATACCTCGTATTAATTTTTCATTTAAAGATATAAATACATACTTTCGATATATTAACGAACTAATTAGAAACATGTCCAAATGTCTTGCAAAGTTCCCACACTTTTTCACTTTTAAGTCATGCTTCGTTTGTCTCTTTCTCATCAAGACGCTTGTCGACTATAGACACTTGTGTTAGAAGCTTGTGACAGTCCTCTCCGACCTTTAATAGAGCGTTGCAAGTTTCTTTCGATACTTGTTTTCCATTGTTAAAGATATATTCGGATATGACACCGCCAAAAGTTGCACCTAGCTTCCTTTCACATTTTTGAAAGTCGTCCGCCTTCGAGGTGCTAGGTGCGGCAACAGAGTCATTTGCGAAACATTGTTCAGAGATAACAAGGACTGAAACAAGTACTAGAGCAATTTTGATTATTGTAGGATACGTATCGAAAACTTATATTTCAAATTAAAGATAGATATATATATATCTCAAGTACGTTTCACACACAGGGAACAAAAAGAAATACAAAAGTAAGGTGACTTGTGATGGAGAACAATTGTTCATATCATACACTTTTATATTTGAATCTATACATTTAACGTATTTGTTTTTCAAAATTAACATACAATTTTATTAATACATATTTAAAGCTAATTTACATCATTCATTGATAAAAGTGAATTTTTCTACAATAAGTTTTTCGAATTATATGCATGAGAGTGTTAATTTTGTAATCAAATAACCGACATTAACATTGATGTCAAAAGACAATCCTCATAAATTAATTTTTATTTAATAATTCAAAAAAAATTGGTTCTAATAACATAATTATTTTGTTCATTCGAGGTTATGCATATTTTTGAATTTACGTACATTGTCTTTTATTCGTTAATTAGCATAGAGTTTTAAATTTCTATGGTTTACTAGATTATTTTTAAATTTGTAAGACACTTGTTTTTACTAAACCAATGATAACTCATGTGAAAGTTAAAGAAAAGCCGAAACTTGTAGAAGATATATAAATTTGTAACATGCTTGATTTTTTTTTTTTTTTAATTATTACATTAGCTGTATGTTTCTTTTTTTTTCTTTTAGTTGCGATTTATTATTTTTGAAGTCACATATTCTACATTTTCAAGTTAATCATTTGATAAAATAGTAAATTATTTTGCTATCACTTGAATTACTTTGTTCGTGGATTTATATTATATAAAATCTTCAAAAAGTTGTCATTACGTAGTTTATTGTTAATTACATCTGATGGCGAGAGCGAAATTATCTTACTTTAAAGAATATAAATATATATATATATTTTCGCGAGAGGTTTTAAACATATTCGCTTTATTGTCAATAATGTCAGAAGTATAGTGAGTGGTCGAATAATGATAAACTAAAAAAAATCTTAACTATGTGTATATATGGATGTATGTACGTACTTGTTATTGTTGACAATAGTATGTAGTTTTTCGCTTTTTACAAAAACAATTTATTTTTTTTATTTTTTCACTCGTTTTAGGATTGATATTATTTATATTAATCTTTATGGAAAGAAAATAACTAGATGCTTTTAAGATTTTACAACTTCAGTCATAATCATTTTGAGGTAATGACTATTCTTAAGTAATATTTTCAACATAAAATACGACGAATGTTCGTTAACAGAAATTTAAGGAATACTAAATCACTTGATACATACTATGTTTACATATATTTTAAATAATAGATATATGAGTTTTAATAAGTTTTTGTAAACACTTCATTCAACTCGTTCCAATCATTATTATAGGTCAACATGAAAATATCTCATTTATTTAATTGATGTTTGTAAGATATGTTATTCTATCTATAGAATTTCGAGGATGAGTATATGTGTAGTCTGAATAAGAGAGAGTAAAATAACACTTTGGCTAATTTAAACTAAATTTCAATTTTGTTTACCAAACGGGATACATAGTTTGGTTAATGCGATAAAATAGTATAGTACATATATATGTTAGTTAATCAACATTGGAATCAACGAAAAGCATAATTGATTAGCCAAATCAAACAATGTAAAACAATACGCATGTCTTCAAAAACGACACTACACTGAAAGGAACTCTGTGGTAGGAGCTATATTATTATCAATTTACCAGAAAAATGTAATTAATGAAGCTTTCGAATAATGATTATATAATAACCATATTTATTTGATCATACCTCGTATTAATTTTTCATTTAAAGATATAAATACATACTTTCGATATATTAACGAACTAATTAGAAACATGTCCAAATGTCTTGCAAAGTTCCCACACTTTTTCACTTTTAAGTCATGCTTCGTTTGTCTCTTTCTCATCAAGACGCTTGTCGACTATAGACACTTGTGTTAGAAGCTTGTGACAGTCCTCTCCGACCTTTAATAGAGCGTTGCAAGTTTCTTTCGATACTTGTTTTCCATTGTTAAAGATATATTCGGATATGACACCGCCAAAAGTTGCACCTAGCTTCCTTTCACATTTTTGAAAGTCGTCCGCCTTCGAGGTGCTAGGTGCGGCAACAGAGTCATTTGCGAAACATTGTTCAGAGATAACAAGGACTGAAACAAGTACTAGAGCAATTTTGATTGTTGTAGGATACGTATCGAAAACTTATATTTCAAATTAAAGATATATATATATATCTCAAGTACGTTTCACACACAGGGAACAAAAAGAAATACAAAAGTAAGGTGACTTGTGATGGAGAACAATTGTTCATATCATACACTTTTATATTTGAATCTATACATTTAACGTAATTGTTTTTCAAAATTAACATACAATTTTATTAATACATATTTAAAGCTAATTTACATCATTCATTGATAAAAGTGAATTTTTCTACAATAAGTTTTCCGAATTATATGCATGAGAGTGTTAATTTTGTAATCAAATAACCGACATTAACATTTATGTCAAAAGACAATCCTCATAAATTAATTTATATTTAATAATTCAAAAAAAATTGGTTCTAATAACATAATTATTTTGTTCATTCGAGGTTATGCATATTTTTGAATTTACGTACATTGTCTTTTATTCGTTAATTAGCATAGAGTTTTAAATTTCTACGGTTTACTAGATTATTTTTAAATTTGTAAGACACTTGTTTTACTAAACCAATGATAACTCATGTGAAAGTTAAAGAAAGACCTAAACTTGTAGAAGATATATAAATTTGTAACATGCTCAATATATTTTTTAAAATTATTACATAAGCTGTATGTTTCTTCTTTTTTCTTTTAGTTGTGATTTATTATTTTTGAAGTCACATATTCTACATTTTCAAGTTAATCATTTGATAAAATAGTAAATTATATTGCTATCACTTGAATTACTTTGTTCGTGGATTTATATTATGTAAAATCTTCAAAACGTTGTCATTACGTAGTTTATTGTTAATTACATTTGATTGCGAGAGCGAAATTATCTTACTTTAATGAATATAAATATATATTTTCGCGAGAGGTTTTAAACATATTCGCTTTATTGTCAATAATGTCAGAAGTATAGTGAGTGGTCGAATAATGATAAGATTAAAGAAAATCTTAACTAAGTGTATATGGATGTATGTACGTACTTGTTATTGTTGACAATAGTATGTAGTTTTTCGCTTTTTACAAAAACAATTTATTTTTTAATTTTTTCACTCGTTTTAGGATTGATATTATTTATATTAATCTTTATGGATAGAAAATAACTTGATGCTTTTAAGATTTTACAACTTCAGTCATAATCATTTTGAGGTAATGACTATTTTTAAGTAATATTTTCAACATAAAATACGACTAATGTTCGTTAACAGAAATTTAAGGAATACTAAATCACTTGATACATACTATGTTTACATATATTTTAAATAATAGATATATGAGTTGTAAGTTTTTGTAAACACTTCATTCAACTCGTTCCAATCATTATTGTAGGTCAACATGAAAATATCTCATTTATTTAATTGATGTGTGTAAGATATGTTATTCTATCTATAGAATTTCAAGGATGAGTATATGTGTAGTCAAAATAAGAGAGAGTAGAATAACACTTTGGCTAATTTAAACTAAATTTCGATTTTTTTTACCAAACGGGATACATAGTTTGGTTAATGCGATAAAATAATATAGTACATATATATGTTAGTTAATCAACATTGAAATCAATGAAAAGCATATTTGATTAGCCAAATCAAACAATGTAAAACAATACGCATGTCTTCAAAAACGACACTACACTGAAAGGAACTCTATGGTAGGAGTTATATTATTATCAATTTACCAGAAAAATGTAATTAATGAAGCTTTCGAATAATGTTTAAATAATAACCATATTTATTTGATCATACCTCGTATTATTTTTTCATTTAAAGATATAAATACATACTTTCGATATATTAACGAACTAATTAGAAACATGTCCAAATGTCTTGCAAAGTTCCCACACTTTTTTACTTTTAAGCCATGCTTCGTTTCTCTCTTTCTCACCAAGACGCTTGTCGACTATAGACACTTGTGTTAGAAGCTTGTGACAGTCCTCTCCGACCTTTAATAGAGCGTTGCAAGTTTCTTTCGATACTTGTTTTCCATTGTTAAAGATATATTCGGATATGTCACCGCCAAAAGTTGCACCTAGCTTCCTTTCACATTTTTGAAAGTCGTCCGCCTTTGAGGTGCTAGGTGCGGCAACAGAGTCATTTGCGAAACATTGTTCAGAGATAACAAGGACTGAAACAAGTACTAGAGCAATTTTGATTGTTCTAGGATACATATCGAAAACTTATATTTCAAATTAAAAATATATATCTCAAGTACGTTTCACACAGGGAACAAAAAGAATTACAAAAGTAAGGTGACTTGTGATGGAGAACAATTGTTCATATCATACACTTTTATATTTGAATCTATACATTTAACGTATTTGTATCTCAAAATAAACATACAATATTATTAATACATATTTAAAGCTAATTTACATCATTCATTGATAAAAGTGAATTTTTCTACAATAAGTTTTCCGAATTATATGCATGAGAGTGTTTAATTTTGTAATCAAATAACCGAGATTAACATTGATGTTAAAAGACAATCCTCATAAATTAATTTATATTTAATAATTCAAAAAAAATTGGTTCTAATAACATAATTATTTTGTTCATTCGAGGTTATGCATATTTTTGAATTTACGTACATTGTCTTTTATTCGTTAATTAGCATAGAGTTTTAAATTTCTACGGTTTACTAGATTATTTTTAAATTTGTAAGACACTTGTTTTTACTGAACCAATGATAACTCATGTGAAAGTTAGAGAAAGGTCTAAACTTGTAGAAGATATATAAATTTGGAACATGCTCAATTTTTTTTTTTTTAAATTATTACATAAGCTGTATGTTTCTTCTTTTTTCTTTTAGTTGCGAATTATTATTTTTGAAGTCACATATTCTACATTTTCAAGTTAATCATTTGATAAAATAGTAAATTATATTGCTATCACTTGAATTACTTTGTTCGTGGATTTATATTATATAAAATCTTCAAAAAGTTGTCATTACGTAGTTTATTGTTAATTACATCTGATGGCGAGAGCGAAATTCTCTTACTTTAAAGAATATAAATATATATTTTTGCGAGAGATTTTAAACATATTCGCTTTATTGTCAATAATGTCAGAAGTATAGTGAGTGGTCGAATAATGATAAGATTAAAGAAAATCTTAACTATGTGTATATGGATGTATGTACGTACTTGTTATTGTTGACAATAGTATGTAGTTTTTCGCTTTTTACAAAAACAATTTATTTTTTAATTTTTTCACTTGTTTTAGGATTGATATTATTTATATTAATCTTTATGGAAAGAAAATAACTTGATGCTTTTAAGAATTTACAACTTCAATCATAATCATTTTGAGGTAAAGACTAATCTTAAGTAATATTTTCAACATAAAATACGACTAATGTTCGTTAACAGAAATTTAAGAAATACTAAATCACTTGATACATACTATGTTTACATATATTTTAAATAATAGATATATGAGTTTTAAGTTTTTGTAAACACTTCATTCAACTCGTTCCAATCATTATTATAGGTCAACATGAAAATATCTCATTTATTTAATTGATGTTTGTAAAATATGTTATTCTATCTATAGAATTTCGAGGACGAGTATATGTGTAGTCAAAATAAGAGAGAGTAAAATAACACTTTGGCTAATTTAAACTAAATTTCAATTTTTTTTACCAAACGGGATACATAGTTTGGTTAATGCGATAAAATAGTATAGTACATATATATGTTAGTTAATCAACATTGGAATAAACGAAAAGCATAATTGATTAGCCAAATCAAACAATGTAAAACAATACGCATGTCTTCAAAAACGACACTACACTGAAAGGAACTCTGTGGTAGGAGCTATATTATTATCAATTTACCAGAAAAATGTAATTAATGAAACTTTCGAATAATGTTTAAATAATAACCATATTTATTTGATCATACCTCGTATTAATTTTTCATTTAAAGATATAAATACATACTTTTGATATATTAACGAACTAACTAGAAACATGTCCAAATGTCTTGCAAAGTTCCCACACTTTTTCACTTTTAACCATGCTTCGTTTGTCTCTTTCTCACCAAGATGCTTGTCGACTATAGACACTTGTGTTAAAAGCTTGTGACAGTCCTCTCCGACCTTTAATAGAGCGTTGCAAGTTTCTTTCGATACTTGTTTTCCATTGTTACAGATATATTCGGATATGACACCGCCAAACGTTGCACCTAGCTTCCTTTCACATTTTTGAAAGTCGTCCGCCTTCGAGGTGCTAGGTGCGGCAACAGAGTCATTTGCAAAACATTGTTCAGAGATAATAAGGACTGAAACAAGTACTAGAGCAATTTTGATTGTTCTAGGATACATATCGAAAACTTATATTTCAAATTAAAGATATATATCTTTAGTACGTTTCACATAGGGAACAAAAAAAATACAAAAGTAAGGTGACTTGTGATGGAGAACAATTGTTCATATCATACACTTTTATATTTGAATCTATACATTTAACGTATTTGTATCTCAAAATTAACATACAATATTATTAATACATATTTAAAGCTAATTTACATCATTCATTGATAAAAATGAATTTTTATACACTAAGTTTTCCGAATTATATGCATGAGAGTGTTTAATTTTGTAATCAAATAACCGACATTAACATTGATGTCAAAAGACAATCCTCATAAATTAATTTATATTTACTAATTCAAAAAAAATTGGTTCTAATAACATAATTATTTTGTTCATTTGAGGTTATGCATATTTTTGAATTTACGTACATTGTCTTTTATTCGTTAATTAGCGTAGATTTTTAAATTTCTACAGTTACTAGATTATTTTTAAATATGTAAGACACTTGTTTTTACTAAACCAATGATAACTCATGTGAAAGTTAAAGAAAGGCCTAAACTTGTAGAAGATATATAAATTTGTAACATGCTCAATTTTATTTATATTTTTTTAATTATTACATAAGCTGTATGTTTCTTCTTTTTTCTTTTAGTTGCGAATTATTATTTTTGAAGTCACATATTCTACATTTTCTAGTTAATCATTTGATAAAATAGTAAATTATATTGCTATAACTTGAATTACTTTGTTCGTGGATTTATATTATATAAAATCTTCAAAAAGTTGTCATTACGTAGTTTATTGTTAATTACATCTGATGGCGAGAGCGAAATTCTCTTACTTTAAAGAATATAAATATATATATTTTCGCGAGAGATTTTAAACATATTCGCTTTATTGTCAATAATGTCAGAAGTATAGTGAGTGGTCGAATATTGATAAGATTAAAGAAAATCTTAACTATGTGTATATGGATGTATGTACGTACTTGTTATTGTTGACAATAGTATGTAGTTTTTCGCTTTTTACAAAAACAATTTATTTTTTAATTTTTTCACTTGTTTTAGGATTGATATTATTTATATTAATCTTTATGGAAAGAAAATAACTTGATGCTTTTAAGATTTTACAACTTCAATCATAATCATTTTGAGGTAAAGACTAATCTTAAGTAATATTTTCAACATAAAATACGACTAATGTTCGTTAACAGAAATTTAAGGAATACTAAATCACTTGATACATACTATGTTTACATATATTTTAAATAATAGATATATGAGTTTTAAGTTTTTGTAAACACTTCATTCAACTCGTTCCAATCATTATTATAGGTCAACATGAAAATATCTCATTTATTTAATTGATGTTTGTAAGATATGTTATTCTATCTATAGAATTTCAAGGATGAGTATATATGTAGTCAAAATAAGAGAGAGTAAAATAACACTTTGGCTAATTTAAACTAAATTTCGATTTTTTTTACCAAACGGGATACATAGTTTGGTTAATGCGATAAAATAGTATAGTACATATATATGTTAGTTAATCAACATTGGAATAAACGAAAAGCATAATTGATTAGCCAAATCAAACAATGTAAAACAATACGCATGTCTTCAAAAACGACACTACACTGAAAGGAACTCTGTGGTAGGAGCTATATTATTATCAATTTACCAGAAAAATGTAATTAATGAAACTTTCGAATAATGTTTAAATAATAACCATATATATTTGATCATACCTCGTATTAATTTTTCATTTAAAGATATAAATACATACTTTTGATATATTAACGAACTAACTAGAAACATGTCCAAATGTCTTACTATATAAATTAACGAACCAATGATAACTCATGTGAAAGTTAAAGAAAGGCCTAAACTTGTAGAAGATATATAAATTTGTAACGTGCTCAATTTTTTTTTTAATTATTACATAAGATGTATGTTTCTTCTTTTTTTTCTTTTAGTTGCGAATTATAATTTTTGAAGTCACATATTCTATATTTTCAAGTTAATCATTTGATAAAATAGTAAATTATATTGCTATCACTTGAATTACTTTGTTCGTGGATTTATATTATATAAAATCTTCAAAAAGTTGTCATTACGTAATTTATTGTTAATTACATCTGATGGCGAGAGCGAAATTCTCTTACTTTAAAAAATATATGTTAGGAAATAAGTGCCTAGCAATTGTCTTTTCGGATCTCGAATTGGTTTCTGACCTGAATCTGTTTAATTAGGAAAGTTTCCTAATTAATATCTGGTTGATTAGAGTTTCCTAATCAATATCTAAGTATCTGACCTAGGATTTCCTATTGTATAGGGTTGCTAATCTGTTTAGGGTTTCTGTTTAGGTTGAGAGTAGTATATAAACTCTCATACCTCTAGCCTAGAAATTATGATATCAGTCTGAAATCTGTAACCTCTTCTCAAATTAATAAAACTATCCCCTCCTTCTGCCCGTGGACGTAGCTAACAGGTTGTTAGTGAACCACGTAAATCTGTTTGTCTCTCGATTTTACGTTCTTATTTGTTTGTCTTTTTCTTCCGTTATAACAAACTGGTATCAGAGCTTCAGGTTAATTTGATCTGTGAGAAAGATGTCTGGGTTGAGCGTTAAAAATGAGAGTTTTGATGGGAGGAATAGTTTTAGTCTGTGGCATATCAAGATGCGGGCGTTGTTAAAGCAACAGAGACGGTGGGCGACATTCGTGAAGAAAGACGACACAGTCACTGCTGAGATGGCCGTTCTGGAGGAGAGTTCAGTCTGTCTGATGATATCATCACTGAAATCGGAGGAAGATAGAAGTAGTAGTGGTAGTACTGATAAACAGGTGGAGCAGCAAGTAACTCTGGATGAGAGTGAAGCAAAATCTGAAGATCAACCACTACAGCCTGAATCTGAATCTGAATCTGAATATGAACCATTAGTTTCTTCATTACCAGTTCAGAAGCAGCAGAGTTTGGCCCGTGAGCGGTCAATCAAGTTTCCGAACAGGTATGGTAATGAAGATGGGGTGGGTTTGTTTGATCTGGTTCCGAATAGTAAGTTCCAACGTGGTTTGGACTTGCTATATTCTGGAAATATCTGATTGCCCTTTGTTGGGCAATATCTGAGGCAGGAGGGGGAGAGGAGTTTCGTTTCTGGTACATCTGGCATTCGTTGGAGTGCATCTGGTACATCTGTCTGACTGAGGAGATTTCTGATACATCTGGCATTCGTTGGAGTGCATCTGTCTGATCTGATTGAGAGACAATTCGAGTCAAAGTGGAGATTGTTAGGAAATAAGTGCCTAGCAATTGTCTTTTCGGATCTCGAATTGGTTTCTGACCTGAATCTGTTTAATTAGGAAAGTTTCGTAATTAGTATCTGGTTGATTAGAGTTTCCTAATCAATATCTGAGTATCTGGCCTAGGATTTCCTATTATATAGGGTTTCTTAATCTGTTTAGGATTTCTGTTTAGGTTGAGAGTAGTATATAAACTCTCATACATCTACCCTAGAAATTATAATATCAGTCTGAAATCTGTAACCTCTCCTCAAATTAATAAAACTATCCCCTCCTTCTGCCCGTGGACGTAGCTAACAGGTTGTTAGTGAACCACGTAAATCTGTTTGTCTCTCGATTTTACGTTCTTATTTGTTTGTCTTTTTCTTCGGTTATAACAATATAAATATATATTTTCGCGAGAGGTTTTAAACATATTCGCTTTATTGTCAATAATGTCAGAAGTATAGTAAGTGGTCGAATAATGATAAGATTAAAGAAAATCTTAACTATGTGTATATGGATGTATGTACGTACTTGTTATTGTTGACAATAGTATGTAGTTTTTCGCTGTTTACAAAAACAATTTATTTTTTAATTTTTTCACTCGTTTTAGGATTGATATTATTTATATTAATCTTTATGGAAAGAAAATAACTTGATGCTTTTAAGATTTTACAACTTCAGTCATAATCATTTTGAGGTAATGACTATTCTTAAGTAATATTTTCAACATAAAATACGACTAATGTTCGTTAACAGAAATTTAAGGAATATAATAGATATCGAAGATATCGTACTAATATTGTTGCCTAGTTTACAGTAGATTGTATATTCTTTAGTTATATTGTTACCTCGGTATTAGGAGTATATTCGAGTATATTCCTTATTTCAGTGAATATGTTGTATTTGTATGATTCTTGTAATCTCTGTAAATGCTATATATTGAATGGAATACCAATCACCCAATTCAAGGGATTACATTAACTTACATGGTATTAGAGCCTTGGGTTTTCGAACCAAGCGCTAAAATCTCAAAAACTTCCCACGTGTACCAATGGCAGGAGATGACTCTTCATCATCCAAAAACTCGAAAAACAGTCTCCATCTTGTTTACAGCATCACAAACATTCAACACAAAGTCCGTGTTCTCGACGGCACGAAAATAACATATAATCACTGGATTAAATTATTCACACTACACGCACGAGCATACCAAGTCCTCAAACATATTGATGGAACGGCTGCCCCGGCAACAACCGCTCCGTCCTACGGAGAGTGGCTCGAAATCGATGCGGTTGTGGTCCAATGGATCTACGGCTCCATTTCCGAGGACCTACTCCTGCGCATCCTTGAAGAGCCAACCACGACTTACGAAGCGCGGACCCGTCTCAAGAATCATTTCTTGAACAACAAGGGCTCTCGAGCCGCCGCGCTGGAACACGAATTCGTGAACCTAACTCTAGAATCCGTTCCGTCCATTGAGGAATACTGTCAGAAATTGAAGGATATAGCTGCTCAATTAACTGATGTCGGGGGCAAGGTTGATGATCAAAGACTCGTTCTCCAACTTGTTCAGGGACTACCGACCGCCTACGACACCGTCGGGGCATACATCAACCAGACACTTCCCGACTTCGAGACTACACGTAGCATGCTTCAATTAGAAGCGCAAAGACAGAATTTCAGATCTGAGAACTTGCCGGCGGCAGCCCTGGCCGCTCCGGCGTCGGAAAGCGGCGACCCAGATGAAGCCGCACCAACTGCTCGCTCCTCTGGTCCCAGATCGGCAGGTCGCGGAGGACATAGATCCGGCAGGGGCCGCGGTGGCCGTGGCCATGGTGGTCGTCACAACACCAACGTTCGCCGACATACACGCCGACCTCCTCCACATCTGGACACGGCAACGTATGATTCTTATAATCACTGTAAACGCTATATATTGAATGCAATACCAATCACCCAATTCAGGGGATTACCTTAACTTACAGAATAATAAATCACTTGATACATACTATGTTTACATATATTTTAATTAATAGATATATGAGTTTTAAGTTTTTGTAAACACTTCATTCAACTCGTTCCAATCATTATTATAGGTCACCATGAAAATATCTCATTTATTTAATTGATGTTTGTAAGATATGTTATTCTATCTATAGAATTTCGAGGATGAGTATATGTGAAGTCAAAATAATAAAATAACAGTTTGGTTAATTTAAACTAAATTTTGATTTTTTTACCAAACGGGATACATAGTTTGGTTAATGCGATAAAATAGTATAGTACATATATATGTTAGTTAATCACCATTGGATTCAACGAAAAGCATAATTAATTATCCAAATCAAACAATGTAATGCAATATGCATGTCTTCAACAACGACACTGCACTGAAAAAAAACTCCGTGGTAGGACCTATATTATTATCAATTTACCATAAAAATGTAATTAATGAAGTTTTCAGACAATTTTTAACTAATAACCATATTTATTTGATCATTCCTCGTACTAATTTTTCATTTAAAGATATAAATACATACTTTCGATATATATTAACGAACTAATTAGAAACATGTCCAAATGTCTTGCAAAGTTCCCACACTTTTTCACTTTTAAGCCATGCTTCGTTTGTCTCTTTCTCACCAAGACGCTTGTCGACAATAGACACTTGTGTTAGAAGCTTGTGACAGTCCTCTCCGACGTTTAATAGAGCGTTGCAAGTTTCTTTCGATACTTGTTTTCCATTGTTAAAGATATATTCGGATATGACACCGCCAAAAGTTGCACCTAGCTTCCTTTCACATTTTTCAAAATCGTCCGCCTTCGAGGTGCTAGGTGCGGCAACAGAGTCATTTGCGAAATATTGTTCAAAGATAACAAGGACTGAAACAAGTAGTAGAACAATTTTGATTGTTCGAGGATACATATCGAAAACTTAGTTAAAATTATTTCAAATTTCTGATATATATATCTGAAGTACGTTTCACACACAAGGAATAAAAAGAAATACAAAAGTAAAGTGACTTGTGATGGAGAAGAATTGTTCATATCATACACTTTTATATTTGAATCTATACATTTAATCAATTTGTATCTCAAAATTAACATACAATATTATTAATACATATTTAAAGCAAATTTACATCATTCATTGATAAAAGTGAATTTTTCTATAATAAGTGTTCCAAATTATATGCGTTTGGGTATTTAATTTTGTAATCAAATAACCGACATTAAAATTGATGTCAAATGACAATCCTCATAAATTAATTTATATTTACTAATTCAAAAAATATGGTTCTAACGACATATTTATTTTGCTCATTTGAGGTTATGCATATTTTTGAATTTACGTACATTGTCTATTATTCATTAATTAGTATAGAGTTTTAAATTTCTACGGTTTTCTAGATTATTTTTAAATTTGTAAGACACTTGTTTTTACTAAACCAATAATAACTCTTGTGAAAGTTAATAAAAAACCGAGTCATAACTTTGTTAGCTTAAACGTACTATGTGTAAAGTGAGATGAACTCTATGTATCCTTTTGGATTTTTATTGAATATGTATCAATGAATTTTCCAAAAAGAAAAAGTAAGTTAAAGAAAAACCTAAACGTGTAGAAGATATATAAAATTGTAACGTACACATTTTTTTTTTAAATTATTACACATGCTGTATGTTGCTTCATTTTTCTTTTAGTTGCGAATTATTTTTTTTGAAGTCACATGTTCTACACTTTCATGTTAATCATTTGACAAAATAGTAAATTATATTGCTATCACTTGAATTACTTTTTTCGTGAATTTATATTATATAAAATATTCAAAAAGTTGTCATTACGTAGTTTTTTGTTAATTACATCTGATGGCGTGAGCGAAATTCTCATACTTTAAGGAATATAAATATCTATTTTCGTGATATTTTTTAAACTTATTCGCTTTATTGCCAATCAGAATTACAGTGAGAGGTCGAATAGTGATAAGATTAAAGAAAATCTTAACTATGCATATGAATGTATGTACGTAGTTGTTATTGTTGACAATAGTATGTAGTTTTTCGCTTTCTACATAAACTTTTTTTTTTCACTCTTTTTAGGATTGATACTATTTATATTAATCTTTATGGAAAGAAAATAACTTGATGCTTTTAAGATTTTAAAACTTCAGTCATTCTTAAGTAATATTTTCAACATAAAATACGACTAATGTTCGTTAACAGAAATTTAAGGAATAATAAAATCACTTGATACATACTATGTTTACGTATATTTTAAATAATAGATATATGAGTTTTAGTTTTTGTAAACACTTCATTCAACTCGTTCCAATCATTATTATAGGTCAACATGAAAAATATCTCATTTATTTAATTGATGTTTGTAAAATATGTTATTCTATCTATAGAATTCCGAGGACGAGTATATGTGTAGTCAAAATAAGAGAGAGTAAAATAACACTTTGGTTAATTTAAACTAAATTTCGATTTTTTTTACCAAACGGGATGCATAGTTAGGTTAATGCGATAAAATAGTATAGTACATATATATGATAGTTAATCAACATTGGAATCAACGAAAAGCATAATTAATTATCCAAATCAAACAATGTAAAGCAATATGCATGTCTTCAACAACGACACTGCACTGAAAAAAAAACTCCGTGGTAGGACCTATATTATTATTATTATCAATTTACCATAAAAATGTAATTAATGAAGTTTTCAGACAATTTTTAACTAATAACCATATTTATTTGATCATTCCTCGTACTAATTTTTCATTTAAATATATAAATACATACTTTCGATATATATTAACGAACTAATTAGAAACATGTCCAAATGTCTTGAAATGTTCCTATACTTTTTTCATTTTTAAGCCATGCTTCGTTTGTCTCTTTCTCACCAAGACGCTTGTCGACAATAGACAGTACACTTGTGTTAGAAGCTTGTGACAGTCCTCTCCGACGTTTAATAGAGCGTTGCAAGTTTCTTTCGATACTTTTTTTTTGGTAAAGGGTAAGTATATATATAAATGAAGTGTAACCAATGTACAAATTAATGACTACATCAATTTATGTAGCCATCTAGCGTCTTTCGCATGAATAGGATATCTAATCTTGCACATTATTCTATTTTTCACATCCGTCTTAATCATCTTGACTACATACTGTGGCTGTTGAACTAGACCTTCAATTCTACATATATTCCTCTGTCTCCAGATATGATAAATTGAGGCATTGATCACAGCTCGAAGAATGTTGCATTGCAGCTTCGAACCTCTCATACGGGTCGCCCAAGTCAATCCCCTATTACACGGAATTCTCTTATTTACCCATTCACTCACTAAATCCATAACTCGAGAACTCCAGTGACATCCAAAGAAAAGATGTTCCAGGCTCTCCTCCTACGATTCACACATATAGCAAAGGTCTGAATCTGCCACTCCAAACCTCAGTAATTTCTGTCTCGTGCTTAGAGCTCCCCTAAACACAAGCCAAGAAATAAAACTATGTTTAGGGATACTCCATCCACTCTACACCAAACGCGCCCATGGAACTCTCGTTTTGTTACTCCGAAGTTCCTCGTACCCCATCGATATCGAGTAGCAACTCATCGACCCATGCCAAACTCCATTGACATACATATTTTTAATCTTATCCTTCGCCTGACAGATCTTCCTCCACGCCCAAGTGACATCAGTATTAGGGTGATAATCACACCACGCTACCTCCTTCAAATATATGCTGTGAACCCACCTAACCCACAAGCGATCAGGTTGATCAAAGATCCATGAAGCCAGCTTCGCCACTGCTGCCTCGTTCCAAGTAGCTAGATCTCTAAGCCCAAGTCCTCCTTCCTCCTTAGGACAACAAATTTTCTCCCAACTCACTAAAGCTCGATTAGTACCTTCCACACCACCATCCCAAAGGAAATTACGACATAAAGAACTAATACGAGCCATAATATATTTTGGGATAATAAACACCATAGCCCAATAATTATGCAGCTGAGATAAAACAGTCTGAACCAAAGTCAGCCTACCAGCATATGATAGCTTACGGGCTCCAATACCAGATATCCTCGATATAATACGAGCTAACAATTTTTCACAATCATTCTTACCTAATCGAGTACTTTGGATAGGTAAGCCAAGATAACGAAAGGGCATCGTACCTTCCACACAACCAGAGAACTCAAGAATTGCAGCCTTCCCATCCTCATCGACTCCTGCAAAGTAAGCGTGGGACTTACCAAGAATTATGCTCAGTCCGGAGGCTCGACTGGAAGTAGCAAAAGCCCGCCACAAGCATTCCATCGACTCCTTCTCTCCTTTGCAAAAAAGGAGCAAGTCATCAGCAAATAGTAAATGTGTAAGCTTCATTGGGCCACATTTCGGGTGCTAAAGATATATTCGAATATGACACCGCCAAAAGTTGCACCTATCTTCCTTTCACATTTCTCAAAATCGTCCGCCTTCGAGGTGCTAGGTGTGGCAACAGAGTCACTTGCGAAACATTGTTCATAAATAACAAGGACTGAAACAAGTAGTAGAGCAATTTTGATTGTTCTAGGATATATATCGAAAACTTATATTTCAAATTAAAGATATATATCTCAAGTACGTTTCACACTGGAAACAAAAAAAATACAAAAGTAAGGTGACTTGTGATGGAGAACAATTGTTCATATCATACACTTTTATATTTGACAATAGACACTTGTGTTAGAAGCTTGTGAAAGTCCTCTCCGACGTTTAATAGAGCGTTGCAAGTTTCTTTCGATACTTGTTTTCCATTGTTAAAGATATATTCGGATATGACACCGCCAAAAGTTGCACCTAGCTTCCTTTCACATTTTTCAAAATCGTCCGCCTTCGAGGTGCTAGGTGCGGCAACAGAGTCATTTGCGAAACATTGTTCAGAGATAACAAGGACTGAAACAAGTAGTAGAACAATTTTGATTGTTCGAGGATACATATCGAAAACTTAGTTAAAATTATTTCAAATTTCTGATATATATCTGAAGTACGTTTCACGCACAAGGAATAAAAAGAAATACAAAAGTAAAGTGACTTGTGATGGAGAACAATTGTTCATATCATACACTTTTATATTTGAATCTATACATTTAACCTATTTGTATCTCAAAATTAACATACAATATTATTAATACATATTTAAAGCAAATTTACATCATTCATTGATAAAAGTGAATTTTTCTATAATAAGTGTTCCAAATTATATGCGTTTGGGTATTTAATTTTGTAATCAAATAACCGACATTAAAATTGATGTCAAATGACAATCCTCATAAATTAATTTATATTTACTAATTCAAAAAATATGGTTTTAACGACATATTTATTTTGTTCATTTGAGGTTATGCATATTTTTGAATTTACGTACATTGTCTATTATTCATTAATTAGTATAGAGTTTTAAATTTCTACGGTTTTCTAGATTATTTTTAAATTTGTAAGACACTTGTTTTTACTAAACCAATAATAACTCATGTGAAAGTTAAAGAAAAACCGAGTCATAACTTTGTTAGCTTAAGCGTACTATGTGTAAAGTGAGATGAACTCTATGTATCCTTTTGGATTTTTATTGAATACGAATCAATGAATTTTCCAAAAAAAAGAAAGTTAAAAAAAACCTAAACGTGTAGAAGATATAGAAACTTGTAACATACACAATTTTTTTTAATTATTACACATGCTGTATGCTTCTTCTTTTTTCTTTTAGTTGCGAATTATTATTTTTGAAGTAACATGTTCTACACTTTCAAATTAATCATTTGACAAAATAGTAAATTATATTGCTATCACTCGAATTACTTTTTTCGTTGATTTATATTATATAAAATATTCAAAAAGTTGTTATTACGTAGTTTATTGTTAATTACATCTGATGGCGTGAGCGAAATTCTCGTACTTTAAGGAATATAAATATCTATTTTCGTGATATTTTTAAATTTATTCGCTTTATTGCCAATCAGAATTACAGTGAGAGGTCGAATAATGATAAGATTAAAGAAAATCTTAACTATGCATATGAATGTATGTACGTAGTTGTTATTGTTGACAATAGTATGTAGTTTTTCGCTTTCTACATAAACATTTTTTTTCACTCTTTTTAGGATTTATACTATTTATATTAATCTTTATGGAAAGAAAATAACTTGATGCTTTTAAGATTTTAAAACTTCAGTCGTTCTTAAGTAATATTTTCAACATAAAATAAGACTAATGTTCGTTAACAGAAATTTAAGAATAACAAAATCACTTGATACATACTATGTTTACGTATATTTTAAATAATAGATATATGAGTTTTAAGTTTTTGTAAACAATTCATTCAACTCGTTCCAATCATTATATAGGTCAACGTAAAAAATATCTCATTTATTTAATTGATGTTTGTAAGATATGTTATTCTATCTATAGAATTCCGAGGACGAGTATATGTGTAGTCAAAATAAGAGAGAGTAAAATAACACTTTGGTTAATTTAAACTAAATTTCGATTTTTTTTACCAAACGGGATGCATAGTTAGGTTAATGCGATAAAATAGTATAGTACATATATATGATATTTAATCAACATTGGAATCAACGAAAAGCATAATTAATTATCCAAATCAAACAATGTAAAGCAATATGCATGTCTTCAACAACGACACTGCACTGAAAAAAAACTCCGTGGTAGGACCTATATTATTATCAATTTACCATAAAAATGTATTTTAATGAAGCTTTCAGACAATTTTTAACTAATAACCATATTTATTTGATCATTCCTCGTACTAATTTTTCATTTAAATATATAAATACATACTTTCGATATATATTAACGAACTAATTAGAAACATGTCCAAATGTCTTGCAAATTCCCATACTTTTTCATTTTTAAGCCATGCTTCGTTTGTCTCTTTCTCACCAAGACGCTTGTCGACAATAGACACTTGTGTTAGAAGCTTGTGACAGTCCTCTCCGACGTTTAATAGAGCGTTGCAAGTTTCTTTCGATACTTGTTTTCCATTGTTAAAGATATATTCGGATATGACACCGCCAAAAGTTGCACCTAGCTTCCTTTCACATTTTTCAAAATCGTCCGCCTTCGAGGTGCTAGGTGCGGCAACAGAGTCATTTGCAACTAAATGTATATGGATGTATGTACGTACTTGTTATTGTTGACAATAGTATGTAGTTTTTCGCTTTTTAAAAAAATAATTTATTTTTTAATTTTTTCACTCGTTTTAGGATTGATATTATTTATATTAATCTTTATGGAAAGAAAATAACTTGATGCTTTTAAGATTTTACAACTTCAGTCATAATCATTTTGAGGTAATGACATTATTAAGTAATATTTTCAACATAAAATACGACAAATGTTCGTTAATAGAAATTTAAGGAATACTAAATCACTTGATACATACTATGTTTACATATATTTTAAATAATAGATATATGAGTTTTAAGTTTTTTTAAACACTTCATTCAACTCGTTCCAATCATTATTTTAGGTCAACATGAAAATATCTCATTTATTTAATTGATGTTTGTAAGATTTGTTATTCTATCTATAGAATTTCGAGGATGAGTATATGTGTAGTCAAAATAAGAGAGAGTAAAATAACACTTTGGCTAATTTAAACTAAATTTTGATTTTTTTACCAAACGGGATACATAGTTTGGTTAATGCGATAAAGTAGTATAGTACATATATATGTTAGTTAATCAACATTGGAATCAACGAAAAGCATAATTGATTAGCCAAATCAAACAATGTAAAACAATACGCATGTCTTCAAAAACGACACTACACTGAATGGAACTCCGTGGTAGGAGCTATATTATTATCAATTTACCAGAAAAATGTAATTAATGAAGCTTTCGAATAATGTTTAACTAATAACCATATTTATTTGATTATACCTCGTATTAATTTTTCATTTAAAGATATAAATACATACTTTCGATATATTAACGGACTAATTAGAAACATGTCCAAATGTCTTGCAAAGTTCCCACACTTTTTCACTTTTAAGCCATGCTTCGTTTGTCTCTTTCTCACCAAGACGCTTGTCGACTATAGACACTTGTGTTAGAAGATTGTGACAGTCCTCTCCGACCTTTAATAGAGCGTTGCAAGTTTATTTCGATACTTGTTTTCCTTGATAAAGATATATTCGGATGACACCGCCAAAAGTTGCACCTAGCTTCCTTTCACATTTTTTAAAGTCGTCTGCCTTCGAAGTGCTAAGTGCGGCAACAAAGTCATTTGCGAAACATTGTTCAGAGATAACAAGGACTGAAACAAGTACTAGAGCAATTTCGATTGTTTTAGGATACATATCGAAAGCTTATATTTCAAATTAAAGATATATATCTCAAGTACGTTTCACACAGGGAACAAAAAGAATTACAAAAGTAAGGTGACTTGTGATGGAGAACAATTGTTCATATCATACACTTTTATATTTGAATCTATACATTTAACGTATTTTAATCTCAAAATTAACATACAATTATTAATACATATTTAAAGCTAATTTACATCATTCATTGATAAAAGTGAATTTTTCTACAATAAGTTTTCCGAATTATATGCATGAGAGTGTTTAATTTTGTAATCAAATAACCGACATTAACATTGATGTCAAAAGACAATCCTCATAAATTAATTTATATTTAATAATTCAAAAAAAATTGGTTCTAATAACATAAATATTTTGTTCATTTGAGGTTATACGTATTTTTGAATTTACGTACATTGTCTTTTATTCGTTAATTAGCATAGAGTTTTTAATTTCTACGGCTTACTAGATTATTTTTAAATTTGTAAGACACTTGTTTTTACTAAACCAATGATAACTCATGTGAAAGTTAAAGAAAGGCCCAAACTTGTAGAAGATATATAAATTTGTAACATGCTCAACTTTTTTTTTTAAAATTATTACATAAGCTGTATGTTTCTTCTTTTTTCTTTTAGTTGCGAATTATTATTTTTGAAGTCACATATTCTGCATTTTCAAGTTAATCATTTGATAAAATAATAAATTATATTGCTATCACTTGAATTACTTTGTTCGTGGATTTATATTATATAAAATCTTCAAAAATTTGTCATTACGTAGTTTATTGTTAATTACATCTGATGACGAGAGCGAAATTCTCTTACTTTAAAGAATATAAATATATATTTTCGCGAGAGGTTTTAAACATATTCGCTTTATTGCCAATAATGTCAGAAGTATAGTGAGCGGTCGAATAATGAAAAGATTAAAGAAAATCTTAACTAAGTGTATATGGATGTATGTACGTACTTGTTATTGTTGACAATAGTATGTAGTTTTTCGCTTTTTACAAAAACAATTTATTTTTTTTATTTTTTCACTCGTTTTAGGATTGATATTATTTATATTAATCTTTATGGAAAGAAAATAACTTGATGCTTTTAAGATTTTACAACTTCAGTCATAATCATTTTGAGGTAATGACATTATTAAGTAATATTTTCAACATAAAATACCACTAATGTTCGTTAACAGAAATTTAAGGAATACTAAATCACTTGATACATACTATGTTTACATATATTTTAAATAATAGATATATGAGTTTTAAGTTTTTGTAAACACTTCATTCAACTCGTTCCAATCATTATTGTAGGTCAACATGAAAATATCTCATTTATTTAATTGATGTTTGTAAGATTTGTTATTCTATCTATAAAATTTCGAGGATGAGTATATGTGTAGTCAAAATAAGAGAGAGTAAAATAACATTTTGGCTAATTTAAACTAAATTTCGATTTTTTTTACCAAACGGGATACATAGTTTGGTTAATGCGCTAAAATAGTATAGTACATATATATGTTAGTTAATCAACATTGGAATCAACGAAAAGCATAATTGATTAGCCAAATCAAACAATGTAAAACAATACGCATGTCTTCAAAAACGACACTACACTGAAAGGAACTCTGTGGTAGGAGCTATATTATTATCAATTTACCAGAAAAATGTAATTAATGAAGCTTTCGAATAATGTTTATATAATAACCATATTTATTTGATCATACCTCGTATTAATTTTTCATTTAAAAATATAAATACATACTTTCGATATATTAACGAACTAATTAGAAACATGTCCAAATGTCTTGCAAAGTTCCCACACTTTTTCACTTTTAAGTCATGCTTCGTTTGTCTCTTTCTCACCAAGATGCTTGTCGACTATAGACACTTGTGTTAGAAGCTTGTGACAGTCCTCTCCGACCTTTAATAGAGCGTTGCAAGTTTCTTTCGATACTTGTTTTCCATTGTTAAAGATATATTCGGATATGACACAGCCAAAAGTTGCACCTAGCTTCCTTTCACATTTTTGAAAGTCGTCCGCCTTTGAGGTGCTAGGTGCGGTAACAGAGTCATTTGCGAAACATTGTTCAGAGATAACAAGGACTGAAACAAGTACTAGAGCAATTTTGATTGTTGTAGGATACGTATCGAAAACTTATATTTCAAATTAAAGATATATATATATATATATCTCAAGTACGTTTCACACACAGGGAACAAAAAGAAATACAAAACTAAGGTGACTTGTGATGGAGAACAATTGTTCATATCATACACTTTTATATTTGAATCTATACATTTAACGTATTTGTTTTTCAAAATTAACATACAATTTTATTAATACATATTTAAAGCTAATTTACATCATTCATTGATAAAAGTGAATTTTTCTACAATAAGTTTTCCGAATTATATGCATGAGAGTGTTTAATTTTGTAATCAAATAACCGACATTAACATTGATGTCAAAAGACAATTCTCATAAATTAATTTATATTTAATAATTCAAAAAAAATTGGTTCTAATAACATAATTATTTTGTTCATTCGAGGTTATGCATATTTTTGAATTTACGTACATTGTCTTTTATTCGTTAATTAGCATAGAGTTTTAAATTTCTACGGTTTACTAGATTATTTTTAAATTTGTAAGACACTTGTTTTTACTAAACCAATGATAACTTATGTGAAAGTTAAAGAAAGGCCTAAACTTGTAGAAGATATATAAATTTGTAACATGCTTAATTTTTTTTTTTTTAAAATTATTACATTAGCTGTATGTTTCTTTTTTTTTTTCTTTTAGTTGCGATTTATTATTTTTGAAGTAACATATTCTACATTTTCAAGTTAATCATTTAATAAAATAGTAAATTATTTTGCTATCACTTGAATTACTTTGTTCGTGGATTTATATTATATAAAATCTTCAAAAAGTTGTCATTAAGTAGTTTATTGTTAATTACATCTGATGGCGAGAGCGAAATTATCTTACTTTAAAGAATATAAATATATATATTTTCGCGAGAAGTTTTAAACATATTCGCTTTATTGTCAATAATGTCAGAAGTATAGTGAGTGGTCGAATAATGATAAGCTTAAAAAAAATCTTAACTATGTGTATATATGGATGTATGTACGTACTTGTTATTGTTGACAATAGTATGTAGTTTTTCGCTTTTTACAAAAACAATTTATTTTTTTAATTTTTTCACTCGTTTTAGGATTGATATTATTTATATTAATCTTTATGGAAAGAAAATAACTAGATGCTTTTAAGATTTTACAACTTCAGTCATAATCATTTTGAGGTAATGACTATTCTTAAGTAATATTTTCAACATAAAATACGACGAATGTTCGTTAACAGAAATTTAAGGAATACTAAATCACTTGATACATACTATGTTTACATATATTTTAAATAATAGATATATGAGTTTTAATAAGTTTTTGTAAACACTTCATTCAACTCGTTCCAATCATTATTATAGGTCAACATGAAAATATCTCATTTATTTAATTGATGTTTGTAAGATATGTTATTCTATCTATAGAATTTCGAGGATGAGTATATGTGTAGTCTGAATAAGAGAGAGTAAAATAACACTTTGGCTAATTTAAACTAAATTTCAATTTTGTTTACCAAACGGGATACATAGTTTGGTTAATGCGATAAAATAGTATAGTACATATATATGTTAGTTAATCAACATTGGAATCAACGAAAAGCATAATTGATTAGCCAAATCAAACAATGTAAAACAATACGCATGTCTTCAAAAACGACACTACACTGAAAGGAACTCTGTGGTAGGAGCTATATTATTATCAATTTACCAGAAATATGTAGTTAATGAAGCTTTCGAATAATGTTTATATAATAACCATATTTATTTGATCATACCTCGTATTAATTTTTCATTTAAAGATATAAATACATACTTTCGATATATTAACGAACTAATTAGAAACATGTCCAAATGTCTTGCAAAGTTCCCACACTTTTTCACTTTTAAGTCATGCTTCGTTTGTCTCTTTCTCACCAAGACGCTTGTCGACTATAGACACTTGTGTTAGAAGCTTGTGACAGTCCTCTCCGACCTTTAATAGAGCGTTGCAAGTTTCTTTCGATACTTGTTTTCCATTGTTAAAGATATATTCGGATATGACACCGCCAAAAGTTGCACCTAGCTTCGTTTCACATTTTTGAAAGTCGTCCGCCTTCGAGGTGCTAGGTGCGGCAACAGAGTCATTTGCGAAACATTGTTCAGAGATAACAAGGACTGAAACAAGTACTAGAGCAATTTTGATTATTGTAGGATACGTATCGAAAACTTATATTTCGAATTAAAGATATATATATATATCTCAAGTACGTTTCACACACAGGGAACAAAAAGAAATACAAAAGTAAGGTGACTTGTGATGGAGAACAATTGTTCATATCATACACTTTTATATTTGAATCTATACATTTAACGTATTTGTTTTTCAAAATTTACATACAATTTTATTAATACATATTTAAAGCTAATTTACATCATTCATTGATAAAAGTGAATTTTTCTACAATAAGTTTTCCGAATTATATGCATGAGAGTGTTAATTTTGTAATCAAATAACCGACATTAACATCGATGTCAAAAGACAATCCTCATAAATTAATTTATATTTAATAATTCAAAAAAAATTGGTTCTAACAACATAATTATTTTGTTCATTCGAGGTTATGCATATTTTTGAATTTACGTACATTGTCTTTTATTCGTTAATTAGCATAGAGTTTTAAATTTCTACGGTTTACTAGATTATTTTTAAATTTGTAAGACACTTGTTTTTACTAAACCAATGATAACTCATGTGAAAGTTAAAGAAAGGCCGAAACTTGTAGAAGATATATAAATTTGTAACATGCTTAATTTTTTTTTTTTTTTTTTAAATTATTACATTACCTGTATGTTTCTTTTTTTTTCTTTTAGTTGCGATTTATTATTTTTGAAGTCACATATTCTACATTTTCAAGTTAATCATTTGATAAAATAGTAAATTATTTTGCTATCACTTGAATTACTTTGTTCGTGGATTTATATTATATAAAATCTTCAAAAAGTTGTCATTACGTAGTTTATTGTTAATTACATCTGATGGCGAGAGCGAAATTATCTTACTTTAACGAATATAAATATATATATATATTTTCGCGAGAGGTTTTAAACATATTCGCTTTATTGTCAATAATGTCAGAAGTATAGTGAGTGGTCGAATAATGATAAGCTTAAAAAAAATCTTAACTATGTGTATATATGGATGTATGTACGTACTTGTTATTGTTGACAATAGTATGTAGTTTTTCGCTTTTTACAAAAACAATTTATTTTTTAATTTTTTCACTCGTTTTAGGATTGATATTATTTATATTAATCTTTATGGAAAGAAAATAACTAGATGCTTTTAAGATTTTACAACTTCAGTCATAATCATTTTGAGGTAATGACTATTCTTAAGTAATATTTTCAACATAAAATACGACGAATGTTCGTTAACAGAAATTTAAGGAATACTAAATCACTTGATACATACTATGTTTACATATATTTTAAATAATAGATATATGAGTTTTAATAAGTTTTTGTAAACACTTCATTCAACTCGTTCCAATCATTATTATAGGTCAACATGAAAATATCTCATTTATTTAATTGATGTTTGTAAGATATGTTATTCTATCTATAGAATTTCGAGGATGAGTATATGTGTAGTCTGAATAAGAGAGAGTAAAATAACACTTTGGCTAATTTAAACTAAATTTCGATTTTGTTTACCAAACGGGATACATAGTTTGGTTAATGCGATAAAATAGTATAGTACATATATATATGTTTGTTAATCAACATTGGAATCAACGAAAAGCATAATTGATTAGCCAAATCAAACAATGTAAAACAATACGCATGTCTTCAAAAACGACACTACACTGAAAGGAACTCTGTGGTAGGAGCTATATTATTATCAATTTACCAGAAAAATGTAATTAATGAAGCTTTCGAATAATGATTATATAATAACCATATTTATTTGATCATACCTCGTATTAATTTTTCATTTAAAGATATAAATGCATACTTTCGATATATTAACGAACTAATTAGAAACATGTCCAAATGTCTTGCAAAGTTCCCACACTTTTTCACTTTTAAGTCATGCTTCGTTTGTCTCTTTCTCACCAAGACGCTTGTCGACTATAGACACTTGTGTTAGAAGCTTGTGACAGTCCTCTCCGACCTTTAATAGAGCGTTGCAAGTTTCTTTCGATACATGTTTTCCATTGTTAAAGATATATTCGGATATGACACCGCCAAAAGTTGCACCTAACTTCCTTTCACATTTTTGAAAGTCATCCGCCTTCGAGGTGCTAGGTGTGGCAACAGAGTCATTTGTGAAACATTATTCAGAGATAACAAGGACTGAAACAAGTACTAGAGCAATTTTGATTGTTCTAGGATACGTATCGAAAACTTATATTTCAAATTAAAGATATATATATATCTCAAGTACGTTTCACACACAGGGAACAAAAAGAAATACAAAAGTAAGGTGACTTGTGATGGAGAACAATTGTTCATATCATACACTTTTATATTTGAATCTATACATTTAACTCATTTGTTTTTCAAAATTAACATACAATATTATTATATCATATTTAAAGCTAATTTACATCATTCATTGATAAAAGTGAATTTTTCTACAATAAGTTTTCCGAATTATATGCATGAGAGTGTTTAATTTTGTAATCAAATAACCGACATTAACATTGATGTCAAAAGACAATCCTCATAAATTAATTTATATTTAATAATTCAAAAAAAATTGGTTCTAATAACATAATTATTTTGTTCATTCGAGGTTATGCATATTTTTGAATTTACGTACATTGTCTTTTATTCGTTAATTAGCATAGAGTTTTAAATTTCTACGGTTTACTAGATTATTTTTAAATTTGTAAGACACTTGTTTTACTAAACCAATGATAACTCATGTGAAAGTTAAAGAAAGACCTAAACTTGTAGAAGATATATAAATTTGTAACATGCTCAATATTTTTTTTTTAAATTATTACATAAGCTGTATGTTTCTACTTTTTTCTTTTAGTTGTGATTTATTATTTTTGAAGTCACATATTCTACATTTTCAAGTTAATCATTTGATAAAATAGTAAATTATATTGCTATCACTTGAATTACTTTGTTCGTGGATTTATATTATATAAAATCTTCAAAAAGTTGTCATTACGTAGTTTATTGTTAATTACATCTGATTGCGAGAGCGAAATTATCTTACTTTAAAGAATATAAATATATATTTTCGCGAGAGGTTTTAAACATATTCGCTTTATTGTCAATAATGTCAGAAGTATAGTGAGTGGTCGAATAATGATAAGATTAAAAAAAATCTTAACTAAGTGTATATGGATGTATGAATGTACTTGTTATTGTTGACAATAGTATGTAGTTTTTCGCTTTTTACAAAAACAATTTATTTTTTAATTTTTTCACTCGTTTTAGGATTGATATTATTTATATTAATCTTTATGGATAGAAAATAACTTGATGCTTTTAAGATTTTACAACTTCAGTCATAATCATTTTGAGGTAATGACTATTTTTAAGTAATATTTTCAACATAAAATACGACTAATGTTCGTTAACAGAAATTTAAGGAATACTAAATCACTTGATACATACTATGTTTACATATATTTTAAATAATAGATATATGAGTTGTAAGTTTTTGTAAACACTTCATTCAACTCGTTCCAATCATTATTGTAGGTCAACATGAAAATATCTCATTTATTTAATTGATGTGTGTAAGATATGTTATTCTATCTATAGAATTTCAAGGATGAGTATATGTGTAGTCAAAATAAGAGAGAGTAGAATAACACTTTGGCTAATTTAAACTAAATTTCGATTTTTTTTTACCAAACGGGATACATAGTTTGGTTAATGCGATAAAATAATATAGTACATATATATGTTAGTTAATCGACATTGAAATCAATGAAAAGCATATTTGATTAGCCAAATCAAACAATGTAAAACAATACGCATGTCTTCAAAAACGACACTACACTGAAAGGAACTCTATGGTAGGAGTTATATTATTATCAATTTACCAGAAAAATGTAATTAATGAAGCTTTCGAATAATGTTTAAATAATAACCATATTTATTTGATCATACCTCGTATTAATTTTTCATTTAAAGATATAAATACATACTTTCGATATATTAACGAACTAATTAGAAACATGTCCAAATGTCTTGCAAAGTTCCCACACTTTTTTACTTTTAAGCCATTCTTCGTTTGTCTCTTTCTCACCAAGACGCTTGTCGACTATAGACACTTGTGTTAGAAGCTTGTGACAGTCCTCTCCGACCTTTAATAGAGCGTTGCAAGTTTCTTTCGATACTTGTTTTCCATTGTTAAAGATATATTCGGATATGACACCGCCAAAAGTTGCACCTAACTTCCTTTCACATTTTTGAAAGTCATCCGCCTTCGAGGTGCTAGGTGTGGCAACAGAGTCATTTGTGAAACATTGTTCAGAGATAACAAGGACTGAAACAAGTACTAGAGCAATTTTGATTGTTCTAGGATACGTATCGAAAACTTATATTTCAAATTAAAGATATATATATATCTCAAGTACGTTTCACACACAGGAACAAAAAGAAATACAAAAGTAAGGTGACTTGTGATGGAGAACAATTGTTCATATCATACACTTTTATATTTGAATCTATACATTTAACTCATTTGTTTTTCAAAATTAACATACAATATTATTATATTATATTTAAAGCTAATTTACATCATTCATTGATAAAAGTGAATTTTTCTACAATAAGTTTTCCGAATTATATGCATGAGAGTGTTTAATTTTGTAATCAAATAACCGACATTAACATTGATGTCAAAAGACAATCCTCATAAATTAATTTATATTTAATAATTCAAAAAAAATTGGTTCTAATAACATAATTATTTTGTTCATTCGAGGTTATGCATATTTTTGAATTTACGTACATTGTCTTTTATTCGTTAATTAGCATAGAGTTTTAAATTTCTACGGTTTACTAGATTATTTTTAAATTTTTAAGACACTTGTTTTACTAAACCAATGATAACTCATGTGAAAGTTAAAGAAAGACCTAAACTTGTAGAAGATATATAAATTTGTAACATGCTCAATATTTTTTTTTTAAATTATTACATAAGCTGTATGTTTCTTCTTTTTTCTTTTAGTTGTGATTTATTATTTTTGAAGTCACATATTCTACATTTTCAAGTTAATCATTTGATAAAATAGTAAATTATATTGCTATCACTTGAATTACTTTGTTCGTGGATTTATATTATATAAAATCTTCAAAAAGTTGTCATTACGTAGTTTATTGTTAATTACATCTGATTGCGAGAGCGAAATTATCTTACTTTAAAGAATATAAATATATATTTTCGCGAGAGGTTTTAAACATGTTCGCTTTATTGTCAATAATGTCAGAAGTATAGTGAGTGGTCGAATAATGATAAGATTAAAGAAAATCTTAACTAAGTGTATATGGATGTATGTACGTACTTGTTATTGTTGACAATAGTATGTAGTTTTTCGCTTTTTACAAAAACAATTTATTTTTTAATTTTTTCACTCGTTTTAGGATTGATATTATTTATATTAATCTTTATGGATAGAAAATAACTTGATGCTTTTAAGTTTTTACAACTTCAGTCATAATCATTTTGAGGTAATGACTATGTTTAAGTAATATTTTCAACATAAAATACGACTAATGTTCGTTAACAGAAATTTAAGGAATACTAAATCACTTGATACATACTATGTTTACATATATTTTAAATAATAGATATATGAGTTGTAAGTTTTTGTAAACACTTCATTCAACTCGTTCCAATCATTATTGTAGGTCAACATGAAAATATCTCATTTATTTAATTGATGTGTGTAAGATATGTTATTCTATCTATAGAATTTCAAGGATGAGTATATGTGTAGTCAAAATAAGAGAGAGTAGAATAACACTTTGGCTAATTTAAACTAAATTTCGATTTTTTTTACCAAACGGGATACATAGTTTGGTTAATGCGATAAAATAATATAGTACATATATATGTTAGTTAATCGACATTGAAATCAATGAAAAGCATATTTGATTAGCCAAATCAAACAATGTAAAACAATACGCATGTCTTCAAAAACGACACTACACTGAAAGGAACTCTATGGTAGGAGTTATATTATTATCAATTTACCAGAAAAATGTAATTAATGAAGCTTTCGAATAATGTTTAAATAATAACCATATTTATTTGATCATACCTCGTATTAATTTTTCATTTAAAGATATAAATACATACTTTCGATATATTAACGAACTAATTAGAAACATGTCCAAATGTCTTGCAAAGTTCCCACACTTTTTTACTTTTAAGCCATGCTTCGTTTGTCTCTTTCTCACCAAGACGCTTGTCGACTATAGACACTTGTGTTAGAAGCTTGTGACAGTCCTCTCCGACCTTTAATAGAGCGTTGCAAGTTTCTTTCGATACTTGTTTTCCATTGTTAAAGATATATTCGGATATGACACCGCCAAAAGTTGCACCTAACTTCCTTTCACATTTTTGAAAGTCATCCGCCTTCGAGGTGCTAGGTGTGGCAACAGAGTCATTTGTGAAACATTGTTGAGAGATAACAAGGACTGAAACAAGTACTAGAGCAATTTTGATTGTTCTAGGATACGTATCGAAAACTTATATTTCAAATTAAAGATATATATATATATCTCAAGTACGTTTCACACACAGGAACAAAAAGAAATACAAAAGTAAGGTGACTTGTGATGGAGAACAATTGTTCATATCATACACTTTTATATTTGAATCTATACATTTAACTCATTTGTTTTTCAAAATTAACATACAATATTATTATATTATATTTAAAGCTAATTTACATCATTCATTGATAAAAGTGAATTTTTCTACAATAAGTTTTCCGAATTATATGCATGAGAGTGTTTAATTTTGTAATCAAATAACCGACATTAACATTGATGTCAAAAGACAATCCTCATAAATTAATTTATATTTAATAATTCAAAAAAAATTGGTTCTAATAACATAATTATTTTGTTCATTCGAGGTTATGCATATTTTTGAATTTACGTACATTGTCTTTTATTCGTTAATTAGCATAGAGTTTTAAATTTCTACGGTTTACTAGATTATTTTTAAATTTGTTAGACACTTGTTTTACTAAACCAATGATAACTCTTGTGAAAGTTAAAGAAAGACCTAAACTTGTAGAAGATATATAAATTTGTAACATGCTCAATATTTTTTTTTTAAATTATTACATAAGCTGTATGTTTCTTCTTTTTTCTTTTAGTTGTGATTTATTATTTTTGAAGTCACATATTCTACATTTTCAAGTTAATCATTTGATAAAATAGTAAATTATATTGCTATCACTTGAATTACTTTGTTCGTGGATTTATATTATATAAAATCTTCAAAAAGTTGTCATTACGTAGTTTATTGTTAATTACATCTGATTGCGAGAGCGAAATTATCTTACTTTAAAGAATATAAATATATATTTTCGCGAGAGGTTTTAAACATGTTCGCTTTATTGTCAATAATGTCAGAAGTATAGTGAGTGGTCGAATAATGATAAGATTAAAGAAAATCTTAACTAAGTGTATATGGATGTATGTACGTACTTGTTATTGTTGACAATAGTATGTAGTTTTTCGCTTTTTACAAAAACAATTTATTTTTTAATTTTTTCACTCGTTTTAGGATTGATATTATTTATATTAATCTTTATGGATAGAAAATAACTTGATGCTTTTAAGATTTTACAACTTCAGTCATAATCATTTTGAGGTAATGACTATTTTTAAGTAATATTTTCAACATAAAATACGACTAATGTTCGTTAACAGAAATTTAAGGAATACTAAATCACTTGATACATACTATGTTTACATATATTTTAAATAATAGATATATGAGTTGTAAGTTTTTGTAAACACTTCATTCAACTCGTTCCAATCATTATTGTAGGTCAACATGAAAATATCTCATTTATTTAATTGATGTGTGTAAGATATGTTATTCTATCTATAGAATTTCAAGGATGAGTATATGTGTAGTCAAAATAAGAGAGAGTAGAATAACACTTTGGCTAATTTAAACTAAATTTCGATTTTTTTTACCAAACGGGATACATAGTTTGGTTAATGCGATAAAATAATATAGTACATATATATGTTAGTTAATCAACATTGAAATCAATGAAAAGCATATTTGATTAGCCAAATCAAACAATGTAAAACAATACGCATGTCTTCAAAAACGACACTACACTGAAAGGAACTCTATGGTAGGAGTTATATTATTATCAATTTACCAGAAAAATGTAATTAATGAAGCTTTCGAATAATGTTTAAATAATAACCATATTTATTTGATCATACCTCGTATTAATTTTTCATTTAAAGATATAAATACATACTTTCGATATATTAACGAACTAATTAGAAACATGTCCAAATGTCTTGCAAAGTTCCCACACTTTTTTACTTTTAAGCCATGCTTCGTTTGTCTCTTTCTCACCAAGACGCTTGTCGACTATAGACACTTGTGTTAGAAGCTTGTGACAGTCCTCTCCGACCTTTAATAGAGCGTTGCAAGTTTCTTTCGATACTTGTTTTCCATTGTTAAAGATATATTCGGATATGACACCGCCAAAAGTTGCACCTAACTTCCTTTCACATTTTTGAAAGTCATCCGCCTTCGAGGTGCTAGGTGTGGCAACAGAGTCATTTGTGAAACATTGTTCAGAGATAACAAGGACTGAAACAAGTACTAGAGCAATTTTGATTGTTCTAGGATACGTATCGAAAACTTATATTTCAAATTAAAGATATATATATATCTCAAGTACGTTTCACACACAGGGAACAAAAAGAAATACAAAAGTAAGGTGACTTGTGATGGAGAACAATTGTTCATATCATACACTTTTATATTTGAATCTATACATTTAACTCATTTGTTTTTCAAAATTAACATACAATATTATTATATCATATTTAAAGCTAATTTACATCATTCATTGATAAAAGTGAATTTTTCTACAATAAGTTTTCCGAATTATATGCATGAGAGTGTTTAATTTTGTAATCAAATAACCGACATTAACATTGATGTCAAAAGACAATCCTCATAAATTAATTTATATTTAATAATTCAAAAAAAATTGGTTCTAATAACATAATTATTTTGTTCATTCGAGGTTATGCATATTTTTGAATTTACGTACATTGTCTTTTATTCGTTAATTAACATAGAGTTTTAAATTTCTACGGTTTACTAGATTATTTTTAAATTTGTAAGACACTTGTTTTACTAAACCAATGATAACTCATGTGAAAGTTAAAGAAAGACCTAAACTTGTAGAAGATATATAAATTTGTAACATGCTCAATATTTTTTTTTTAAATTATTACATAAGCTGTATGTTTCTTCTTTTTTCTTTTAGTTGTGATTTATTATTTTTGAAGTCACATATTCTACATTTTCAAGTTAATCATTTGATAAAATAGTAAATTATATTGCTATCACTTGAATTACTTTGTTCGTGGATTTATATTATATAAAATCTTCAAAAAGTTGTCATTACGTAGTTTATTGTTAATTACATCTGATTGCGAGAGCGAAATTATCTTACTTTAAAGAATATAAATATATATTTTCGCGAGAGGTTTTAAACATGTTCGCTTTATTGTCAATAATGTCAGAAGTATAGTGAGTGGTCGAATAATGATAAGATTAAAGAAAATCTTAACTAAGTGTATATGGATGTATGTACGTACTTGTTATTGTTGACAATAGTATGTAGTTTTTCGCTTTTTACAAAAACAATTTATTTTTTAATTTTTTCACTCGTTTTAGGATTGATATTATTTATATTAATCTTTATGGATAGAAAATAACTTGATGCTTTTAAGATTTTACAACTTCAGTCATAATCATTTTGAGGTAATGACTATTTTTAAGTAATATTTTCAACATAAAATACGACTAATGTTCGTTAACAGAAATTTAAGGAATACTAAATCACTTGATACATACTATGTTTACATATATTTTAAATAATAGATATATGAGTTGTAAGTTTTTGTAAACACTTCATTCAACTCGTTCCAATCATTATTGTAGGTCAACATGAAAATATCTCATTTATTTAATTGATGTGTGTAAGATATGTTATTCTATCTATAGAATTTCAAGGATGAGTATATGTGTAGTCAAAATAAGAGAGAGTAGAATAACACTTTGGCTAATTTAAACTAAATTTCGATCTTTTTTACCAAACGGGATACATAGTTTGGTTAATGCGATAAAATAATATAGTACATATATATGTTAGTTAATCAACATTGAAATCAATGAAAAGCATATTTGATTAGCCAAATCAAACAATGTAAAACAATACGCATGTCTTCAAAAACGACACTACACTGAAAGGAACTCTATGGTAGGAGTTATATTATTATCAATTTACCAGAAAAATGTAATTAATGAAGCTTTCGAATAATGTTTAAATAATAACCATATTTATTTGATCATACCTCGTATTAATTTTTCATTTAAAGATATAAATACATACTTTCGATATATTAACGAACTAATTAGAAACATGTCCAAATGTCTTGCAAAGTTCCCACACTTTTTTACTTTTAAGCCATGCTTCGTTTGTCTCTTTCTCACCAAGACGCTTGTCGACTATAGACACTTGTGTTAGAAGCTTGTGACAGTCCTCTCAGACCTTTAATAGAGCGTTGCAAGTTTCTTTCGATACTTGTTTTCCATTGTTAAAGATATATTCGGATATGTCACCGCCAAAAGTTTCACCTAGCTTCCTTTCACATTTTTGAAAGTCGTCCGCCTTTGAGGTGCTAGGTGCGGCAACAGAGTCATTTGCGAAACATTGTTCAGAGATAACAAGGACTGAAACAAGTACTAGAACATTTTTGATTGTTCTAGGATACATATCGAAAACTTATATTTCAAATTAAAGATATATATCTCAAGTACGTTTCACACAGGGAACAAAAAGAATTACAAAAGTAAGGTGACTTGTGATGGAGAACAATTGTTCATATCATACACTTTTATATTTGAATCTATACATTTAACGTATTTGTATCTCAAAATAAACATACAATATTATTAATACATATTTAAAGCTAATTTACATCATTCATTGATAAAAGTGAATTTTTCTACAATAAGTTTTCCGAATTATATGCATGAGAGTGTTTAATTTTGTAATCAAATAACCAACATTAACATTGATGTTAAAAGACAATCCTCATAAATTAATTTATATTTAATAATTCAAAAAAAATTGGTTCTAATAACATAATTATTTTTTTCATTCGAGGTTATGCATATTTTTGAATTTACGTACATTGTCTTTTATTCGTTAATTAGCATAGAGTTTTAAATTTCTACGGTTTACTAGATTATTTTTAAATTTGTAAGACACTTGTTTTTACTGAACCAATGATAACTCATGTGAAAGTTAAAGAAAGGTCTAAACTTGTAGAAGATATATAAATTTGGAACATGCTCAAATTTTTTTTTAAATTATTACATAAGCTGTATGTTTCTTCTTTTTTCTTTTAGTTGCGAATTATTATTTTTGAAGTCACATATTCTACATTTTCAAGTTAATCATTTGATAAAATAGTAAATTATATTGCTATCACTTGAATTACTTTGTTCGTGGATTTATATTATATAAAATCTTCAAAAAGTTGTCATTACGTAGTTTATTGTTAATTACATCTGATGGCGAGAGCGAAATTCTCTTACTTTAAAGAATATAAATATATATTTTTGCGAGAGATTTTAAACATATTCGCTTTATTGTCAATAATGTCAGAAGTATAGTGAGTGGTCGAATATTGATAAGATTAAAGAAAATCTTAACTATGTGTATATGGATGTATGTACGTACTTGTTATTGTTGACAATAGTATGTAGTTTTTCGCTTTTTACAAAAACAATTTATTTTTTAATTTTTTCACTTGTTTTAGGATTGATATTATTTATATTAATCTTTATGGAAAGAAAATAACTTGATGCTTTTAAGATTTTACAACTTCAATCATAATCATTTTGAGGTAAAGACTAATCTTAAGTAATATTTTCAACATAAAATACGACTAATGTTCGTTAACAGAAATTTAAGGAATACTAAATCACTTGATACATACTATGTTTACATATATTTTAAATAATAGATATATGAGTTTTAAGTTTTTGTAAACACTTCATTCAACTCGTTCCAATCATTATTATAGGTCAACATGAAAATATCTCATTTATTTAATTGATGTTTGTAAGATATGTTATTCTATCTATAGAATTTCGAGGATGAGTATATATGTAGTCAAAATAAGAGAGAGTAAAATAACACTTTGGCTAATTTAAACTAAATTTCGATTTTTTTTACCAAACGGGATACATAGTTTGGTTAATGCGATAAAATAGTATAGTACATATATATGTTAGTTAATCAACATTGGAATAAACGAAAAGCATAATTGATTAGCCAAATCAAACAATGTAAAACAATACGCATGTCTTCAAAAACGACACTACACTAAAAGGAACTCTGTGGTAGGAGCTATATTATTATCAATTTACCAGAAAAATGTAATTAATGAAACTTTCGAATAATGTTTAAATAATAACCATATTTATTTGATCATACCTCGTATTAATTTTAATTTAAAGATATAAATACATACTTTTGATATATTAACGAACTAACTAGAAACATGTCCAAATGTCTTGCAAAGTTCCCACACTTTTTCACTTATAACCATGCTTCGTTTGTCTCTTTCTCACCAAGACGCTTGTCGACTATAGACACTTGTGTTAAAAGCTTGTGACAGTCCTCTCCGACCTTTAATAGAGCGTTGCAAGTTTCTTTCGGTACTTGTTTTCCATTGTTAAAGATATATTCGGATATGACACCGCCAAACGTTGCACCTAGCTTCCTTTCACATTTTTGAAAGTCGTCCGCCTTCGAGGTGCTAGGTGCGGCAACAGAGTCATTTGCGAAACATTGTTCAGAGATAACAAAGACTGAAACAAGTACTAGAGCAATTTTGATTGTTCTAGGATACATATCGAAAACTTATATTTCTAATTAAAGATATATATCTCAAGTACGTTTCACACAGGGAACAAAAAAAATACAAAAGTAAGGTGACTTGTGATGGAGAACAATTGTTCATATCATACACTTTTATATTTGAATCTATACATTTAACGTATTTGTATCTCAAAATTAACATACAATATTATTAATACATATTTAAAGCCAATTTACATCATTCATTGATAAAAATGAATTTTATATGCATGAGAGTGTTTAATTTTGTAATCAAATAACCGACATTAACATTGATGTCAAAAGACAATCCTCATAAATTAATTTATATTTACTAATTCAACAAAAATTGGTTCTAATAACATAATTATTTTGTTCATTTGAGGTTATGCATATTTTTGAATTTACGTACATTGTCTTTTATTCGTTAATTAGCGTAGATTTTTAAATTTCTACGGTTACTAGATTATTTTTAAATATGTAAGACACTTGTTTTTACTAAACCAATGATAACTCATGTGAAAGTTAAAGAAAGGCCTAAACTTGTAGAAGATATATAAATTTGTAACATGCTCAATTTTATTTATGTTTTTTTAATTATTACATAAGCTGTATGTTTCTTCTTTTTTCTTTTAGTTGCGAATTATTATTTTTGAAGTCACATATTCTACATTTTCTAGTTAATCATTTGATAAAATAGTAAATTATATTGCTATAACTTGAATTACTTTGTTCGTGGATTTATATTATATAAAATCTTCAAAAAGTTGTCATTACGTAGTTTATTGTTAATTACATCTGATGGCGAGAGCGAAATTCTCTTACTTTAAAGAATATAAATATATATATTTTCGCGAGAGATTTTAAACATATTCGCTTTATTGTCAATAATGTCAGAAGTATAGTGAGTGGTCGAATAATGATAAGATTAAAGAAAATCTTAACTATGTGTATATGGATGTATGTACGTACTTGTTATTTTATTTTATTTTTTTTGGTAAAGTGTAAGTATATATTTATGTGTAAATAATTACAAGTAAATGACTACAATAGCTTTTGCAGCCATCTAGCGTCTTTTTCGCCAATAGGATATTTAATCTTACACAATATTCTATTTTAATCAAATTAACAATATAAATAGGGTGCCGCGCAACACCTTCAATTCTGCAAATATTCCGCTGCCTCCAGATATAGTAAATTGCCGCCTTAATCAATACTCTTAACACATTGCATTGTAACTTCGAGCCCCGCACCTTTGTCGCCCAAACGATAGCCCGTCTAGTCGGAATCCTTTTGTTCACCCACTCACCAAGCATCCCAATGATTCTAGAACTCCAAGAACATCCAAAGAAAAGATGCTCTAAACTTTCCTCCTCCTCTTCACACAGATAACACCGATCATTGTCCGCAACGCCAATTCGCTATAGTTTCTTCCGCGTGTATAGCGCACCCCAGAACACAAGCCATGAAATAAACCTGTGTTTCGGGACACTCCACGCACTCCACACAAGCCTTGCCCAAGTAACTTTCGGTTTCGGAGCCCTCAGTTCCTGGTAAGCCGTCGAAATTGAGTAATTGGTACGCGAACCATGCCAGGTACCATTCTCATAAATGTGTTTGATTTTCTCCTTAGCCTGACATATTTTCTTCCAGGGCCATGTAACATCTGTATTAGGCTGATAATCTCGCCACTCCTTACCTTTCATATAGATGCCATTAACCCACCGAATTCAAAGTCAATCCGGTCTGTCAAAAACCCATGAAGCTAATTTCCCCACTGCCATCTCATTCCACAAATACAAATCCCTCAGCCCCAACCCACCTTCAGCATAAGGACATCATATCTTTTCCCAACTCACAAGTGCCCGATTATTGCCTTCCACACCTCCCTCCCACAAAAAATTACGGCAGAGAGAAATAATCTGAGCCATGACAAACTTCGGAATAATGTAAACCATGGCCCAGTAATTATGTAACTGAGATAACACAGACTGAACCAAGGTCAACCTCCCCGCATAAGACAGCTTACGGGCTCCAATACTATTGATCCTCGATATGACACGGCTAACTAATTTATCACATTCAGCTTTCCCAAGTCGGGTACATTGGATAGGCAAACCAAGGTATCGAAAAGGAAACGTACCTTCCACACAGCCTGAAAACTCTAAGATAGCCGTCTTCCGGTCTTCATCAACTCCGGCAAAATACGCATGGGACTTGCCAACACTTATATTCAACCCCGAGGCTCTAGTAAACGTTGCAAAAGCTCTCCACATAAACTCCATTGAATCCGAGTCCCCTTTACAAAAGAGGAGCAGATCATCCGCAAAAAATAAATGGGTGAGCTTCATCGGTCCACATTTCGGGTGATATCTAGAATTCCCATCCACTTTGGCATGATTCATAATCCGAGAGAAGTACTCCATGCACACCGTAAAAATCAACGGAGACATGGGATCCCCTTGTGTAATACCCGTGTATTACTCGTGTTTCCTATTTAATTCGGTCCTCGTTATAGGTAGTAACATATATAATTGGTTAACTCATTTCCTATATCAGTATGATGTATAACCTGTGTCCCGACCCATTTCAGTTAAATCGTTCCTAATATTAATAACCCTCGTCCCAATATAACCTAATATGTTATATCCTAATACCTGGCCCACTTTGTTATATTGTTAAATTAATTCCCACCTTGTCTTCTAATACCCTTTGTTACTACTATATTCTAATACCACTTGTTTCTAATTGATACCCATTTTATTTCCTCTAAACATCACGCCGCAGCCTACCCATGAAACCTTTACGCCGCACGATATTCCATCTTGTTGATTAGTATTGTCAATCATTGGAGACGGGTGTCCTTGCTTATACCAGTATGTTGTCACCCGTCATTCTCGATTGTCGGTTCATGTTAGGTATGTCTACGTCGTTACTCTTGTTTCAATATTGTTCATTTTAATCCGATGGCGTATTAGAAGGGCCAAGGTCAATCTAGGGTTGTGTCGGGGTTATAGTGATATCGTGCATGGTGGTTAGTGATAGTGTAGGTAGTGCTGCATCCGTGAGGTTGATGTTTCCGTGGTCAGATTCGTGGTAAGATTATTGGTATTGTCGGACTATTGTCGGGTTGTGGTTGTTAAATGGCTAGTGTCGTGTTGTCGTTGTTTTGACGTGGTTTGGTGGCTTTGGGGTACGGTGGTGATATCAGGGTGCGACATCGGCAGGGGTATTGGATCCTTGGCTGGTTTTGGTTATTGTGGAGTGTCGGTTTCGTTTTTTATATTTAGCTAGGGCACAATTTCTCGTATGAGACGGTCTCACGATAGTTTATCGTGAGACCTCTCACGTATAAGGGAGTTACTTTTATTATTATTATATTCCTATTAGTAGGTCTCACATGAGACTAACTGTAGCTAGGGAAGATCCATTTCTCGTTATTGTTTAGTTATGTCGGTCCGTTTCATTTTATAACCTAGTTGGCTCGATAGCGGCCTCTTTTATAATTTAATTATGTTAGGTTAGATATTAATTTAATTATATAATATTTTATTAGGATCGGACTTTGTAGAATTTCCGTGCTAATGCGGTGATGACTTGCTGACTTGCTAAAGCCTTCCTTACTTAGAATACGTTAATATTATTATGCATATATGAGTTAAGAGTACGATGTGTTATCGTGCTAATGTGAATAATGTTGAATATTGATGGGAGAATGATTGATGAATATTTATATATTGGAGTTGGTGAGGCTAGCTTTAGACCTAGCCGGGGCCCTTGATCACGGTCCCCTCCCTGATTTCTCCTTGCGGGTTATTGAACCTGCGGGGGGTGTGCACACTCGGAATGAAAGGGCCTGCCAGAAGAGTTGAGATGAGATTTTTGATATGGTACCGTGATGGTACTGAATGTGGGATGAGATTATTGATTGGTACCGTGATGGTGACGAGAATGTGGAGATGATATTATTACTTGGTACCGATGATGGTACTGAGACGGTTGAGACTGAATGTTTTATATTATGTATCTATGTTATAATGTTAACATGTTCTAACCTTTTTCTCTGTCTATATTGTCACCCTATTTTATTGGGGGCCTGTGATGATCCAATTGATATTTTCGATCAACTGGGGAGCAGTCTATAATATAGGTTATGTATATTGTGATGTGTTTGGATGCGGGGATGCTTGTACGGGATTGGGGCGAACGCGATAATGATCCTGGTCGTAGCACGGGTTAATGCGTAGGCGTTCCTGTTTGTATAGATTGTATAGCTTCCGCTGTGTAACTTGAGTTGTAATAGCTAATGAGTTGTAATATTTAAATCAAATGGTCGGTTTGGCATTCCATGTTGTATTGTAATGAGCTACTACCTCGGGAAACCGAGATGGTAACACCTTTATTTATTCGAGAATGTCTTGATATGGCTCTTGGGTAAATGGGGGTGTTACAAAGTGGTATCAGAGCGATCGATCTTGGAGCCTGAATAAATGAACCTAGGAAAATAAAATGAACCCCGGTGATGGACCATCAGGAGCCCCTCTAAAACTCGGTGGAGGAGACGTCCTTATACCAACCCCGGCCCTCCTGGTCTTGACCTGGCAACCGCGTGTGAGAAGTGAGATGGGGTATATATTAGGAAGGGATACGTTGTGATGCAATGAATGTTTTGTGATGACTGCCTGTGATAACTGGTTGCAATGTTTGACGTATGTGATGTAGTGATCGAACTATATAAGCTGAGATGTGACTAGTACGTACTTACAGTATTAGCACGTTATAGTAATTAGTACGATGCCATATGAGGAATATGTTACAGCGTGTAAGTTGAGGTAAGAGTCAATCACCCTGGGTGAGAGTAAGTTCATAGTCAGATTTGGTAGTAACATTAGATACAACGTCGAGGTGTCTGTACGTAGTAGTGTCGTAAGCGATAAATGAGTTTTAATTAGTGGATTTGGTGGTAATCTGTGTCTGTCTTGTTGAAGTAATATAATGGAGTTGTTCACATTACTGGAAAGGGATTGTTCTCTGGTAAAGGTACATGTATCGCAATATGTTTAGAGGGTCCATAATTTATGTGGTTTAATTGTGTCATAATGGGAATGTTATTCAAAAGTAATGGAATACTTGTGTTCCGTTTATAGTGTTATGTGGTTCCTTGTCGATATAATTTATTAGCTGCCTTCGCGTTACTTAATGAGTATGTATAGTTAGAAGTATAATGGTTTGTAATGTGTCCATGAAGGGTATCATATTGCGAATAAAGTACGAGTTAATGAGCCTAATAGTCGAACAATGTAAGAATACTTGAGACCCGTTTCGAGTTAATGTGATTCACTTGCTTTATATCGATCCGAGTGGTGTCTTTATTGGTCCTCATTATCCTCCCCTCGTGATGGCGTAAATGAACTTGTCTATTAATCATTTCTTGAAAGCATATGTGGTACCTGGAATTATGTCGAACTGTTTGTATTATAGGGAGCAACAATGTATATATGAATGTGTCGTTTCTATTTCGATCACCTTGATTAATACGTTGACAAGATAAAGTGTGAAATCGAAATCTATTTATTGCTTGAGTTTGAGTAATGATATATTTGTGGTGTCATCGTCGTATTCATTAATGTGCATGTTCATAAACGTCACATGGATATTCATATTTCGTTCCGAGTTTATATGCTTGTCCGCCAATGTGATAGGTTCCGAGTCGTACGTTGTTGATTTTTATTCTTGATGGTTTAAATGAGTAAATGTGTAGTCAAAATAAGAGAGATTAAAATAACACTTTGGCTGATTTAAACTAAATTTCGATTTTTTTTACCAAACGGGATACATAGTTTGGTTAATGCGATAAAATAGTATAGTACATATATATGTTAGTTAATCAACATTGGAATCAACGAAAAGCATAATTGATTAGCCAAATCAAACAATGTAAAACAATACGCATGTCTTCAAAAACGACACTACACTGAAAGGAACTCTGTGGTAGGAGCTATATTATTATCAATTTACCAGAAAAATGTAATTAATGAAGCATTCGTATTAATTTTTCATTTAAAGATATAAATACATACTTTCGATATATTAACGAACTAATTAGAAACATGTCCAAATGTCTTGTAAAGTTCCCACACTTTTTCATTTTTAAGCCATGCTTCATTTGTCTCTTTCTCACCAAGACGCTTGTCGACAATAGACACTTGTGTTAGAAGCTTGTGACAGTCCTCTCCGACGTTTAATAGAGCGTTGCAAGTTTCTTTAGATACTTGTTTTCCACTGTTAAAGATATATTCGGATATGACACCGCCAAAAGTTGCACCTAGCTTCCTTTCACATTTTTGAAAGTCGTCCGCCTTCGAGGTGCTAGGTGCGGCAACAGATTCATTTGCGAAATATTGTTCAGAGATAACAAGGACTGAAACAAGTACTAGAGAAATTCTGATTGTTCTAGGATACATATCGAAAACTTATATTTCAAATTAAAGATATATATATCTCAAGTACGTTTCACACACAGGGAACAAAAAGAAATACAAAAGTAAGGTGACTTGTGATGGAGAACAATTGTTCATATCATACACTTTTATATTTGAATCTATACATTTAACGTATTTGTATCCCAAAATTAACATACAATATTATTAATACATATTTAAAGCTAATTTACATCATTCATTGATAAAAGTAAAGTTTTCTACAATAAGTTTTCCGAATTAAATGCATGAGAGTGTTTAATTTTGTAATCAAATAACCGACATTAACATTAATGTCAAAATACAATCCTCATAAATTAATTTATATTTTCTAATTCAAAAAAAATTGGTTCTAATAACATAATTATTTTGTTCATTTGAGGTTATACATATTTTTGAATTTACGTACATTGTCTTTTATTCGTTAATTAGCATAGAGTTGTAAATTTCTACGGTTTACTAGATTATTTTTAAATTTGTAAGACACTTATTTTTACTAAACCAATGATAACTCATGTGAAAGTTAAAGAAAGGCCTAAACTTGTAGAAGATATATAAATTTGTAACGTGCTCAATTTTTTTTTTAATTATTACATAAGATGTATGTTTCTTCTTTTTTTTCTTTTAGTTGCGAATTATAATTTTTGAAGTCACATATTCTATATTTTCAAGTTAATCATTTGATAAAATAGTAAATTATATTGCTATCACTTGAATTACTTTGTTCGTGGATTTATATTATATAAAATCTTCAAAAAGTTGTCATTACGTAATTTATTGTTAATTACATCTGATGGCGAGAGCGAAATTCTCTTACTTTAAAAAATATATGTTAGGAAATAAGTGCCTAGCAATTGTCTTTTCGGATCTCGAATTGGTTTCTGACCTGAATCTGTTTAATTAGGAAAGTTTCCTAATTAATATCTGGTTGATTAGAGTTTCCTAATCAATATCTAAGTATCTGACCTAGGATTTCCTATTATATAGGGTTGCTAATCTGTTTAGGGTTTCTGTTTAGGTTGAGAGTAGTATATAAACTCTCATACCTCTAGCCTAGAAATTATGATATCAGTCTGAAATCTGTAACCTCTTCTCAAATTAATAAAACTATCCCCTCCTTCTGCCCGTGGACGTAGCTAACAGGTTGTTAGTGAACCACGTAAATCTGTTTGTCTCTCGATTTTACGTTCTTATTTGTTTGTCTTTTTCTTCCGTTATAACAAACTGGTATCAGAGCTTCAGGTTAATTTGATCTGTGAGAAAGATGTCTGGGTTGAGCGTTAAAAATGAGAGTTTTGATGGGAGGAATAGTTTTAGTCTGTGGCATATCAAGATGCGGGCGTTGTTAAAGCAACAGAGACGGTGGGCGACATTCGTGAAGAAAGACGACACAGTCACTGCTGAGATGGCCGTTCTGGAGGAGAGTTCAGTCTGTCTGATGATATCATCACTGAAATCGGAGGAAGATAGAAGTAGTAGTGGTAGTACTGATAAACAGGTGGAGCAGCAAGTAACTCTGGATGAGAGTGAAGCAAAATCTGAAGATCAACCACTACAGCCTGAATCTGAATCTGAATCTGAATATGAACCATTAGTTTCTTCATTACCAGTTCAGAAGCGGCAGAGTTTGGCCCGTGAGCGGTCAATCAAGTTTCCGAACAGGTATGGTAATGAAGATGGGGTGGATTTGTCTGATCTGGTTCCGAATAGTAAGTTCCAACGTGGTTTGGACTTGCTATATTCTGGAAATATCTGATTGCCCTTTGTTGGGCAATATCTGAGGCAGGAGGGGGAGAGGAGTTTTGTTTCTGGTACATCTGGCATTCGTTGGAGTGCATCTGGTACATCTGTCTGACTGAGGAGATTTCTGATACATCTGGCATTCGTTGGAGTGCATCTGTCTGATCTGATTGAGAGACAATTCGAGTCAAGGTGGAGATTGTTAGGAAATAAGTGCCTAGCAATTGTCTTTTCGGATCTCGAATTGGTTTCTGACCTGAATCTGTTTAATTAGGAAAGTTTCGTAATTAATATCTGGTTGATTAGAGTTTCCTAATCAATATCTGAGTATCTGGCCTAGGATTTCCTATTGTATAGGGTTTCTTAATCTGTTTAGGGTTTCTGTTTAGGTTGAGAGTAGTATATAAACTCTCATACATCTACCCTAGAAATTATGATATCAGTCTGAAATCTGTAACCTCTCCTCAAATTAATAAAACTATCCCCTCCTTCTGCCCGTGGACGTAGCTAACAGGTTGTTAGTGAACCACGTAAATCTGTTTGTCTCTCGATTTTACGTTCTTATTTGTTTGTCTTTTTCTTCCGTTATAACAATATAAATATATATTTTCGCGAGAGGTTTTAAACATATTCGCTTTATTGTCAATAATGTCAGAAGTATAGTAAGTGGTCGAATAATGATAAGATTAAAGAAAATCTTAACTATGTGTATATGGATGTATGTACGTACTTGTTATTGTTGACAATAGTATGTAGTTTTTCGCTGTTTACAAAAACAATTTATTTTTTAATTTTTTCACTCGTTTTAGGATTGATATTATTTATATTAATCTTTATGGAAAGAAAATAACTTGATGCTTTTAAGATTTTACAACTTCAGTCATAATCATTTTGAGGTAATGACTATTCTTAAGTAATATTTTCAACATAAAATACGACTAATGTTCGTTAACAGAAATTTAAGGAATATAATAGATATCGAAGATATCGTACTAATATTGTTGCCTAGTTTACAGTAGATTGTATATTCTTTAGTTATATTGTTACCTCGGTATTAGGAGTATATTCGAGTATATTCCTTATTTCAGTGAATATGTTGTATTTGTATGATTCTTGTAATCTCTGTAAATGCTATATATTGAATGGAATACCAATCACCCAATTCAAGGGATTACATTAACTTACATGGTATTAGAGCCTTGGGTTTTCGAACCAAGCGCTAAAATCTCAAAAACTTCCCACGTGTACCAATGGCAGGAGATGACTCTTCATCATCCAAAAACTCGAAAAACAGTCTCCATCTTGTTTACAGCATCACAAACATTCAACACAAAGTCCGTGTTCTCGACGGCACGAAAATAACATATAATCACTGGATTAAATTATTCACACTACACGCACGAGCATACCAAGTCCTCAAACATATTGATGGAACGGCTGCCCCGGCAACAACCGCTCCGTCCTACGGAGAGTGGCTCGAAATCGATGCGGTTGTGGTCCAATGGATCTACGGCTCCATTTCCGAGGACCTACTCCTGCGCATCCTTGAAGAGCCAACCACGACTTACGAAGCGCGGACCCGTCTCAAGAATCATTTCTTGAACAACAAGGGCTCTTGAGCCGCCGCGCTGGAACACGAATTCGTGAACCTAACTCTAGAATCCGTTCCGTCCATTGAGGAATACTGTCAGAAATTGAAGGATATAGCTGCTCAATTAACTGATGTCGGGGGCAAGGTTGATGATCAAAGACTCGTTCTCCAACTTGTTCAGGGACTACCGACCGCCTACGACACCGTCGGGGCATACATCAACCAGACACTTCCCGACTTCGAGACTACACGTAGCATGCTTCAATTAGAAGCGCAAAGACAGAATTTCAGATCTGAGAACTCGCCGGCGGTAGCCCTGGCCGCTCCGGCGTCGGAAAGCGGCGACCCAGATGAAGCCGCACCAACTGCTCGCTCCTCTGGTCCCAGATCGGCAGGTCGCGGAGGACATAGATCCGGCAGGGGCCGCGGTGGCCGTGGCCATGGTGGTCGTCACAACACCAACGTTCGCCGACATACACGCCGACCTCCTCCACATCTGGACACGGCAACGTATGATTCTTATAATCACTGTAAACGCTATATATTGAATGCAATACCAATCACCCAATTCAGGGGATTACCTTAACTTACAGAATAATAAATCACTTGATACATACTATGTTTACATATATTTTAATTAATAGATATATGAGTTTTAAGTTTTTGTAAACACTTCATTCAACTCGTTCCAATCATTATTATAGGTCACCATGAAAATATCTCATTTATTTAATTGATGTTTGTAAGATATGTTATTCTATCTATAGAATTTCGAGGATGAGTATATGTGAAGTCAAAATAATAAAATAACACTTTGGTTAATTTAAACTAAATTTTGATTTTTTTACCAAACGGGATACATAGTTTGGTTAATGCGATAAAATAGTATAGTACATATATATGTTAGATAATCAACATTGGAATCAACGAAAAGCATAATTGATTAGCCAAATCAAACAATGTAAATTAATACGCATGTCTTCAAAAACGACACTACACTGAAAAAAAACTCCATGGTAGGAGCTATATTATTATCAATTTACCAGAAAAATGTAATTAATGAAGCTTTCGAATAATGTTTAACTAATAACCATATTTATTTTATCATTCCTCGTACTAATTTTTCATTTAAATATATAAATACATACTTTGGATATATATTAACGAACTAATTAGAAACATGTCCAAATGTCTTGCAAAGTTCCCATACTTTTTCATTTTTAAGCCACGCTTCGTTTGTCTCTTTCTCACCAAGACGCTCGTCGACAATAGACACTTGTGTTAGAAGCTTGTGACAGTCCTCTCCGACGTTTAATAGAGCGTTGCAAGTTTCTTTCGATACTTGTTTTCCATTGTTAAAGATATATTCGGATATGACACCGCCAAAAGTTGCACCTAGCTTCCTTTCACATTTTTCAAAATCGTCCGCCTTCAAGGTGCTAGGTGCGGCAACAGAGTCATTTGCAAAACATTGTTCAGAGATAACACAGACTGAAACAAGTAGTAGAACAATTTTGATTGTTCGAGGATACATATCGAAAACTTAGTTAAAATTATTTCAAATTTCTGATATATATTTGAAGTACGTTTCACACACAAGGAATAAAAAGAAATACAAAAGTAAAGTGACTTGTGATGGAGAACAATTGTTCATATCATACACTTTTATATTTGAATCTATACATTTAATGTATTTGTATCTCAAAATTAACATACAATATTATTAATACATATTTAAAGCAAATTTACATCATTCATCGATAAAAGTGAATTTTTCTATAATAAGTGTTCCAAATTATATGCGTTTGGGTATTTAATTTTGTAATCAAATAACCGACATTAAAATTGATGTCAAATGACAATCCTCATAAATTAATTTATATTTACAAATTCAAAAAATATGGTTCTAACGACATATTTATTTTGCTCATTTGAGGTTATGCATATTTTTGAATTTACGTACATTGTCTATTATTCATTAATTAGTATAGAGTTTTAAAGTTCTACGGTTTTCTAGATTATTTTTAAATTTGTAAGACACTTGTTTTTACTAAACCAATAATAACTCTTGTGAAAGTTAATGAAAAACCGAGTCATAACTTTGTTAGCTTAAGCGTACTATGTGTAAAGTGAGATGAACTCTATGTATCCTTTTGGATTTTTATTGAATACGTATCAATGAATTTTCCAAAAAAAAAAGTAAGTTAAAGAAAAACCTAAACGTGTAGAAGATATATAAAATTGTAACGTACACAATTTTTTTTTTTAAATTATTACACATGCGGTATGTTTCTTCATTTTTCTTTTAGTTGCGAATTTTTTTTTTTGAAGTCACATGTTCTACACTTTCATGTTAATCATTTGACAAAATAGTAAATTATATTGCTATCACTTGAATTACTTTTTTCGTGGATTTATATTATATAAAATATTCAAAAAGTTGTCATTACGTAGTTTTTTGTTAATTACATCTGATGGCGTGAGCGAAATTCTCGTACTTTAAGGAATATAAATATCTATTTTCGTGATATTTTTTAAACTTATTCGCTTTATTGCCAATCAGAATTACAGTGAGAGGTCGAATAGTGATAAGATTAAAGAAAATCTTAACTATGCATATGAATGTATGTACGTAGTTGTTATTGTTGACAATAGTATGTAGTTTTTCGCTTTCTACATAAACTTTTTTTTTTCACTCTTTTTAGGATTGATACTATTTATATTAATCTTTATGGAAAGAAAATAACTTGATGCTTTTAAGATTTTAAAACTTCAGTCATTCTTAAGTAATATTTTCAACATAAAATACGACTAATGTTCGTTAACAGAAATTTAAGGAATAATAAAATCACTTGATACATACTATGTTTACATATATTTTCAATAATAGATATATGAGTTTTAGTTTTTGTAAACACTTCATTCAACTCGTTCCAATCATTATTATAGGTCAACATGAAAATATCTCATTTATTTAATTGATGTTTGTAAGATATGTTATTCTATCTATAGAATTTCGAGGATGAGTATATGTGTAGTCTGAATAAGAGAGAGTAAAATAACACTTTGGCTAATTTAAACTAAATTTCGATTTTGTTTACCAAACGGGATACATAGTTTGGTTAATGCGATAAAATAGAATAGTACATATATATGTTAGTTAATCACCATTGGAATCAACGAAAAGCATAATTAATTATCCAAATCAAACAATGTAAAGCAATATGCATGTCTTCAACAACGACACTGCACTGAAAAAAAACTCCATGGTAGGACCTATATTATTATCAATTTACCATAAAAATGTAATTAATGAAGTTTTCAGACAATTTTTAACTAATAACCATATTTATTTGATCATTCCTCATACTAATTTTTCATTTAAAGATATAAATACATACTTTCGATATATATTAACGAACTAATTAGAAACATGTCCAAATGTCTTGCAAAGTTCCCACACTTTTTCACTTTTAAGCCATGCTTCGTTTGTCTCTTTCTCACCAAGACGCTTGTCGACAATAGACACTTGTGTTAGAAGCTTGTGACAGTCCTCTCCGACGTTTAATAGAGCGTTGTAAGTTTCTTTCAATACTTGTTTTCCATTGTTAAAGATATATTCGGATATGACACCGCCAAAAGTTGCACCTAACTTCCTTTCACATTTTTCAAAATCGTCCGCCTTCGAGGTGCTAGGTGCGGCAACAGAGTCATTTGCGAAATATTGTTCAAAGATAACAACGACTGAAACAAGTAGTAGAACAATTTTGATTGTTCGAGGATACATATCGAAAACTTAGTTAAAATTATTTCAAATTTCTGATATATATCTGAAGTACGTTTCACACACAAGGAATAAAAAGAAATACAAAAGTAAAGTGACTTGTGATGGAGAAGAATTGTTCATATCATACACTTTTATATTTGAATCTATACATTTAACCTATTTGTATCTCAAAATTAACATACAATATTATTAATACATATTTAAAGCAAATTTACATCATTCATTGATAAAAGTGAATTTTTCTATAATAAGTGTTCCAAATTATATGCGTTTGGGTATTTAATTTTGTAATCAAATAACCGACATTAAAATTGATGTCAAATGACAATCCTCATAAATTAATTTATATTTACTAATTCAAAAAATATGGTTCTAACAACATATTTATTTTGCTCATTTGAGGTTATGCATATTTTTGAATTTACGACATTGTCTATTATTCATTAATTAGTATAGAGTTTTAAATTTCTACGGTTTTCTAGATTATTTTTAAATTTGTAAGACACTTGTTTTTACTAAACCAATAATAACTCTTGTGAAAGTTAATGAAAAACCGAGTCATAACTTTGTTAGCTTAAACGTACTATGTGTAAAGTGAGATGAACTCTATGTATCCTTTTGGATTTTTATTGAATATGTATCAATGAATTTTCCAAAAAAAAAAAAGTAAGTTAAAGAAAAACCTAAACGTGTAAAAGATATATAAAATTGTAACGTACACAAATTTTTTTTTAAATTATTACACATGCTGTATGTTTCTTCATTTTTCTTTTAGTTGCGAATTATTTTTTTTGAAGTCACATGTTCTACACTTTCATGTTAATCATTTGACAAAATAGTAAATTATATTGCTATCACTTGAATTACTTTTTTCGTGGATTTATATTATATAAAATATTCAAAAAGTTGTCATTACGTAGTTTTTTGTTAATTACATCTGATGGCGTGAGCGAAATTCTCGTACTTTAAGGAATATAAATATCTATTTTCGTGATATTTTTTAAACTTATTCGCTTTATTGCCAATCAGAATTACAGTGAGAGGTCGAATAGTGATAAGATTAAAGAAAATCTTAACTATGCATATGAATGTATGTACGTAGTTGTTATTGTTGACAATAGTATGTAGTTTTTCGCTTTCTACATAAACTTTTTTTTTTCACTCTTTTTAGGATTGATACTATTTATATTAATCTTTATGGAAAGAAAATAACTTGATGCTTTTAAGATTTTAAAACTTCAGTCATTCTTAAGTAATATTTTCAACATAAAATACGACTAATGTTCGTTAACAGAAATTTAAGGAATAATAAAATCACTTGATACATACTATGTTTACATATATTTTAAATAATAGATATATGAGTTTTAGTTTTTGTAAACACTTCATTCAACTCGTTCCAATCATTATTATAGGTCAACATGAAAAATATCTCATTTATTTAATTGATGTTTGTAAAATATGTTATTCTATCTATATAGAATTCCGAGGACGAGTATATGTGTAGTCAAAATAAGAGAGAGTAAAATAACACTTTGGTTAATTTAAACTAAATTTCAATTTTTTTTACCAAACGGGATGCATAGTTAGGTTAATGCGATAAAATAGTATAGTACATATATATGATAGTTAATCAACATTGGAATCAATGAAAAGCATAATTAATTATCCAAATCAAACAATGTAAAGCAATATGCATGTCTTCAACAACGACACTGCACTGAAAAAAAACTCCGTGGTAGGACCTATATTATTATTATCAATTTACCATAAAAATGTAATTAATGAAATTTTCTGACAATTTTTAACTAATAACCATATTTATTTGATCATTCCTCGTACTAATTTTTCATTTAAATATATAAATACATACTTTCGATATATATTAACGAACTAATTAGAAACATGTCCAAATGTCTTGCAAAGTTCCCACACTTTTTCACTTTTAAGCCATGCTTCGTTTGTCTCTTTCTCACCAAGACGCTTGTCGACAATAGACACTTGTGTTAGAAGCTTGTGACAGTCCTCTCCGACGTTTAATAGAGCGTTGCAAGTTTCTTTCGATACTTGTTTTCCATTGTTAAAGATATATTCGGATATGACACCGCCAAAAGTTGCACCTAGCTTCCTTTCACATTTTTCAAAATCGTCCGCCTTCAAGGTGCTAGGTGCGGCAACAGAGTCATTTGCAAAACATTGTTCAGAGATAACACAGACTGAAACAAGTAGTAGAACAATTTTGATTGTTCGAGGATACATATCGAAAACTTAGTTAAAATTATTTCAAATTTCTGATATATATCTGAAGTACGTTTCACACACAAGGAATAAAAAGAAATACAAAAGTAAAGTGACTTGTGATGGAGAAGAATTGTTCATATCATACACTTTTATATTTGAATCTATACATTTAACCTATTTGTATCTCAAAATTAACATACAATATTATTAATACATATTTAAAGCAAATTTACATCATTCATCGATAAAAGTGAATTTTTCTATAATAAGTGTTCCAAATTATATGCGTTTGGGTATTTAATTTTGTAATCAAATAACCGACATTAAAATTGATGTCAAATGACAATCCTCATAAATTAATTTATATTTACTAATTCAAAAAATATGGTTCTAACGACATATTTATTTTGCTCATTTGAGGTTATGCATATTTTTGAATTTACGTACATTGTCTATTATTCATTAATTAGTATAGAGTTTTAAATTTCTACGGTTTTCTAGATTATTTTTAAATTTGTAAGACACTTGTTTTTACTAAACCAATAATAACTCTTGTGAAAGTTAATGAAAAACCGAGTCATAACTTTGTTAGCTTAAGCGTACTATGTGTAAAGTGAGATGAACTCTATGTATCCTTTTGGATTTTTATTGAATACGTATCAATGAATTTTCCAAAAAAAAAAAAGTAAGTTAAAGAAAAACCTAAACGTGTAGAAGATATATAAAATTGTAACGTACACAATTTTTTTTTTTAAATTATTACACATGCGGTATGTTTCTTCATTTTTCTTTTAGTTGCGAATTTTTTTTTTTGAAGTCACATGTTCTACACTTTCATGTTAATCATTTGACAAAATAGTAAATTATATTGCTATCACTTGAATTACTTTTTTCGTGGATTTATATTATATAAAATATTCAAAAAGTTGTCATTACGTAGTTTTTTGTTAATTACATCTGATGGCGTGAGCGAAATTCTCGTACTTTAAGGAATATAAATATCTATTTTCGTGATATTTTTTAAACTTATTCGCTTTATTGCCAATCAGAATTACAGTGAGAGGTCGAATAGTGATAACATTAAAGAAAATCTTAACTATGCATATGAATGTATGTACGTAGTTGTTATTGTTGACAATAGTATGTAGTTTTTCGCTTTCTACATAAACTTTTTTTTTCACTCTTTTTAGGATTGATACTATTTATATTAATCTTTATGGAAAGAAAATAACTTGATGCTTTTAAGATTTTAAAACTTCAGTCATTCTTAAGTAATATTTTCAACATAAAATACGACTAATGTTCGTTAACAGAAATTTAAGGAATAATAAAATCACTTGATACATACTATGTTTACATATATTTTCAATAATAGATATATGAGTTTTAGTTTTTGTAAACACTTCATTCAACTCGTTCCAATCATTATTATAGGTCAACATGAAAATATCTCATTTATTTAATTGATGTTTGTAAGATATGTTATTCTATCTATAGAATTTCGAGGATGAGTATATGTGTAGTCTGAATAAGAGAGAGTAAAATAACACTTTGGCTAATTTAAACTAAATTTCGATTTTGTTTACCAAACGGGATACATAGTTTGGTTAATGCGATAAAATAGAATAGTACATATATATGTTAGTTAATCACCATTGGAATCAACGAAAAGCATAATTAATTATCCAAATCAAACAATGTAAAGCAATATGCATGTCTTCAACAACGACACTGCACTGAAAAAAAACTCCGTGGTAGGACCTATATTATTATCAATTTACCATAAAAATGTAATTAATGAAGTTTTCAGACAATTTTTAACTAATAACCATATTTATTTGATCATTCCTCATACTAATTTTTCATTTAAAGATATAAATACATACTTTCGATATATATTAACGAACTAATTAGAAACATGTCCAAATGTCTTGCAAAGTTCCCACACTTTTTCACTTTTAAGCCATGCTTCGTTTGTCTCTTTCTCACCAAGACGCTTGTCGACAATAGACACTTGTGTTAGAAGCTTGTGACAGTCCTCTCCGACGTTTAATAGAGCGTTGTAAGTTTCTTTCGATACTTGTTTTCCATTGTTAAAGATATATTCGGATATGACACCGCCAAAAGTTGCACCTAGCTTCCTTTCACATTTTTCAAAATCGTCCGCCTTCGAGGTGCTAGGTGCGGCAACAGAGTCATTTGCGAAATATTGTTCAAAGATAACAACGACTGAAACAAGTAGTAGAACAATTTTGATTGTTCGAGGATACATATCGAAAACTTAGTTAAAATTATTTCAAATTTCTGATATATATCTGAAGTACGTTTCACACACAAGGAATAAAAAGAAATACAAAAGTAAAGTGACTTGTGATGGAGAAGAATTGTTCATATCATACACTTTTATATTTGAATCTATACATTTAACCTATTTGTATCTCAAAATTAACATACAATATTATTAATACATATTTAAAGCAAATTTACATCATTCATTGATAAAAGTGAATTTTTCTATAATAAGTGTTCCAAATTATATGCGTTTGGGTATTTAATTTTGTAATCAAATAACCGACATTAAAATTGATGTCAAATGACAATCCTCATAAATTAATTTATATTTACTAATTCAAAAAATATGGTTCTAACGACATATTTATTTTGCTCATTTGAGGTTATGCATATTTTTGAATTTACGACATTGTCTATTATTCATTAATTAGTATAGAGTTTTAAATTTCTACGGTTTTCTAGATTATTTTTAAATTTGTAAGACACTTGTTTTTACTAAACCAATAATAACTCTTGTGAAAGTTAATGAAAAACCGAGTCATAACTTTGTTAGCTTAAACGTACTATGTGTAAAGTGAGATGAACTCTATGTATCCTTTTGGATTTTTATTGAATATGTATCAATGAATTTTCCAAAAAAAAAAAAGTAAGTTAAAGAAAAACCTAAACGTGTAGAAGATATATAAAATTGTAACGTACACAATTTTTTTTTTAAATTATTACACATGCTGTATGTTTCTTCATTTTTCTTTTAGTTGCGAATTATTTTTTTTGAAGTCACATGTTCTACACTTTCATGTTAATCATTTGACAAAATAGTAAATTATATTGCTATCACTTGAATTACTTTTTTCGTGGATTTATATTATATAAAATATTCAAAAAGTTGTCATTACGTAGTTTATTGTTAATTACATCTGATGGCGTGAGCGAAATTCTCGTACTTTAAGGAATATAAATATCTATTTTCGTGATATTTTTTAAACTTATTCGCTTTATTGCCAATCAGAATTACAGTGAGAGGTCGAATAGTGATAAGATTAAAGAAAATCTTAACTATGCATATGAATGTATGTACGTAGTTGTTATTGTTGACAATAGTATGTAGTTTTTCGCTTTCTACATAAACTTTTTTTTTTCACTCTTTTTAGGATTGATACTATTTATATTAATCTTTATGGAAAGAAAATAACTTGATGCTTTTAAGATTTTAAAACTTCAGTCATTCTTAAGTAATATTTTCAACATAAAATACGACTAATGTTCGTTAACAGAAATTTAAGGAATAATAAAATCACTTGATACATACTATGTTTACATATATTTTAAATAATAGATATATGAGTTTTAGTTTTTGTAAACACTTCATTCAACTCGTTCCAATCATTATTATAGGTCAACATGAAAAATATCTCATTTATTTAATTGATGTTTGTAAAATATGTTATTCTATCTATATAGAATTCCGAGGATGAGTATATGTGTAGTCTGAATAAGAGAGAGTAAAATAACACTTTGGCTAATTTAAACTAAATTTCGATTTTGTTTACCAAACGGGATACATAGTTTGGTTAATGCGATAAAATAGAATAGTACATATATATGTTAGTTAATCACCATTGGAATCAACGAAAAGCATAATTAATTATCCAAATCAAACAATGTAAAGCAATATGCATGTCTTCAACAACGACACTGCACTGAAAAAAAACTCCGTGGTATGACCTATATTATTATCAATTTACCATAAAAATGTAATTAATGAAGTTTTCAGACAATTTTTAACTAATAACCATATTTATTTGATCATTCCTCATACTAATTTTTCATTTAAAGATATAAATACATACTTTCGATATATATTAACGAACTAATTAGAAACATGTCCAAATGTCTTGCAAAGTTCCCACACTTTTTCACTTTTAAGCCATGCTTCGTTTGTCTCTTTCTCACCAAGACGCTTGTCGACAATAGACACTTGTGTTAGAAGCTTGTGACAGTCCTCTCCGACGTTTAATAGAGCGTTGTAAGTTTCTTTCGATACTTGTTTTCCATTGTTAAAGATATATTCGGATATGACACCGCCAAAAGTTGCACCTAGCTTCCTTTCACATTTTTCAAAATCGTCCGCCTTCGAGGTGCTAGGTGCGGCAACAGAGTCATTTGCGAAACATTGTTCAGAGATAACAAGGACTGAAACAAGTAGTAGAACAATTTTGATTGTTCGAGGATACATATCGAAAACTTAGTTAAAATTATTTCAAATTTCTGATATATATCTGAAGTACATTTCACACACAAGGAATAAAAAGAAATACAAAAGTAAAGTGACTTGTGATGGAGAAGAATTGTTCATATCATACATTTTTATATTTGAATCTATACATTTAATGTATTTGTATCTCAAAATTAACATACAATATTATTAATACATATTTAAAGCAAATTTACATCATTCATTGATAAAAGTGAATTTTTCTATAATAAGTGTTCCAAATTATATGCGTTTGGGTATTTAATTTTGTAATCAAATAACCGACATTAAAATTGATGTCAAATGACAATCCTCATAAATTAATTTATATTTACTAATTCAAAAAATATGGTTCTAACGACATATTTATTTTGCTCATTTGAGGTTATGCATATTTTTGAATTTACGTACATTGTCTATTATTCATTAATTAGTATAGAGTTTTAAATATCTACGGTTTTCTAGATTATTTTTAAATTTGTAAGACACTTGTTTTTACTAAACCAATAATAACTCTTGTGAAAGTTAATGAAAAACCGAGTCATAACTTTGTTAGCTGAAGCGTACTATGTGTAAAGTGAGATGAACTCTATGTATCCTTTTGGATTTTTATTGAATACGTATAAATGAATTTTCCAAAAAAAAAAGTAAGTTAAAGAAAAACCTAAACGTGTAGAAGATATATAAAATTGTAACGTTTTTTTAAATTATTACACATGCTGTATGTTCCTTCATTTTTCTTTTAGTTGCGAATTATTTTTTTTGAAGTCACATGTTCTACACTTTCATGTTATTCATTTGACAAAATAGTAAATTATATTGCTATCACTTGAATTACTTTTTTCGTGGATTTATATTATATAAAATATTCAAAAAGTTGTCATTACGTAGTTTATTGTTAATTACATCTGATGGCGTGAGCGAAATTCTCGTACTTTAAGGAATATAAATATCTATTTTCGTGATATTTTTTAAACTTATTCGCTTTATTGCCAATCAGAATTACAGTAAGAGGTCGAATAGTGATAAGATTAAAGAAAATCTTAACTATGCATATGAATGTATGTACGTAGTTGTTATTGTTGACAATAGTATGTAGTTTTTCGCTTTCTACATAAACTTTTTTTTTCACTCTTTTTAGGATTGATACTATTTATATTAATCTTTATGGAAAGAAAATAACTTGATGCTTTTAAGATTTTAAAACTTCAGTCATTCTTAAGTAATATTTTCAACATAAAATACGACTAATGTTCGTTAACAGAAATTTAAGGAATAATAAAATCACTTGATACATACTATGTTTACATATATTTTAAATAATAGATATATGAGTTTTAGTTTTTGTAAACACTTCATTCAACTCGTTCCAATCATTATTATAGGTCAACATGAAAAATATCTCATTTATTTAATTGATGTTTGTAAAATATGTTATTCTATCTATATAGAATTCCGAGGATGAGTATATGTGTAGTCTGAATAAGAGAGAGTAAAATAACACTTTGGCTAATTTAAACTAAATTTCGATTTTGTTTACCAAACGGGATACATAGTTTGGTTAATGCGATAAAATAGAATAGTACATATATATGTTAGTTAATCACCATTGGAATCAACGAAAAGCATAATTAATTATCCAAATCAAACAATGTAAAGCAATATGCATGTCTTCAACAACGACACTGCACTGAAAAAAAACTCCGTGGTAGGACCTATATTATTATCAATTTACCATAAAAATGTAATTAATGAAGTTTTCAGACAATTTTTAACTAATAACCATATTTATTTGATCATTCCTCATACTAATTTTTCATTTAAAGATATAAATACATACTTTCGATATATATTAACGAACTAATTAGAAACATGTCCAAATGTCTTGCAAAGTTCCCACACTTTTTCACTTTTAAGCCATGCTTCGTTTGTCTCTTTCTCACCAAGACGCTTGTCGACAATAGACACTTGTGTTAGAAGCTTGTGACAGTCCTCTCCGACGTTTAATAGAGCGTTGTAAGTTTCTTTCGATACTTGTTTTCCATTGTTAAAGATATATTCGGATATGACACCGCCAAAAGTTGCACCTAGCTTCCTTTCACATTTTTCAAAATCGTCCGCCTTCGAGGTGCTAGGTGCGGCAACAGAGTCATTTGCGAAACATTGTTCAGAGATAACAAGGACTGAAACAAGTAGTAGAACAATTTTGATTGTTCGAGGATACATATCGAAAACTTAGTTAAAATTATTTCAAATTTCTGATATATATCTGAAGTACATTTCACACACAAGGAATAAAAAGAAATACAAAAGTAAAGTGACTTGTGATGGAGAAGAATTGTTCATATCATACATTTTTATATTTGAATCTATACATTTAATGTATTTGTATCTCAAAATTAACATACAATATTATTAATACATATTTAAAGCAAATTTACATCATTCATTGATAAAAGTGAATTTTTCTATAATAAGTGTTCCAAATTATATGCGTTTGGGTATTTAATTTTGTAATCAAATAACCGACATTAAAATTGATGTCAAATGACAATCCTCATAAATTAATTTATATTTACTAATTCAAAAAATATGGTTCTAACGACATATTTATTTTGCTCATTTGAGGTTATGCATATTTTTGAATTTACGTACATTGTCTATTATTCATTAATTAGTATAGAGTTTTAAATATCTACGGTTTGCTAGATTATTTTTAAATTTGTAAGACACTTGTTTTTACTAAACCAATAATAACTCTTGTGAAAGTTAATGAAAAACCGAGTCATAACTTTGTTAGCTGAAGCGTACTATGTGTAAAGTGAGATGAACTCTATGTATCCTTTTGGATTTTTATTGAATACGTATAAATGAATTTTCCAAAAAAAAAAGTAAGTTAAAGAAAAACCTAAACGTGTAGAAGATATATAAAATTGTAACGTTTTTTTAAATTATTACACATGCTGTATGTTCCTTCATTTTTCTTTTAGTTGCGAATTATTTTTTTTGAAGTCACATGTTCTACACTTTCATGTTATTCATTTGACAAAATAGTAAATTATATTGCTATCACTTGAATTACTTTTTTCGTGGATTTATATTATATAAAATATTCAAAAAGTTGTCATTACGTAGTTTATTGTTAATTACATCTGATGGCGTGAGCGAAATTCTCGTACTTTAAGGAATATAAATATCTATTTTCGTGATATTTTTTAAACTTATTCGCTTTATTGCCAATCAGAATTACAGTGAGAGGTCGAATAGTGATAAGATTAAAGAAAATCTTAACTATGCATATGAATGTATGTACGTAGTTGTTATTGTTGACAATAGTATGTAGTTTTTCGCTTTCTACATAAACTTTTTTTTTCACTCTTTTTAGGATTGATACTATTTATATTAATCTTTATGGAAAGAAAATAACTTGATGCTTTTAAGATTTTAAAACTTCAGTCATTCTTAAGTAATATTTTCAACATAAAATACGACTAATGTTCGTTAACAGAAATTTAAGGAATAATAAAATCACTTGATACATACTATGTTTACATATATTTTAAATAATAGATATATGAGTTTTAGTTTTTGTAAACACTTCATTCAACTCGTTCCAATCATTATTATAGGTCAACATGAAAAATATCTCATTTATTTAATTGATGTTTGTAAAATATGTTATTCTATCTATAGAATTCCGAGGACGAGTATATGTGTAGTCAAAATAAGAGAGAGTAAAATAACACTTTGGTTAATTTAAACTAAATTTCGATTTTTTTTACCAAACGGGATGCATAGTTAGGTTAATGCGATAAAATAGTATAGTACATATATATGATAGTTAATCAACATTGGAATCAACGAAAAGCATAATTAATTATCCAAATCAAACAATGTAAAGCAATATGCATGTCTTCAACAACGACACTGCACTGAAAAAAAAACTCCGTGGTAGGACCTATATTATTATTATTATCAATTTACCATAAAAATGTAATTAATGAAGTTTTCAGACAATTTTTAACTAATAACCATATTTATTTGATCATTCCTCGTACTAATTTTTCATTTAAATATATAAATACATACTTTCGATATATATTAACGAACTAATTAGAAACATGTCCAAATGTATTGCAAAGTTCCCACATTTTTCACTTTTAAGTCATGCTTCGTTTGTCTCTTTCTCACCAAGACGCTTGTCGACAATAGACACTTGTGTTTGAAGCTTGTGACAGTCCTCTCCGACGTTTAATAGTGCGTTGCAAGTTTCTTTCGATACTTATTTTCCATTGTTAAATATATATTCGGATATGACACCGCCAAAAGTTGCACCTAGCTTCCTTTCACATTTTTCAAAATCGTCCGCCTTCGAGGTGCTAGGTGCGGCAACAGAGTCATTTGCGAAACATTGTTCAGAGATAACAAGGACTGAAACTAGTAGTAGAACAATTTTGATTGTTCTAGGATACATATCGAAAACTTAGTTAAAATTATTTCAAATTTCTGATATATATCTGAAGTACGTTTCACGCACAAGGAATAAAAAGAAATACAAAAGTAAAGTGACTTGTGATGGAGAACAATTGTTCATATCATTCACTTTTATATTTGAATCTATACATTTAACCTATTTGTATCTCAAAATTAACATACAATATTATTAATACATATTTAAAGCAAATTTACATCATTCATTGATAAAAGTGAATTTTTCTATAATAAGTGTTCCAAATTATATGCGTTTGGGTATTTAATTTTGTAATCAAATAACCGACATTAAAATTGATGTCAAATGACAATCCTCATAAATTAATTTATATTTACTAATTCAAAAAATATGGTTCTAACGACATATTTATTTTGCTCATTTGAGGTTATGCATATTTTTGAATTTACGTACATTGTCTATTATTCATTAATTAGTATAGAGTTTTAAATTTCTACGGTTTTCTAGATTATTTTTAAATTTGTAAGACACTTGTTTTTACTAAACCAATAATAACTCATGTGAAAGTTAAAGAAAAACCAAGTCATAACTTTGTTAGCTCAAGCGTACTATGTGTAAAGTGAGAGGAACTCTATGTATCCTTTTGGATTTTTATTGAATACGAATCAATGAATTTTCCAAAAAAAAAGAAAGTTAAAGAAAAACCTAAACGTGTAAAAGATATATAAACTTGTAACGTACAATTTTTTTTTTTTTTAATTATTACACATGCTGTATGTTTCTTCTTTTTTCTTTTAGTTGCGAATTATTATTTTTGAAGACACATGTTCTACACTTTCAAGTTAATCATTTGACAAAATAGTAAATTATATTGCTATCACTTGAATTACTTTTTTCGTGGATTTATATTATATAAAATATTCAAAAAGTTGTCATTACGTAGTTTATTGTTAATTACATCTGATGGCGTGAGCGAAATTCTCGTACTTTAAGGAATATAAATATCTATTTTCGTGATATTTTTTAAACTTATTCGCTTTATTGCCAATCAGAATTACAGTGAGAGGTCGAATAGTGATAAGATTAAAGAAAATCTTAACTATGCCTATGAATGTATGTACGTAGTTGTTATTGTTGACAATAGTATGTAGTTTTTCGCTTTCTACATAAACTTTTTTTTTCACTCTTTTTAGGATTGATACTATTTATATTAATCTTTATGGAAAGAAAATAACTTGATGCTTTTAAGATTTTAAAACTTCAGTCATTCTTAAGTAATATTTTCAACATAAAATACGACTAATGTTCGTTAACAGAAGTTTAAGAAATAATAAAATCACTTGATACATACTATGTTTACATATATTTTAAATAATAGATATATGAGTTTTAGTTTTTGTAAACACTTCATTCAACTCGTTCCAATCATTATTATAGGTCAACATGAAAAACATCTCATTTATTTAATTGATGTTTGTAAAATATGTTATTCTATCTATAGAATTCCGAGGACGAGTATATGTGTAGTCAAAATAAGAGAGAGTAAAATAACACTTTGGTTAATTTAAACTAAATTTCGATTTTTTTTACCAAACGGGATGCATAGTTTGGTTAATGCGATAAAATAGTATAGTACATATATGTGATAGTTAATCAACATTGGAATCAACGAAAAGCATAATTAATTATCCAAATCAAACAATGTAAAGCAATATGCATGTCTTCAACAACGACACTGCACTGAAAAAAACTCCGTAGTAGGACCTATATTATTATTATTATCAATTTACCATAAAAATGTAATTAATGAAGCTTTCTGACAATTTTTAACTAATAACCTTATTTATTTGATTATTCCCCGTACTAATTTTTCATTTAAATATATAAATACATACTTTCGATATATATTAACGAACTAATTAGAAACATGTCCAAATGTCTTGAAATGTTCCCATACTTTTTTCATTTTTAAGCCATGCTTCGTTTGTCTCTTTCTCACCAAGACGCTTGTCGACAATAGACAGTACACTTGTGTTAGAAGCTTGTGACAGTCCTCTCCGACGTTTAATAGAGCGTTGCAAGTTTCTTTCGATACTTTTTTTTTGGTAAAGGGTAAGTATATATATAAATGAAGTGTAACCAATGTACAAATTAATGACCACATCAATTTATGTAGCCATCTAGCGTCTTTCGCATGAATAGGATATCTAATCTTGCACATTATTCTATTTTTCACATCCGTCTTAATCATCTTGACTACATACTGTGGCTGTTGAACTAGACCTTCAATTCTACATATATTCCTCTGTCTCCAGATATGATAAATTGAGGCATTGATCACAGCTCGAAGAATGTTGCATTGCAACTTCGAACCTCTCATACGGGTCGCCCAAGTCAATCCCCTATTACACGGAATTCTCTTATTTACCCATTCACTCACCAAATCCATAACTCGAGAACTCCAGTGACATCCAAAGAAAAGATGTTCCAGGCTCTCCTCCTACGATTCACACATATAGCAAAGGTCTGAATCTGCCACTCCAAACCTCAGTAATTTCTGTCTCGTGCTTAGAGCTCCCCTAAACACAAGCCAAGAAATAAAACTATGTTTAGGGATACTCCATCCACTCTACACCAAACGCGCCCATGGAACTCTCGTTTTGTTACTCCGAAGTTCCTCGTACCCCATCGATATCGAGTAGCAACTCATCGACCCATGCCAAACTCCATTGACATACATATTTTTAATCTTATCCTTCGCCTGACAGATCTTCCTCCACGCCCAAGTGACATCAGTATTAGGGTGATAATCACACCACGCTACCTCCTTCAAATATATGCTGTGAACCCACCTAACCCACAAGCGATCAGGTTGATCAAAGATCCATGAAGCCAGCTTCGCCACTGCTGCCTCGTTCCAAGTAGCTAGATCTCTAAGCCCAAGTCCTTCTTCCTCCTTAGGACAACAAATTTTCTCCCAACTCACTAAAGCTCGATTAGTACCTTCCACACCACCATCCCAAAGGAAATTACGACATAAAGAACTAATACGAGCCATAATATATTTTGGGATAATAAACACCATAGCCCAATAATTATGCAGCTGAGATAAAACAGCCTGAACCAAAGTCAGCCTACCAGCATATGATAGCTTACGGGCTCCAATACCAGATATCCTCGATATAATACGAGCTAACAATTTTTCACAATCATTCTTACCTAATCGAGTACTTTGGATAGGTAAGCCAAGATAACGAAAGGGCATCGTACCTTCCACACAACCAGAGAACTCAAGAATTGCAGCCTTCCCATCCTCATCGACTCCTGCAAAGTAAGCGTGGGACTTACCAAGAAATATGCTCAGTCCGGAGGCTCGACTGGAAGTAGCAAAAGCCCGCCACAAGCATTCCATCGACTCCTTCTCTCCTTTGCAAAAAAGGAGCAAGTCATCAGAAAATAGTAAATGTGTAAGCTTCATTGGGCCACATTTCGGGTGCTAAAGATATATTCGAATATGACACCGCCAAAAGTTGCACCTATCTTCCTTTCACATTTCTCAAAATCGTCCGCCTCCGAGGCGCTAGGTGTGGCAACAGAGTCACTTGCGAAACATTGTTCAGAAATAACAAGGACTGAAACAAGTAGTAGAGCAATTTTGATTGTTCTAGGATATATATCGAAAACTTATATTTCAAATTAAAGATATATATCTCAAGTACGTTTCACACTGGGAACAAAAAAAATACAAAAGTAAGGTGACTTGTGATGGAGAACAATTGTTCATATCATACACTTTTATATTTGACAATAGACACTTGTGTTAGAAGCTTGTGAAAGTCCTCTCCGACGTTTAATAGAGCGTTGCAAGTTTCTTTCGATACTTGTTTTCCATTGTTAAAGATATATTCGGATATGACACCGCCAAAAGTTGCACCTAGCTTCCTTTCACATTTTTCAAAATCGTCCGCCTTCGAGGTGCTAGGTGCGGCAACAGAGTCATTTGCGGAACATTGTTCAGAGATAACAAGGACTGAAACAAGTAGTAGAACAATTTTGATTGTTCGAGGATACATATCGAAAACTTAGTTAAAATTATTTCAAATTTCTGATATATATCTGAAGTACGTTTCACGCACAAGGAATAAAAAGAAATACAAAAGTAAAGTGACTTGTGATGGAGAACAATTGTTCATATCATACACTTCTATATTTGAATCTATACATTTAACCTATTTGTATCTCAAAATTAACATACAATATTATTAATACATATTTAAAGCAAATTTACATCATTCATTGATAAAAGTGAATTTTTCTATAATAAGTGTTCCAAATTATATGCGTTTGGGTATTTAATTTTGTAATCAAATAACCGACATTAAAATTGATGTCAAATGACAATCCTCATAAATTAATTTATATTTACTAATTCAAAAAATATGGTTTTAACGACATATTTATTTTGTTCATTTGAGGTTATGCATATTTTTGAATTTACGTACATTGTCTATTATTCATTAATTAGTATAGAGTTTTAAATTTCTACGGTTTTCTAGATTATTTTTAAATTTGTAAGACACTTGTTTTTACTAAACCAATAATAACTCATGTGAAAGTTAAAGAAAAACCGAGTCATAACTTTGTTAGCTTAAGCGTACTATGTGTAAAGTGAGATGAACTCTATGTATCCTTTTGGATTTTTATTGAATACGAATCAACGAATTTTCCAAAAAAAAGAAAGTTAAAAAAAACCTAAACGTGTAGAAGATATAGAAACTTGTAACATACACAATTTTTTTTAATTATTACACATGCTGTATGCTTCTTCTTTTTTCTTTTAGTTGCGAATTATTATTTTTGAAGTAACATGTTCTACACTTTCAAATTAATCATTTGACAAAATAGTAAATTATATTGCTATCACTTGAATTACTTTTTTCGTGGATTTATATTATATAAAATATTCAAAAAGTTGTTATTACGTAGTTTATTGTTAATTACATCTGATGGCGTGAGCGAAATTATCGTACTTTAAGGAATATAAATATCTATTTTCGTGATATTTTTTAAATTTATTCGCTTTATTGCCAATCAGAATTACAGTGAGAGGTCGAATAATGATAAGATTAAAGAAAATCCTAACTATGCATATGAATGTATGTACGTAGTTGTTATTGTTGACAATAGTATGTAGTTTTTCGCTTTCTACATAAACATTTTTTTTTCACTCTTTTTAGGATTTATACTATTTATATTAATCTTTATGGAAAGAAAATAACTTGATGCTTTTAAGATTTTAAAACTTCAGTCGTTCTTAAGTAATATTTTCAACATAAAATACGACTAATGTTCGTTAACAGAAATTTAAGAATAACAAAATCACTTGATACATACTATGTTTACATATATTTTAAATAATAGATATATGAGTTTTAAGTTTTTGTAAACAATTCATTCAACTCGTTCCAATCATTATATAGGTCAACGTAAAAAATATCTCATTTATTTAATTGATGTTTGTAAGATATGTTATTCTATCTATAGAATTCCGAGGACGAGTATATGTGTAGTCAAAATAAGAGAGAGTAAAATAACACTTTGGTTAATTTAAACTAAATTTCGATTTTTTTTACCAAACGGGATGCATAGTTAGGTTAATGCGATAAAATAGTATAGTACATATATATGATAGTAAATCAACATTGGAATCAACGAAAAGCATAATTAATTATCCAAATCAAACAATGTAAAGCAATATGCATGTCTTCAACAACGACACTGCACTGAAAAAAAACTCCGTGGTAGGACCTATATTATTATCAATTTACCATAAAAATGTATTTTAATGAAGCTTTCAGACAATTTTTAACTAATAACCATATTTATTTGATCATTCCTCGTACTAATTTTTCATTTAAATATATAAATACATACTTTCGATATATATTAACGAACTAATTAGAAACATGTCCAAATGTCTTGCAAATTCCCATACTTTTTCATTTTTAAGCCATGCTTCGTTTGTCTCTTTCTCACCAAGACGCTTGTCGACAATAGACACTTGTGTTAGAAGCTTGTGACAGTCCTCTCCGACGTTTAATAGAGCGTTGCAAGTTTCTTTCGATACTTGTTTTCCATTGTTAAAGATATATTCGGATATGACACCGCCAAAAGTTGCACCTAGCTTCCTTTCACATTTTTCAAAATCGTCCGCCTTCGAGGTGCTAGGTGCGGCAACAGAGTCATTTGCGAAACATTGTTCAGAGATAACAAGGACTCAAACAAGTAGTAGTGCAATTTTGATTGTTCGAGGATACATATCGAAAACTTAGTTAAAATTATTTCAAATTTCTGATATATATCTGAAGTACGTTTCACACACAGGGAATAAAAAGAAATACAAATGTAAAGTGACTTGTGATGGAGAACAATTGTTCATATCATACACTTTTATATTTGAATCTATACATTTAACGTATTTGTATCTCAAAATTAACATACAATATTATTAATACATATTTAAAGCTAATTTACATCATTCATTGATAAAAGTGAATTTTTCTATATTAAATTTTCCAAATTATATGCATTTGGGTATTTAATTTTGTAATCCAGTAACCGACATTAACATTGATGTCAAATGACAATCCTCATAAATTTATTCATGTTCACTAATTCAAAAAATATGGTTCTAATGACATTTATTTTGTTCATTTGAGGTTATGCATATTTTTGAATTAACGTACATTGTCTATTATTCATTAATTAGTATAGAGTTTTACATTTCTACGGTTTACTGGATTATTTTTAAATTTGTAAGACACTTGTTTTTACTAAACCAATAATAACTCATGTGAAAGTTAAAGAAAAACCTAAACTTGTACTCCCTCCGGTCATTATTTATTGCCCCGCTCACTTTTGCACGTAAAATAAGGAATGAATATAAAATGGTAAAAAATGATGGTGGAGTAGTGAAAAATGAATATAAAATGGTAAAGAAATGAATGATGGGCCTTAAAGTATAAAATTCAATGGCATTTCTTGTAAATAAAGGATAGAAAGAGGGATAATATGGTAAAAGTGTAAGATAGAAAAGGAAAGTGGAGAAGTGGGGCAAAAAATAATAACCTGCCAAATAAGGAAAGCGGGGCGATAAATTGTGTCCGGAGGGAGTAGAAGATATATAAATTTGTAACAAACTCAATTGTAATTTTTTTAATTATTACATATGCTGTATTTTTCTTCTTTTTTCTTTTAGTTGCGAATTATTATTTTTGAAGTGACATATTCTACATTTTCAAGTTATTCATTTGACAAAATAGTAAATTATATTGCTATTACTTGAATTACTTTGTTCGTGTACTTATATTATATAAAATCTTCAAAAAGTTGTCTTTACGTAGTTTATTGTTAATTACATCTGATGGCGTGAGAGAAATTCTCTTACTTTAAGGAATACAAATATCTATTTTCGCGAGATTTTTTAAACATATTCGCTTTATTGTCAATGTCAAAAGTATAGTGAGTGGTCGAATGATGATAAGATTGAAGAAAATCTTAACTATGTATATGGATGTATGTACGTACTTGTTATTGATGACAATAGTATGTAGTTTTTCGCTTTTTACAAAAATAGTTTATTTTTTAATATTTTCACCCCTTTTAGGATTGATACTATTTATATTAATCTTTATGGAAAAAAAATAACTTGATGCTTTTAAGATTTTACAACTTCAGTCATAATCATTTTGATGTAATAACTATTCTTAAGTAATATTTTCAGCATAAAATACGACTAATGTTCGTTAACAGAAGTTTAAGGAATACTAAATCACTTGATACATACTATGTTTACGTATATTTTAAATAATAGATATAAGAGTTTTAAGTTTTTGTAAACACTTCATTCAACTCGTTCCAATCATTATTATAGGTCAACATAAAATATCTCATTTATTTCATTTGAGGTTATGCATATTTTTGATTTTACGTACATTGTCTATTATTCATTAATTAGTATAGAGTTTTAAATTTCTACGGTTTTCTAGATTATTTTTAAATTTGTAAGACACTTGTTTTTACTAAACCAATAATAACTCATTTGAAAGTTAAAGAAAAACCTAAACTTGTAGAAGATATATAAATTTGTAACCTACTCAATTTTAATTTTTTTAATTAGTACATATGATGTATGTTTCTTCTTTTTTCTATATTTTCAAGTTAATCATTTGACAAAATAGTAAATTATATTGCTATCACTTGAATTACTTTGTTCGTGGATTTATATTATATAAAAATCTTCAAAAAATTGTCATTACGTAGTTTATTGTTAATTACATCTGATGGCGAGAGCGAAATTCTCTTACTTTAAGAAATATAAATGTCTTTTTTCGCGAGATTTTTTAAACATATTCGCTTTATTGTCAATGTCAGAAGTATAGTGAGTGGTCGAATAATGATAAGATTAAAGAAAATCTTAACTATGTATATGGACGTACGTACGTACTTGTTATTGTTGACAATAATATGTAGTTTTTTGCTTTTTACAAAAATAATTTATTTTTTAATTTTTTCACTCGTTTTAAGATTGATATTATTTATATTAATCTTTATGAAAAAAAAATAACTTGATGCTTTTAAGATTTTACAACTTAAGTCATAATAAATTTGATGTAATAACTATTCTTAAGTAATATTTTCAACATAAAATACGACTTATGTTCGTTAACAGAAATTTAAGGAATACTAAAACACTTGATACATACTATGTTTACGTATATTTTAAATAATAGATATATGAGTTTTAAGTTTTTGTAAACACTTCATTCAACTCGTTCCAATCATTACTAAAGGTCAACATGAAAAATATCTCATTTATTTAATTGATGTTTGTAAGATATTGTAGACACCTACATTTTGACCGCCAGGTGTCTATTGTAGGTCCCACCAAACACCCGATGATGATAGGACGCAAACATGCTTTAATGAACTCGGATTTGGGCTCGAAATCATGGACATTTGGTTTAGGCTTATTAGGGAGTACGAATCTTACAAAACCAACCTCAAATCCAGGCCCAGTGGGTCGTTTCGAGTCAAATGAGACTAATTTGGGTCGATTCCGACACCAGGGGTAAAACCGTCTTTTAGCGACCGAGTCAAACCCGGTCAAAGATATTTTTTCCCGAGTCACTCGAACTGGCCGTGACACTACACGTCCGGTTTGGACTCAAACACCACAAAAAATCAGCTTTCATAAATATTAAACAAATCCGTTTAAGGATAGAATTCGATCTCAAGTAGGAATTCTATCCGGAAACCGAAACAGTTTGCAACCCGAGCTCAGATGCTCGGCCAAGACATCCGAAACAGCCGAAATACTTCCCATTCAGCCGAGATTTTTGGCTTCTTCACCAAGAAACGAGAAGTTTATTCCCTTACGAACTCTCGTATTTTCTATCCAAACCGGTATTTCTTGTCACACAAGCAAGACTACCCCGACTCCTATAAATAGGACCTCACATTCAACACAAAATATATATATGAATCATCAACCAATACACAACAAATTTTAGTCACACACATCTAGAAAACAATAGTCTCGACACACGTCCGAAGGAATCCCGAAGTAGCTTCAAAAATCCGACAAAACCGACCCGTCCAAACCCGGCCGAACCCACGCCTCTCACACACATAAAAAACGCACCAATCCGTACCACCTTAACTCACCCACATCATCTCGACGCTCCCGTGCCTAAGCCACCGTCCGACGAGCCTTATACCGAGAAAATAAAGCATGTAAGTTGAGGGTGTAAATCAAACCCGACTCTTCTCCTTTCTCTCTCTCTCACGTCTTTCCTCTTCCTTTTTCGTCCGTCCTTTTTTTTTATTTTTTACGGGTCATCGGTCGTTTCGTATTATTAATATGGGTCGTCCGTCGCATCATATTTTTATTTATTTTCGATAAAAAAACTTTTTTATAACGTTCTTAAAATACGATACCGATTCTCTAATCGAATATCGTATCCACAAGAACTAAATCAAATCAGTTCTCGTTGATGCTAATAAAATCATTACCTGTTTTTTTTACAAAATTCGATGATTTTAAACGCGGAGAGAATTAACATCTTTTTCGTTCAATTTTTTTTTACGTTTTTCGTTCAAGACAAACGTTTTTCAAAACCCTTTTCCAAAAAAAATCATTCCGACTATTCGATATCGATTTCATAATCGAATATCGAATACGACGAATATCGAAAATATAAATCGAGTATAAATTAATCCATATTTGTACGCGATTTATAAAAATTGACGATTTTTCGAACAAAATTAAAAAAAACCCGAACAGGCTGCCACGCGAGTCGCGCGCCTGTCAGGAGACTCGCGCAGCAGCCTGATTCGCTGGCCTCCTTTTTTTTCGTTTCCTCGCTTTTCTATTTTTTATTCTTTTCGAACCTTTACATAAAAAGCGACCTTCGCGACATATTTCGATAAATACTTTTTTTTTCGACCTTGGTCAACACGTGTTAATCCATCACGTGTCATAATCCTTTTCTAAAAATCATGCATATTATTTATTTACTTTTTTATTCGATTTATTCATCGTTACTAACTCGTTTTCTCGTGTTTGTAGCAATTTATTTGTTTTTATCGTTTTATTAGACTAAAACGAACTCACATGCTAAAATAACTTTGACGTTATTAGTTTAATATGCATTAAACGACTTAGCAACCCATTTATTTTTTTTCTCACATGCTTAGGAAAATAATGTTTGCATATCATTCAACCGTCGAACTAACGCGTGTACACCAAAAACGAACGATATCTTAGTAAAGGCCGCTAAGTGCGGGCGGGGTTGGATGTTCTTAGTGAACTTCCCAACACGTACCCTCACCCCTTACTCAGAACCATGGTTTCTTGATATCTGAATCCATTGGCAACGAGAGTCATTCAATACACGATATCCGATAATGTCGGTATCGGTATCATAATGCAAAGGGACGAGCCCAAGAAATTCTGACATCGGAAATGGGCCGTGTTTCGTATACGGCCCACTACGACATAGAGTGGGCTCGAATGGTTCCGAATAACCACAAAATTCGGTGGCGACTCCTACTTCGATTTAAATTTCAATTTGACCATCTCATATGGAGATTCATTCGCCTCCCCAAACCCGCGCGTGGCTGCGTCGGGGTGGACCTATGTCATGTCCACAATTTGGCGACTCCGCTGGGGACACCCACATTTTGACCGCCAGGTGTCTATAGTAGGTCCCACCAAACACTCGATGATGATAGGACGCAAACATGCTTTAATGAACTCGGATATGGGCTCGGAATTATGGACATTTGGTTTAGGCTTATTAGGGAGTACGAATCTTACAAAACCAACCTCAAATCAAAGCCCAGTGGGTCGTTTCGAGTCAAATGAGACTAATTTGGGTCGATTCCGACACCAGGGGTAAAACCGTCTTTTAGCGACCGAGTCAAACCCGGTCAAAGATATTTTTTCCCGAGTCACTCGAACTGGCCGTGACACTACACGTCTGGTTTGGACTCAAACACCACAAAAAATCAGCTTTCACAAATATTAAACAAATCCGTTTAAGGATAGAATTCGATCTCAAGTAGGAATTCTATCCAGAAACCGAAACAGTTTGCAACCCGAGCTCAGATGCTCGGCCAAGACATCCAAAACAGCCGAAATACTCCCCATTCAGCCGAGATTTTTGGCTTCTTCACCAAGAAACGAGAAGTTTATTCCCTTACGAACACTCGTATTTTCTATCCAAACCGGTATTTCTTGTCACACAAGCAAGACTACCCCGACTCCTATAAATAGGACCTCACATTCAACACAAAATATATATATGAATCATCAACCAATACACAACAAATTTTAGTCATACACATCTAGAAAAAAATAGTCTCGACACACGTCCGAAAGAATCCCGAAGTAGCTTCAAAAATCCGACAAAACCGACCCGTCCAAACCCGGCCGAACCCACGCCTCTCACACACATAAAAAACGCACCAATCCGTACCACCTTAACTCACCCACATCATCTCGACACTCCCGTGCCTAAGCCACCGTCCGACGAGCCTTATACCGAGAAAATAAAGCATGTAGGTTGAGGGTGTAAATCAAACCCGACTCTTCTCCTTTCTCTCTCTCTCACGTCTTTCCTCTTCCTTTTTCGTCCGTCCTTTTTTTTATTTTTTACGGGTCATCGGTCGTTTCGTATTATTAATATGGGTCGTCCGTCGCATCATATTTTTATTTATTTTCGATAAAAAAACTTTTTTATAACGTTCTTAAAATACGATACCGATTCTCTAATCGAATATCGTATCCACAAGAACTAAATCAAATCAGTTCTCGTTGAGGCTAATAAAATCATTACCTGTTTTTTTTACAAAATTCGATGATTTTAAACGCGGAGAGAATTAACATCTTTTTCGTTCAAATTCTTTTTACGTTTTTCGTTCAAAACAAACGTTTTTCAAAACCCTTTTCCAAAAAAAATCATTCCGACTATTCGATATCGATTTCATAATCGAATATCGAATACGACGAATATCGAAAATATAAATCGAGTATAAATTAATCCATATTTGTACGCGATTTATAAAAATTGACGATTTTTCGAACAAAATTAAAAAAAACCCGAACAGGCTGCCACGCGAGTCGCGCGCCTGTCAGGAGACTCGCGCAGCAGCCTGATTCGCTGGCCTCCTTTTTTTTCGTTTCCTCGCTTTTCTATTTTTTATTCTTTTCGAACCTTTACATAAAAAGCGACCTTCGCGACATATTTCGATAAATACTTTTTTTTTCGACCTTGGTCAACACGTGTTAATCCATCACGTGTCATAAATCTTTTCTAAAAATCATGCATATTATTTATTTACTTTTTTATTCGATTTATTCATCGTTACTAACTCGTTTTCTCGTGTTTGTAGCAATTTATTTGTTTTTATCGTTTTATTAGACTAAAACGAACTCACATGCTAAAATAACTTTGACTTTATTAGTTTAATATGCATTAAACGACTTAGCAACCCATTTATTTTTTTCTCACATGCTTAGGAAAATAATGTTTGCATATCATTCAACCGTCGAACTAACGCGTGTACACCAAAAACGAACGATATCTTAGTAAAGGTCGCTAAGTGCGGGCGGGGTTGGGTGTTCTTAGTGAACTTCCCAACACGTACCCTCACCCCTTACTCAGAACCATGGTTTCCGGATGTCCGAATCCATTGGCAACGAGAGTCATTCAATACACAATATCCGATAATGTCGGTATCGGTATCATAATGGAAAGGGACGAGCCCAATAAACTCTGACATCAGAAATGGGCCGTCTTTCGTATACGACCCACTACGACATAGAGTGGGCTCGAATGGTTCCGAATAACCACAAAATTCGGTGGCGACTCCTACTTCGATTTAAATTTCAATTTGACCATCTCATATGGAGATTCATTCGCCTCCCCAAACCCGCGCGTAGCCGCGTCGGGGTGGACCTATGTCATGTCCACAATTTGGCGACTCCGCTGGGGACACCCACATTTTGACCGTCAGGTGTCTATAGTAGGTCCCACCAAACACCCGATGATGATAGGACGCAAACATGCTTTAATGAACTCGGATATGGGCTCGGAATCATGGACATTTGGTTTAGGCTTATTAGGGAGTACGAATCTTACAAAACCAACCTCAAATCCAGGCCCAGTGGGTCGTTTCGAGTCAAATGAGACTAATTTGGGTTGAATCCGACACCAGGGGTAAAACCGTCTTTTAGCGACCGAGTCAAACCCGGTCAAAGATATTTTTTCCCGAGTCACTCGAACTGGCCGTGACACTACACGTCTGGTTTGGACTCAAACACCACAAAAAATCAGCTTTCACAAATATTAAACAAATCCGTTTAAGGATAGAATTCGATCTCAAGTAGGAATTCTATCCGGAAACCGAAACAGTTTGCAACCCGAGCTCAGATGCTCGGCCAAGACATCCAAAACAGCCGAAATACTCCCCATTCAGCCGAGATTTTTGGCTTCTTCACCAAGAAACGAGAAGTTTATTCCCTTACGAACACTCGTATTTTCTATCCAAACCGGTATTTCTTGTCACACAAGCAAGACTACCCCGACTCCTATAAATAGGACCTCACATTCAACACAAAATATATATATGAATCATCAACCAATACACAACAAATTTTAGTCATACACATCTAGAAAAAAATAGTCTCGACACACGTCCGAAAGAATCCCGAAGTAGCTTCAAAAATCCGACAAAACCGACCCGTCCAAACCCGGCCGAACCCACGCCTCTCACACACATAAAAAACGCACCAATCCGTACCACCTTAACTCACCCACATCATCTCGACACTCCCGTGCCTAAGCCACCGTCCGACGAGCCTTATACCGAGAAAATAAAGCATGTAGGTTGAGGGTGTAAATCAAACCCGACTCTTCTCCTTTCTCTCTCTCTCACGTCTTTCCTCTTCCTTTTTCGTCCGTCCTTTTTTTTATTTTTTACGGGTCATCGGTCGTTTCGTATTATTAATATGGGTCGTCCGTCGCATCATATTTTTATTTATTTTCGATAAAAAAACTTTTTTATAACGTTCTTAAAATACGATACCGATTCTCTAATCGAATATCGTATCCACAAGAACTAAATCAAATCAGTTCTCGTTGAGGCTAATAAAATCATTACCTGTTTTTTTTACAAAATTCGATGATTTTAAACGCAGAGAGAATTAACATCTTTTTCGTTCAAATTCTTTTTACGTTTTTCGTTCAAAACAAACGTTTTTCAAAACCCTTTTCCAAAAAAAATCATTCCGACTATTCGATATCGATTTCATAATCGAATATCGAATACGACGAATATCGAAAATATAAATCGAGTATAAATTAATCCATATTTGTACGCGATTTATAAAAATTGACGATTTTTCGAACAAAATTAAAAAAAACCCGAACAGGCTGCCACGCGAATCGCGCGCCTGTCAGGAGACTCGCGCAGCAGCCTGATTCGCTGGCCTCCTTTTTTTTCGTTTCCTCGCTTTTCTATTTTTTATTCTTTTCGAACCTTTACATAAAAAGCGACCTTCGCGACATATTTCGATAAATACTTTTTTTTTCGACCTTGGTCAACACGTGTTAATCCATCACGTGTCATAAATCTTTTCTAAAAATCATGCATATTATTTATTTACTTTTTTATTCGATTTATTCATCGTTACTAACTCGTTTTCTCGTGTTTGTAGCAATTTATTTGTTTTTATCGTTTTATTAGACTAAAACGAACTCACATGCTAAAATAACTTTGACTTTATTAGTTTAATATGCATTAAACGACTTAGCAACCCATTTATTTTTTTCTCACATGCTTAGGAAAATAATGTTTGCATATCATTCAACCGTCGAACTAACGCGTGTACACCAAAAACGAACGATATCTTAGTAAAGGTCGCTAAGTGCGGGCGGGGTTGGGTGTTCTTAGTGAACTTCCCAACACGTACCCTCACCCCTTACTCAGAACCATGGTTTCCGGATGTCCGAATCCATTGGCAACGAGAGTCATTCAATACACAATATCCGATAATGTCGGTATCGGTATCATAATGCAAAGGGACGAGCCCAATAAACTCTGACATCGGAAATGGGCCGTCTATCGTATACGGCCAACTACGACATAGAGTGGGCTCGAATGGTTCCGAATAACCACAAAATTCGGTGGCGACTCCTACTTCGATTTAAATTTCAATTTGACCATCTCATATGGAGATTCATTCGCCTCCCCAAACCCGCGCGTGGCCGCGTCGGGGTGGACCTATGTCATGTCCACAATTTGGCGACTCCGCTGGGGACACCCACATTTTGACCGCCAGGTGTCTATAGTAGGTCCCACCAAACACCCGATGATGATAGGACGCAAACATGCTTTAATGAACTCGGATATGGGCTCGGAATCATGGACATTTGGTTTAGGCTTATTTGGGAGTACGAATCTTACAAAACCAACCTCAAATCCAGGCCCAGTGGGTCGTTTCGAGTCAAATGAGACTAATTTGGGTTGAATCCGACACCAGGGGTAAAACCGTCTTTTAGCGACCGAGTCAAACCCGGTCAAAGATATTTTTTCCCGAGTCACTCGAACTGGCCGTGACACTACACGTCCGGTTTGGACTCAAACACCACAAAAAATCAGCTTTCACAAATATTAAACAAATCCGTTTAAGGATAGAATTCGATCTCAAGTAGGAATTCTATCCGGAAACCGAAACAGTTTGCAACCCGAGCTCAGATGCTCGGCCAAGACATCCGAAACAGCCGAAATACTCCCCATTCAGCCGAGATTTTTGGCTTCTTCACCAAGAAACGAGAAGTTTATTCCCTTACGAACTCTCGTATTTTCTATCCAAACCGGTATTTCTTGTCACACAAGCAAGACTACCCCGACTCCTATAAATAGGACCTCACATTCAACACAAAATATATATATGAATCATCAACCAATACACAACAAATTTTAGTCACACACATCTAGAAAAAAATAGTCTCGACACACGTCCGAAGGAATCCCGAAGTAGCTTCAAAAATCCGATAAAACCGACCCGTCCAAACCCGGCCGAACCCACGCCTCTCACACACATAAAAAACGCACCAATCCGGACCACCTTAACTCACCCACATCATCTCGACGCTCCCGTGCCTAAGCCACCGTCCGACGAGCCTTATACCGAGAAAATAAAGCATGTAGGTTGAGGGTGTAAATCAAACCCGACTCTTCTCCTTTCTCTCTCTCTAACGTCTTTCCTCTTCCTTTTTCGTCCGTCCTTTTTTTTATTTTTTACGGGTCATCGGTCGTTTCGTATTATTAATATGGGTCGTCCGTCGCATCATATTTTTATTTATTTTCGATAAAAAAACTTTTTTATAACGTTCTTAAAATACGATACCGATTCTCTAATCGAATATCGTATCCACAAGAACTAAATCAAATCAGTTCTCGTTGATGCTAATAAAATCATTACCTGTTTTTTTTTTACAAAATTCGATGATTTTAAACGCGGAGAGAATTAACATCTTTTTCGTTCAAATTCTTTTTACGTTTTTCGTTCAAAACAAACGTTTTTCAAAACCCTTTTCCAAAAAAAATCATTCCGACTATTCGATATCGATTTCATAATCGAATATCGAATACGACGAATATCGAAAATATAAATCGAGTATAAATTAATCCATATTTGTACGCGATTTATAAAAATTGACGATTTTTCGAACAAAATAAAAAAAAAACCCGAACAGGCTGCCACGCGAGTCGCGCGCCTGTCAGGAGACTCGCGCAGCAGCCTGATTCGCTGGCCTCCTTTTTTTTCGTTTCCTCGCTTTTCTATTTTTTATTCTTTTCGAACCTTTACATAAAAAAGCGACCTTCGCGACATATTTCGATAAATACTTTTTTTTTTCGACCTTGGTCAACACGTGTTAATCCATCACGTGTCATAAATCTTTTCTAAAAATCATGCATATTATTTATTTACTTTTTTATTCGATTTATTCATCGTTACTAACTCGTTTTCTCGTGTTTGTAGCAATTTATTTGTTTTTATCGTTTTATTAGGCTAAAACGAACTCACATGCTAAAATAACTTTGACGTTATTAGTTTAATATGCATTAAATGACTTAGCAACCCATTTATTTTTTTCTCACATGCTTAGGAAAATAATGCTTGCATATCATTCAACCGTCGAACTAACGCGTGTACACCAAAAACGAACGATATCTTAGTAAAGGCCGCTAAGTGCGGGCGGGGTTGGATGTTCTTAGTGAACTTCCCAACACGTACCCTCACCCCTTACTCAGAACCATGGTTTCTGGATGTCCGAATCCATTGGCAACGAGAGTCATTCAATACACGATATCTGATAATGTCGGTATCGGTATCATAATGCAAAGGGACGAGCCCAATAAACTCTGACATCGGAAATGGACCGTGTTTCGTATACGGCCCACTACGACATAGAGTGGGCTCGAATGGTTCCGAATAACCACAAAATTCGGTGGCGACTCCTACTTCGATTTAAATTTCAATTTGACCATCTCATATGGAGATTCAGTCGCCTCCCCAAACCCGCGTGTGGCCGCGTCGGGGTGGACCTATGTCATGTCCACAATTTGGCGACTCCGCTGGGGACACCCACATTTTGACCGCCAGGTGTCTATAGTAGGTCCCACCAAACACCCGATGATGATAGGACGCAAACATGCTTTAATGAACTCGGATATGGGCTCGGAATCATGGACATTTGGTTTAGGCTTATTAGGGAGTACGAATCTTACAAAACCAACCTCAAATCCAGGCCCAGTGGGTCGTTTCGAGTCAAATGAGACTAATTTGGGTCGATTCCGACACCAGGGGTAAAACCGTCTTTTAGCGACCGAGTCAAACCCGGTCAAAGATATTTTTTCCCGAGTCACTCGAACTGGCCGTGACACTACACGTCCGGTTTGGACTCAAACACCACAAAAAATCAGCTTTCACAAATATTAAACAAATCCGTTTAAGGATAGAATTCGATCTCAAGTAGGAATTCTATCCGGAAACCGAAACAGTTTGCAACCCGAGCTCAGATGCTCGGCCAAGACATCCGAAACAGCCGAAATACTCCCCATTCAGCCGAGATTTTTGGCTTCTTCACCAAGAAACGAGAAGTTTATTCCCTTACGAACTCTCGTATTTTCTATCCAAACCGGTATTTCTTGTCACACAAGCAAGACTACCCCGACTCCTATAAATAGGACCTCACATTCAACACAAAATATATATATGAATCATCAACCAATACACAACAAATTTTAGTCAAACACATCTAGAAAAAAATAGTCTCGACACACGTCCGAAGGAATCCCGAAGTAGCTTCAAAAATCCGACAAAACCGACCCGTCCAAACCCGGCCGAACCCACGCCTCTCACACACATAAAAAACGCACCAATCCGTACCACCTTAACTCACCCACATCATCTCGACGCTCCCGTGCCTAAGCCACCGTCCGACGAGCCTTATACCGAGAAAATAGAGCATGTAGGTTGAGGGTGTAAATCAAACCCGACTCTTCTCCTTTCTCTCTCTCTCTCTCACGTCTTTCCTCTTCCTTTTTCGTCCGTCCTTTTTTTTATTTTTTACGGGTCATCGGTCGTTTCGTATTATTAATATGGGTCGTCCGTCGCATCATATTTTAATTTATTTTCGATAAAAAAACTTTTTTATAACGTTCTTAAAATACGATACCGATTCTCTAATCGAATATCGTATCCACAAGAACTAAATCAAATCAGTTCTCGTTGATGCTAATAAAATCATTACCTGTTTTTTTTTTAAATTTGATGATTTTAAACGCGGAGAGAATTAACATCTTTTTCGTTCAAATTCTTTTTCTTACAATTTCGTTCAAAATAAACTTTTTTCAAAACCTTTTCTAAAATCATTCCGACTATTCGATATCGATTTCATAATCGAATATCGAATACGACGAATATCGAAAATATAAGTCGAGTATAAATTAATCCATATTTGTACGCGATTTATAAAAATTAACGATTTTTCGAACAAAATAAAAAAAAACCCGAACAGGCTGTCACGCGAGTCGCACGCCCGTCAGGCGACTCGCGCCACAGCCTGCTCGGCCGAGTCCTTTTTTTTTCGTTCCTTCGCTTTTCTATTTTTATTCTTTTCGAACCTTTATATTAAAATGCGACTTTCGCGACATATTTTGATAAATACCTTTTTTTTGACCTCGGTCAACACGTGTTAATCCATCACGTGTCATTAAATCTTTTCTAAAATCATGCATATTATTTATTTACATCTTTATTCGATTTATTCATCGTTACTAACTCGTTTTCTCGTGTTTGTAGCAATTTATTTGTTTTTATCGTTTTATATTAGACTAAAACGAACTCACATGCTAAAATAACTTTGACGTTATTAGTTTAACATGCATTAAACGACTTAGCAACCCATTTTATTTTTCTCACATGTCTAGGAAAATAATCTTTGCATATCATTCAACCGTCGAACTAACCCGTGTACACCAAAAACGAACGATATCTTAGTAAAGGCCGCTAAGTGCGGGCGGGGTTGGGTGTTCTTAGTGAACTTCCCAACACGTACCCTCACCCCTTACTCAGAACCGTGGTTTCCGGATGTCCGAATCCATTGGTAACGAGAGTCATTCAATATACGATTAACCGCTCCAGTCGGCATCGGTATCGATATGCAAAGGGACGAGCCCAATAAACTCTGACATCGGAAATGGGCCGTATTTTGTATACGGCCCACTACGACATAGAGTGGGCTCGAACGGTTCCGAATAACCACAAAATTCGGTGGCAACTCCTACTTCGATTTAAATTTCAATTTGACCATCTCATATGGAGATTCATTCGCCTCCCCAAACCCGCGCATGGCCGCGTCGGGGTGGACCTATGTCATGTCCACAATTTGGCGACTCCGCTGGGGACTGATGAGTTTCTTACCATCGGCATCCCTAGGGTGAGACTCGAAAAGAAATCGTTCGAATAGTAATGTACACGTTTTAGTTCAATGGGCCATGCATAACCCAAATCTTTCCCGGGCCGGTTACTTGTGACCGACGTCCCACTATACCGCGGTGCGTTCCTACTTGGACCCACTAAAGACTTCGATGGCGGAACTCGCATGGGTTTTACGGCAGGTTCTAAGACCAACTCGGCTTAGGAAGACCATCCTGCTTTGCGAGAAAGCTATCGTCGTTGGTATAGACCCTATTAGACCGACCGAGACTTAGACTAGGAGCATACATGGTGTCGTTATACTGTTTCCGTGACTACATGCTACTTGGTCCGTATCTCATCTTTTTTTTTCAAAAAACCGAGTTTTCAAAAAAAAAAAACTTGCATCTTTTTCAAAACCACCCATTTTTTCAAAACCCGGAAAGCTACCGAATTTAGGACTTATGATTTTGACTCAAAATAGCCTATTTTCTAGCCGGTATGCTGTCCAAATCTTTTCAAAAATTCAAAATCTCGGCCCGATAAACCTTTTTGCCGATTTTCAAAAAAAAGATCGGGCCGTCCAACCCGACTTTGCTCGGTTTTCAAATTCAAATCCTCTTTTCAAACCTTCTTCTTCTTAGGACTTCCCGTATTTAGCAGTGTCGGGTCTTGTCATAAGTAGTAAGAGTCTATAGCGTCGAAACTCCGTCGATCTTACATCACGGGTTTCCACCCCATCCCAAGTCCGCCTTATTAGTCAAGGCACGGCCCACCTACGTAGGACAAACTCCTAAAAAGGGAAGCCCACTTACACAATCGAGTCCAAAGTCTGGGGATTTAGCTCACACGTAGGTCTTTCTTCGCACAGGACTAGGCCCACTCTGCCGAAATCCTAAAGAAAGCCCACCGTCCATGATTCACCCGTCTAGGAGTCGGTTTTTAGTCCGTTTCCGAGTCTAGTCGTTTTTCTCGGGATGCACCTTTCGATCTGGGTCCGATTCTGATTACACGGTGTTCGTACAGACAGGCCACCTCACACCCGAACCATGACTAAGGACGCTATCGATCAACTGAACACCTCGTTGGCTAAGATCCAAAAACAGCTCGACCAAATCAGGGGCGACCAGATCGCCATTGTCACCCGGGTTAGTGCCATAGAACAGGACAAGCCAAAGGGTGAAGATGAAGCTCATGGGCCATTAGCCGAATTGACTAGTGCAGTCCTCAAACTGCAAGAGCAGGTCCATTTGTCGACCCACAACTCGATCCGTACGGAGAATGCTCGAACCTGTTCTCCCCTGACCGATCAACTGCCTGCCAATCTCAACCTGACGGGCCTCCCGATGTTCGACGGAACCGAAGACCCGGTATTACATATCCGGGCCTTCAAAGAGTTTATGGCCCTAAAAGGAGTCAAGTCAGACATGTTCAAGCATCTGTTTGCCTCCTCGCTAGAGAAGCACCCGAAGGCTTGGTTCTATAAGCTCGATTCCAAGAAATACAAGTCTTGGGACGACGTAGCAACGGAGTTCGCCCGGAACTACGCCGATAATGCGGAGATCCAAACCACGATGCGCACCCTGGAAGTAATGGCCCAGGAACCAAAGGAAGGGTTTACAAAGTACCTTCAACGCTGGAGGGCTGAAAGCGTCAAACTGGTCGATAAGCCCAGTGAAAAGGTCCTAGTTGAAGCCTTCGTCAAGAATCTCCTGCCCGCCTACCGGATCCATCTCCGGTACGCCATCATACCTAGTTTCGCGATCCTAACCGAAATGGGAACAAGAATCGAGGATGATCTAAGGATGGAAAGCCACACTAAGGCCTCCACCAAGGGATACCAAGGGGCCAGCTCATCAACAAGCAAGCCCACATCCGCCGCTGCTACTCGTAGCATTTTTGACGAGGTAAATCTACTCGATAACCCGTCTAAGAGGAACGCCACACCCCGAGTGTTCACCGACATAGGTACTACCTATGTGAATGCCTTACAAAGGCTCTCATCAAAAGGCCTCATCGCCCTGATAGGCCCAACACCTGATCCTCCAGTTGAGCATCGCTCCAAATTCTACGATGCCCAAGCCTACTGCAAATACCATCAGGGTAAGGGACACGACACCGAAAAATGCTGGAAACTGAAGCATCTTATCCAGGATCTCATCGAAAGCGGGAAAATCCCCCTACCCGGAGGTAAGCCCAACAACAAAGACAACCCGTTGGCCACTCACGCTATCTTCTCTGGGGAGGTCATAGACTGCTCACATCTCATTTCCCCGTTTATCCCGCAAATCAACGGGAGGTGTGACGATGAAGACGACGTCTATCTCACTAAGGGAGAAGCCGTCCCTATCGCACCCGAGGAGATTCAGAAGGTTAAGTCCAAGGCCTTGACCAGCAGTCACGCCCTCATCATCACCGAACCACCGCCTAAAACGGAGGTCGTCCCGGAAGAGCCGCCGACTGCTGAAAAGGCTCTGGTGAAGCAGCTGAGCAAGACTCGAGTTGACCTCTCTATATGGCAACTCCTAGTTAGCTCTCAGGAACATCGAGAGGCACTCACTAAGGCCCTCGATCAAGTCAAGATCGACTCTATGGCTACTCCAGCTGAAATGGTAGCCACGGTTCTGCCCCACCTAAAGGGGAAAGCTAAAGAAGAAGGCCCACTCATCACCTTCTCCAATGCTGATCTGCCATCATTTGGGCCGGCCCACAACATGGCTCTCTACATCACGGTAATCTGCCGTGGAAAATATCTGCCCATGACCCTTATCGACGACGGGTCCGCAGTCAACGTCCTCCCCCTGAGGACCGCCAAAGCCCTCGGTATCACCGAGGCCGACTACATTCCTACAACTCAAACCATTCAGGCTTTCGACGGAAGTCCAAAGTCCGTAGCCGGGGCCGTAAAACTCACTATCATAACGGGCCCAATAGAGAAAGAGCTGGAATTTCAAGTGATTGACGTGACCTCTTCCTTTAACCTTCTTCTAGGAAGACCCTGGATCCACTCGACCAGGGCTGTGTCCTCCACTCTGCATCGGAAAATCAAGCTACCTTTGCACGATACTGTCATCACTCTAGAAACCACACCTATGACTGTGGCTAACTGCAACACCTCGGGCCGCACCGATCTTTGGGGGTTCGACTTCATAGGGGCCATCGAAGAAGAATATCTTTTCCGACCCTACTTTACGGTTAGCATGGACCGGATGTTACAAAATCTGGGCTTCCTACCAGGGGTCACATCAAGGTCCGATCTCCCTGCAGGAAAAATCCTTGAAGTCCTTTACAACGGGAGAATTCAAATCGGTCTGGGCTACACCCTGACCCCGGAAAATATGGGCCAAACCGGAACCGGTAAAGTCATCTTCGTCACGCCGGTGTTCGAATCCGTCCAAACGGGCCTATATCGGCCCCCAACCACACGCCCTGGGACCCACTTGGCCCAGGTCTGCCACTACATACCCGACGACATCTTCGCCCTTGTCCAGTCCGAAGATGCTAGGAATGCTGAGCCCGCGCTGGGGCTAATTTTTGGGGAGGAGCATGCGACCCCAACACCAAAGGAGGAGCTAGTCAGCCTCATTCTCCGCAGCCGCACTTTCGATCCATCCAAGCTGATCTCGGATGTCGGATACGGGACAGGTAAGAGAGCCTGGAGGAAGACTGTCAAGTGGACTGACAGTCAAGGAAGGACTTTCAAGCTGATCACAGGGGAAGGAGAAATGCCAGAATCTGAGTCTGAGTCTGAGTCTGAGTCCGAGTCAAAGTCTGAGATCGAGTCTAATGAGTCCGGTGCTAGAGTCAGTCCTGTAACTCCCCCTCTCCCTTTAGCTTTTCCTGGTGCTTCGGGGTCTATCCCGGGCACCCTACCTATCCCGCCACTGACTAGCGATCAGATGGCAGCTCTTTTCGAGCTTTTCTCTCAATTCATGAATAATAACAACCGTTCTGCTTACGACTTGTCTCATTTTCAAAATTTTCTATGCAATGACATTGAGAAACCCGACGAACAGGTATCCTTACCTCCACATCTGATTGAGCAACTAGAGCAAAGGGAATCCCGCAATCCGGTAATCGAAGAAACCGAATCCATCAACGTGGGAACAACCTTAGAACCTCAGATGCTTAAGATAGGGCTATCTCTAGATCCCGGGGAGAAACAACAATTCATCGATCTCCTTCAAGAATTCAAATATGTCTTCGCATGGTCCTACAAGGACATGCCGGGGATAGACTGCGAAATAGCCGAGCACCATATACCGATCAAGGAAGGGTTCAAGCCGGTTAAGCAGAAACTCCGACGCATGAGGCCCGAATGGTCCCTCAAGGTCAAGGAGGAAGTCGACAAACAATTCAAGGCTGGGTTCATACGAGTCTCCGAGTATCCACATTGGGTTGCAAACATCGTGCCGGTTCCTAAAAAAGACGGTAAAGTACGTGTCTGCGTGGACTTTCGGGATCTTAACAAGGCAAGCCCGAAAGACGATTTCCGTTGCCACACATCGATATACTGGTGGACAACACAGCTGACCATGTCCTTCTATCATTCATGGACGGATATGCCGGGTACAATCAAATAAAAATGGCAAAGGAAGATATGGATAAGACCACCTTCATTACACCTTGGGGTACTTATTGCTATACTGTCATGTCGTTTGGTCTCATCAATGCCGGGGCCACCTATCAACGAACCGCCACAACTTTATTACATGACATGATGCATAAAGAAGTGGAAGTTTACGTGGACGATATGATCGTCAAATCCAAGCACAGGGACGGTCACATCACCACCCTGAGAAGACTTTTCACCCGATTACGTAAATACAACATGAGACTAAACCCTCAGAAATGCAGTTTCAGGGTAACATCTGGCAAATTACTGGGTCACATCGTCAGCCAACGCGGTATCAAAGTCGATCCGGCCAAAATTAAGGCTATCACTGAGATGCAGCCTCCTAAGACCGAAAAGGAGATAAGAGGTTTTCTCGGAAAGGTCCAATACATCAGCAGGTTCATTTCAAAACTAACCATGGTGTGTGAACCAATCTTCAAAAAGCTGAAAATAGGGGAACGGTTACTATGGGACGACAAATGTCAAGCAGCCTTTGACAGAATCAAAGAAATCTTGTCTTCACCGCCCGTCCTAATGCCACCTCAACACGGTTTGCCTTTATCGTTGTACTTAACCACGACAGAGACAGCCATGGGGGCTATGTTAGCTCAAACGGTCAACTCCGAAGAACGAGCTATATACTACATCAGCAAAAAGTTTCTAGAGTACGAGTGTAAGTACACCATGCTCGAAAAGACGTGTTTATCTTTGGTCTGGGCCACTAAGAAGCTCCGACATTACATGCTCAGCTATGAGGTACAAGTACTGTCAAGAATGGATCCGATCAAGTATCTCTTCGAAAAGCCCATTCTCAACGGCAGAATATCAAGATGGACCCTGATGTTGGCAGAATTCGATCTAAAGTTCGTACCATTGAAAGCCATCAAGGGCCGAATAGTAGCCGAGTTTCTCGCCGACAGTCCCGTAACCGAAGAAGGGCGCACCGACACTTGGTCCTTCCGGGATGAAGATATTTTCCATACTGACACCGAAACATGGGACTTATACTTCGACGGAGCATCCAACTTCTGAGGATTTGGAGTCGGAATCCTCCTAATCTCGCCAAGAGGGGAACATACTCCCGTGTCTATCAAATTAGACTTCGACGTCACCAATAACGCCGCTGAGTATGAAGCATGTATCCACGGGCTACAAGCCGCTGCCGACTTAGGGGTCACAAACCTCCAAGTACACGGCGACTCATCTCTGGTCATTAACCAAGCACTCCAGAAATGGAAAACCCGAAATGCCAATCTCGTGGCCTACCAGGCACGAGTAAGGGATCTCGAGAAACAATTCCAAAAGGTAGAATATATATATTTGCCTCGGGAAGAAAATCAGTTCGCAGATGCACTTTCAAAACTGGCATCTTTACTAAATATTCCCGATCATATGACTAGCATGCCGATCTGCGTCGAAAGACGGTCCGAGCCGGCGTATATCCACGATATCGAGGATATCGAAATACCCGATCCCGAGCCGTGGTACAAAGCAATCCAGACGTATTTGACAACTGGGGAGTATCCACCCGGGGCCGAAAATCGAGCCAAAAAGGCCATGCGTAGGTTAGCGACCTAGTTCGTCCATACCGACAACGGACAACTTTACAAAAAGACACCACAGGGGGGCTCTCCTTTTATGTGTCGACAAGGGTAACGCCGAGAAGGTCATGGCCGAAGTACATGACGGCGAGTGTGGCCCTCACATGAACGCCCAGATGCTAGTCCGAAAGATCATGAGGCTCGGATATTACTGGAACAGCATGGAAACCGATTGTCAGCTATATGTCAGACATTGCCATAATTGCCAGATTTTCGCTAATGTACAGCATATGCCACCATCCCTACTGTATACCATGACGTCACCCTGGCCGTTTTCAACGTGGGGAATCGATATAATCGGAAAGATAAACCCCTCGGGAACCGGTGGACAATACTTCATTTTGGTAGCGATCGACTATTTCATCAAGTGGGTCGAAGCAGAAACTTACCGTATCCTCAACGCCAGTCATGTTGCCAAATTTATCCAAAACAAGACAATATGCCGGTATGGGATCCCTCATGAATTCATCAGTGACCACGGAACCCACTTTCAGGCCGAGACGGCAACCTTGTTACCCAAGTATAAGATCCAAAGACATACGTCTTCACCCTACCGACCCCAAACCAATGGAGCGGTGGAAGCAGCTAACAAAACCATTGTCACCATACTCAAAAAGATGGCTGACAATTATCGGGACTGGCCCGATAAGATACCATTTGCCCTTTGGGGATATCGGACCTCGATTCGTACTGCGACCGGGGCAACACCGTATCACCTCACATACGGGATGGAAGCGGTCCAACCTGTCGAGTTGGAGGTACCGTCACTCAGAATCCTACTCGAAAGTCAAGTACCCGAAGCCGATTGGGTTCGAGCACGATATGACTCGTTAGTACTTCTAGACGAACGACGATCTCGTGCCCTCAATAACATACAGATCTACCAAAAAAGAATCCAACGGGCTTTCAATAAAAGGGTAAGACCCGGGAATATCAAAGAAGGAGACTTGGTTCTCAAATCCGTACGAGCTTTATTACCAGTAGACCCAAGGGGAAAGTTCAAACCTAACTGGGCCGGACCTTATTTGGTAAAGAAGATTCTATCAGGCGGAGCGGTAATGCTAACAGATCTGGACGGGAATGAGTTTGTCAACCCAACTAACCTGGACCAGCTGAAACGTTATTACCCCTAACCCGTTTCTCTCAATGTCATTTGCAAAAGTTTATTAAAAACACCTTTTCAAAATAAACTTTTAAAGACAAGTCAAAAGCTAGAATTACTTATTCTACTGTTATAAACATCTTGAACCAATAGTCCTGATGTATTTCGAAATTGCAATTTAAAGTCTGAACTACGTTTGGTTTGATTCCGCTATTTGTGGATACGTAGGCAGCCCCTCAAAAGGGCACAACCACTGCAATCGAAAAAAAACAGGAACGGTTTTTAATAAACTTCCTTTAATTATTTCAAAAAAAATTCAATTACAAAAAAATCCAAAAAAAAAAAACACAAATAGTACTAATATTCAAATAGTAAAAAAAAATCTAAGGTACTTTTCCCATTCCTTTGTCCTTAGCCTCTTTCTCGGTCCACCGGCGTCGACGCAAAGGTGAACGCTCCCGAATCACCAAGGGGATCTCCTTAACTCGGGCTCGTTTCTTCGAACTTGACTCCCCGGTCACCTCGGTCGGTCCTAGCCGGACCCGTGCCCTCTCGGGTAACCGCTCCCGCGGCCTAAGTCTGTCCCGGACCGCTAGCTTAGGTCCGAGCCTTCTCTCTAAGTCACTAGCACCGGCCTCTTTAGCTCGAGTTTTAGTCTTTGACTTAGAACCTGACTCCGGCCCGACAAAGATAGTTGGAGCTTCTTCTTCAAAGAACCATCTGTTGTCTTTTACCGATTCTCTACGGGCTAAGTCAAAAGCCTCATCGGTCTTTAAAGCTTCACGGGCCTCCTTAGATTCTTCAGAAGCCCACTTGAGATATGATTCTGAAACCCAAGCGGTCTGGCAAGGGCGAGGTATAGTCCACACGACACGGGTAAACCAACGTTGAAACCACGTGTCACACATAGCGTCCGTCAATTGGAGCGAAACGCTAATGATTGCTTCAGTTTCGGAGATCTGCTGAAATGAACCGAACTGCCTTAGAATACGATCTGGGTAAATATGGACGGTCCAGTCCAATGACAAGATCACCAGGTAACGGGCTTTATCTCTTTTAGCTAGGCCCGTCATCTTCGGGAGGAACCACCAGATCACGTTCCACCTAATCAAGGGCCCACCGTGGAATTTTAGCTCCTCGTCCCAATACTTCCGATTTATATGATGACTATAGCTAATTCGTCGGGATCGCGAGCCAATTTGACAGCTTCGATATCTGGATATGCTCACCGGGGGCTCTATGATCGACAGACGTTCGGATAGCCAAATCTGCAAAAATTTCGAAAAGTCAAAAACTTTCGAAAAATCAAAAAAAAAATTCAAATTTTTTTTTTCGGAAAATTCAAAGTTTCGGAAATTCAAAAATTAAAAAAAAAATCGAAATTTTCGAAAATTCAAAAAAAAAAAAAAAAAATTAAAAAAATCGGAAATTCGAAAAATTCAAAAATTTCGGAAATTCGGAAAAATCAAAAAAAAATCGGAAAAATTTTCGAAAAAAAGAGGTCAAATACCTGCAGAAGACGAATGCTGCCCATTAATTGCCGGTCTGGATCAAGTCTCCTCGCATCAAGGCCCATGATAATCTCCCCAGTTATCAGCCAGGCTGGGCTGTAACCTGCCTCCATTTGATCCACTATGCTGATTAGCCTGATCTCGCCTAAACATGAGTCAGCATCCATCCGACCTTCGAAAGCGTATCGATGCAGCATACAGAAAGCGAAGGCCCTACGCCTATGAATAGAAGAAATTCTGGCACCATTTGGATCCATGAATTTATCAGCTAAGTCAAACAGGGAAACAGAATTTCCCTTCACCATACGGGAAGTCTCAGCATGAGACAACCCAAGAAAGTCCCTTAATCTCCTCCTTGGATCAGGATAAAAAGGAGGAATAGCAGGATGAGCATTAGGGCACCGACCCCCTACAGCAGCAATCTCTTCGGGAAGGGGGCATATTTCTCCCCGCGGAAAAGCGAAAACATGGTGGGTCGTATCCCAGAAGGTTAAACAAGCATCCAAAAAGTGTGCATCCACCTTAAGTCGCTGGAGCGGGAACAAAGCCACAATTCCCATTTGAGTAAGCTGAACCTTATCTCCGTCTCGGAAATCTTGGGCCCACACGTGAAGCATCGCGGTCAGATGTTCGATACCCATAGCAGGAAGTTTTTATTTTATCTTAAGAAGTCTAAAGGGATTTTAAGATAAGAAGGAAATATTGTGGGTTGGAATATGAGGAGATTAAGGGCAAATATTCAAATAACTCTATATTTATAATAGAGAAATCCCCTCTCCTAGTCACCCCTGGAATAGGGATTTTTGCGATGTTCCCTACTTCACCTAGGCATACAGACCTAATCAGGAGATTTAGGAATCCGTGTCAGAATCTGATCAAGAATCAAGTCATCCCAAACATTCCTTTTCTTCCAAATTTTTCAAAATTTCCGCCATTTTAAAAAAAAATCGGTTTTTCCAAAAAATCAATCAAAAATCATTTTCTTCCCTAGCACGAGTCAAAATTTTATCTGTATGTTGCATGCAAAACAGACAGGTATCCTAAGACTCCCGGAGAATTCTCAAAAGAAAATTCCCAGTGAAAATTCAAGCAACATTTTTACTGAAGAATCGGATGTATCAGTAAGCGGTACATCCCCAGCTTCCAATGAAGCTCCCGTGCCATTCCAAGATGGATATGTCTGTAAACAGACACATCCAAAAGTTTTTAGTAGAAGTCCCCGCGCCATTATTGACACCTACCCAGGTATGATTTCTATCTTATGGCTGGCGAGCCCTTCACGCGAGTCTAATGGACTCTAAACGACCCGATCGGAAGTCTGCCAGGTCCTAATTCTCGATTGGCCTGGTAGCTACTCTGACTTTCGCCTTGTCCAAGCCTCAGTCAGAGTGGGGGCTCTGTAGACACCCACATTTTGACCGCCAGGTGTCTATAGTAGGTCCCACCAAACACCCGATGATGATAGGACGCAAACATGCTTTAATGAACTCGGATATGGGCTCGGAATCATGGACATTTGGTTTAGGCTTATTAGGAAGTACAAATCTTCCAAAACCAACCTCAAATCCAGGCCCAGTGGGTCGTTTCGAGTCAAATGAGACTAATTTGGGTCGATTCCGACACCAGGGGTAAAACCGTCTTTTAGCGACCGAGTCAAACCCGGTCAAAGATATTTTTTCCCGAGTCACTCGAACTGGCCGTGACACTACACGTCCGGTTTGGACTCAAACACCACAAAAAATCAGCTTTCACAAATATTAAACAAATCCGTTTAAGGATAGAATTCGATCTCAAGTAGGAATTCTATCCGGAAACCGAAACAGTTTGCAACCCGAGCTCAGATGCTCGGCCAAGACATCCGAAACAGCCGAATACTCCCCATTCAGCCGAGATTTTTGGCTTCTTCACCAAGAAACGAGAAGTTTATTACCTTACGAACTCTCGTATTTTCTATCCAAACCGGTATTTCTTGTCACACAAGCAAGACTACCCCAACTCCTATAAATAGGATCTCACATTCAACACAAAATATATATATGAATCATCAACCAATACACAACAAATTTTATCACACACATCTAGAAAAAAATAGTCTCGACACACGTCCGAAGGAATCCCGAAGTAGCTTCGAAAATCCGACAAAACCGACCCGTCCAAACCCGGCCGAACCCACGCCTCTCACACACATAAAAAAACGCACCAATCCGTACCACCTTAACTCATCCACGTCATCTCGACGCTCCCGTGCCTAAGCCACCGTCCGACGAGCCTTATACCGAGAAAATAAAGCATGTAGGTTGAGGGTGTAAATCAAACCCGACTCTTCTCCTTTCTCTCTCTCTCACGTCTTTCCTCTTCCTTTTTCGTCCGTCCTTTTTTTTTTTTTACGGGTCATCGGTCGTTTCGTATTATTAATATGGGTCGTCTGTCGCATCCTATTTTTATTTATTTTCGATACAAAAACTTTTTTATAACGTTCTTAAAATACGATACCGATTCTCTAATCGAATATCGTATCCACAATAACTAAATTAAATCAGTTCTCGTTGATGCTAATAAAATCATTACCTGTTTTTTTACAAAATTCGATGATTTTAAACGCGGAGAGAATTAACATCTTTTTCGTTCAAATTCTTTTTCTTACAATTTCGTTCAAAATAAACTTTTTTCAAAACCTTTTCTAAAACCATTCCGACTATTCGATATCGATTTCACAATCGAATATCGAATACGACAAATATCGAAAATATAAGTCGAGTATAAATTAATCCATATTTGTACGCGATTTATAAAAATTAACGATTTTTCGAACAAAATAAAAAAAACCCGAACAGGCTGTCACGCGAGTCGCACGCCCGTCAGGCGACTCGCGCCACAGCCTGCTCGGCCGAGTCCTTTTTTTTTTCGTTTCTTCGCTTTTCTATTTTTATTCTTTTCGAACCTTTATATTAAAATGCGACTTTCGCGACATATTTTGATAAATACCTTTTTTTTACCTCGGTCAACACGTGTTAATCCATCACGTGTCATTAAATCTTTTCTAAAATCATGCATATTATTTATTTACATCTTTATTCGATTTATTCATCGTTACTAACTCGTTTTCTCGTGTTTGTAGCAATTTATTTGTTTTTATCATTTTATTAGACTAAAACGAACTCACATGCTAAAATAACTTTGACGTTATTAGTTTAACATACATTAAACGACTTAGCAACCCATTTTATTTTTCTCACATGTCTAGGAAAATAATCTTTGCATATCATTCAACCGTCGAACTAACCCGTGTACACCAAAAACGAACGATATCTTAGTAAAGGCCGCTAAGTGCGGGCGGGGTTGGGTGTTCTTAGTGAACTTCCCAACACGTACCCTCACCCCTTACTCAGAACCGTGGTTTCCGGATGTCCGAATCCATTGGCAACGAGAGTCATTCAATATACGATTAACCGCTCCAGTCGGCATCGGTATCGATATGCAAAGGGACGAGCCCAATAAACTCTGACATCGAAAATGGGCCGTATTTTGTATACGGTCCACTACGACATAGAGTGGGCTCGAATGGTTCCGAATAACCACAAAATTCGGTGGCGACTCCTACTTCGATTTAAATTTCAATTTGACCATCTCATATGGAGATTCATTCGCCTCCCCAAACCCGCGCGTGGCCGCGTCAGGGTGGACCTATGTCATGTCCACAGATATGTTATTCTATCTATAGAATTTTGAGGATGAGTATATGTGTAGTCAAAATAAAAGAGTAAAATAACACTTTGGTTAATTTAAACTAAATTTTGATTTTTTTTATCAAACGGGATGCATAGTTAGGTTAATGCGATAAAATAGTATAGTACATATATATGATAGTTAATCAACATTGGAATCATCGAAAAGCATAATTAATTAATCAAATCAAACAATGTAAAACAATATACATGTCTTCAACAACGACAATGCACTGGAAAAAAAAATCCGTGGTAGGAGCTATATTATTATCAATTTACCATAAAAATGTAATTAATGAAGCTTTCAGACAATGTCTAAATAATAACCATATTTATTTGTTCATACCTCGTACTAATTTTTCATTTAAAGATATAAATACATACTTTCGATATATTAACGAACTAATTAGAAACATGTCCAATTGTCTTGCAAAGTTCCCATACTTTTTCATTTTTAAACCATGTTTCGTTTGTCTCTTTCTCACCAAGACGCTTGTCGACTATAGACACTTGTGTTAGAAGCTTGTTACAGTCCTCTCCAACCTTTAATAGAGTGTTGCATGTTTCTTTCGATACTTGTTTTCCATTGTTAAAGATATATTCGGATATTACACCGCCAAAAGTTGCACCTAGCTTCCTTTCCCATTTTTGAAAGTCGTCCGCCTTCGAGGTGCTAGGTGCGGCAACAGAGTAATTTGCGAAACATTGTTCAGAGATAACAAGGACTGAAACAAGTAGTAGAGCAATTTTGATTGTTCTAGGATACATATTGAAAACTTAGTTAAAATTATTTCAAATTTCTGATATATATCTCAAATACGTTTCACACACAGGGAATAAAAAGAAATACAAAAGTAAAGTGACTTGTGATGGAGAACAATTGTTCATATCATACACTTTTATATTTGAATCTATACATTTAAACTATTTGTATCTCAAAATTAACATACAATATTATTAATACATATTTAAAGCTAATTTACATCATTCAATGATAAAAGTGAATTTTTCTATAATAAGCTTTCCAAATTATATGCATGAGTGTATTTAATTTTGTAATCAAATAACTGTCATTAACATTGATGTCAAACGACAATCGTCATAAATTAAATTATATTTACTAATTCAAAAAAAATCGGTTCTAATAACATAATTATTTTGTTCATTTGAGGTTATGCATATTTTTGAATTTACGTACAATGTCTATTATTCGTTAATTAGTATAGAGTTTTAAATTTCTACGGTTTACTGGATTATTTTTAAATTTGTAAGACACTTGTTTTTACTAAACCAATAATAACTCATTTGAAAGTTAAAGAAAAACCTAAACTTGTAGAAGATATATAAATTTGTAACCTACTCAATTGTAATTTTTTTAATTATTACATATGCTGTATGTTTCTTCTTTTTTCTTTTAGTTGCGAATTATTATTTTTGAAGTCACATATTCTACATTTTCAAGTTAATCATTTGACAAAATAGTAAATTATATGGTTATTTAACAGTAATAATACCAACTTTGGGTGGTATTCCATCAATAAAATCAACTTTAATTAATACAGGAATAAAACCAAGTATGAGTCATATTACACGAGAATGAAATTGGCTTACCTGCTACCGCCTACAAACCTGTTAATATTATCACTAACACAAATTTGACTGACACTATGAAAACTAAGTCATTATCACTCTTAAACTTTACCCAAACTTTTAACCTCACTTTTAAACTCATTATCGGTAACTTTTAAGGAATTTTTATTTTTTTTTTCTTTCTCAAATTTTGGTCAAACTTGGTCGAAGGTAATTGTCATTAATTTTGTCGAAAATTGATTTTCAGGGGTATAGTCAAGGTCATTCCTCAATCTCGTGGTTCGGCAATAATGTCGTCGGTTAGTATTTTTTTCATTTCCCCTAAATCGATTTTTCTGGGTTGAAATTAGGGTTTTCGATTTTTTCCGATTTTTCTGGATTTAACTTTAGGTTATCAATTTTTCTGGTTTTAATTTCGGGTTTTAAGTGTTCTTTTATAATTGGTTTAATTGGAAATGTAGGTTGATCCATGGAGTACTGTGACCTTGAAGTTTTGTTATGGGTTATCCATGGAATTGATGAGATATTCATGGATTTGGAGAAAGGATGGTTTAGGAGAGGGATTTTGATTTAGGGCAATGAAGAAGATGAAGATGGGTATTAATTAATAGCATGGGACCCACAAAACCGACTTCATCCGGTCATTTAAGAGGCAATTTCATTCTCGTGTAATATGACTCATACTTGGTTTTATTCCCGTATTAATTAAAGTTGGTTTTATTGATGGAATACCATCCAAAGTTGGTATTATTCCTGTTAAATAACCCTAAATTATATTGCTATCACTTGAATTACTTTGTTCGTGGATTTATATTATATAAAAATCTTCAAAAAGTTGTCATTACGTAGTTTATTGTTAATTATATCTGACGGCCCGAGCGAAATTCTCTTACTTTAAGAAATATAAATGTCTTTTTTCGCGAGATTTTTTAAACATATTCGCTTTATTGTCGATGTCAGAAGTATAGTGAGTGGTCGAATAATGATAAGATTAAAGAAAATCTTAACTATGTATATGGATGTATGTACGTACTTGTTATTGTTGACAATAGTATGTAGTTTTTCGCTTTTTACAAAAACAATTTATTTTTTAAATTTTTTCACTCCTTTTAGGATTGATACTATTTATATTAATCTTTATGGAAAAAAATAACATGATGCTTTTAAGATTTTACAACTTCAGTCATAATCATTTTGATGTAATGACTATTCTTAAGAAATATTTTCCACATAAAATACAACTAATGTTCGTTAAAAGAAATTTACGGAATACTAAATCACTAGATACATACTATGTTTACATATATTTTAAATAATAAATATATGTTATGGAGCATAATATGTGGATATCATCGGGCCTTATAGCCCATTATGATGTAACTCTAAATGTATCATGTACTACATATATGACCCTTGATAGGATGAATAAATACCTCTCTAATTTCTCTTATTCTCTTATCTCTCTAGTTTCTCTTTTCCTTTCACAACACGTTTTTATAGTTATTATTATCACATGGAATTGATATACTCTAAGAGTAATATATATAGTCATATTCCGGGAAGCAATATTGACGGGTTTTGCCTATTGTATTAGACACCAATTGTGTCATGTCACTATCATTTGTTATGGCCATATGACTAAATAAAATTAGTGTGCACATATGATTGATTGCATGATAACTAAATCTAAAGAGAAATTAACCACAAAACAATATAAGGAAATTACGATTTACCAAATTAACCACTAAACTATGAAAGAAATTGCAATTTACCAAAATAAACTAGAGAATAATCTAGAACAATACAAATAAAATCTAGAGAAACTAACAACAAAAAGATGATCAAAATAACAATCAACAAAGTAAAACATAAAACAATATAAACAAAAATGATCAAAACAAGACAATAATGAAAGAACAATAAAATGAATAATATTTAAAGAACAAGATTAAATCAAACTAGATATTAGAGAGTGGAAGAGAAATATACCAACTATGAAGATTAACAATAAAGAGAAAGATTTAATTAATAAAGGTTTGTCACTAATCTCTTAATAAACCCCAAAAATCTTCAAATAAAACTTGAAGTAATAATCGTCTACAAACTTGGATGTAAATCTAGAGAATTATTGATGAAAACTATGAAGATCTACTACTAAATTACTACTAGAGTGCTCTACTAAATGGATGGTAATGTGATGGAAGATGGTGGAATGATTGAATGGATGGAATATGGGATGTCTAAACTAATGGTGGGATGTTTTGGGCAACAAACTAGGGTAAACATATATATAGTATTGCCTTAATGGGTCTCTTAACCTAAAGCCCAAATCCAACTTTTTGCTCCATTAGTGAGACAATCACACTTTAATCTACATGAGGTGGAACTTCACCCTATCGTACACGGACTAATACCGCCGGGTGAAACTTCACCCGGTGGTTTCACCTGGTGAACTTCTTCCAGTTTTGCAATTTTTGGACGCCTTTACCATCGGGTGAAACTTCACCCGGTGGGCGAAATTTCGCCCGGTGGAGAAGCTTTCTGAAAATCTTCGGGGAGGCAAATTACCGTCGGGCGAAACTTCGCCCGGTGGTTTTTCATCGGGTGAAATTCATCGGTCATATTTTGGCCTCTTTTCTTGTCTCATTCTTCGTCATATGATTGGATGGCTTTGAACTTTAAGTTGTGTGCCTTGCTTTTCGTACGGTATTCCCCTCTCTTGTGCTCGTGGAAGCTCGATCGTGATTTTAGTGCCAAAACCTATCAAGATTGATAGAAAAACTACCAAAAATGCGTAAAACGCACAAGAAGGACGACGCTAATGCGAAAAATACCCAAAATATGGCGATAATCGCACTCAAGTCTCGCAAAATGAGAGAAAACGGGTCTAAATGGGAGAAATAACGGTCTAAATTTAGCACACAACAAGATGTCGTCGTAGGTAACATCGATGTGAGTTACCTACGACATTCTTTCTCCTCTTGAGGTTCTACCGGTCGAGCGGGACCGTAGAAACCATCGCTTCTCGGGAGGCAACCCATGTGTACAACTTCTGTAATTTTCTTTTTGTCATGTGTTAGTTTTTTATTTTTTCTTCTTTTTGAGTGAACGTAAGGGAGGGTACTGATCTTTAAACAAGAAAAATTGCAGGTACGACATGTGAACCGCTCCGTACAAGTTAAAATCGAGTGATATGAAGACGAACCGGTTGGTACAATGGCAAACTGAGCGGTTCAACATCGAACCGATCGGATCACTAGACTGGAATGCGTGTTTCGTTTCTTTTTCCGGGCCTTCCTATACAACTCTACCCTTCCTTTCATCCCTCATTCCCTCATTTCACTCTCTCTCACTAAACCCCTCCCAACTCACTCTATCATAAAACCCCCATAAATTCCCTCATCTACACCACATCAATCATCATCCTCCTTTCACCTTACCTTTACCCATTACCTTCAGCACTCATCTCCTACCTCTCATCCCTATCACCATGTTTTTCGAAGAAAAAGGCAAAACATTATCAGCCGTCGGTTAGAGTCTCCACCGAAATCGTCACATGCAACATCATCAAAGTCTCCGTCATAACCACCACCGGAATTCCCGTCGGTACCCGGTATGAACATATTATTTTCGGTTCGGCAAGACAACGGGAACTCTTCCTTCTTATGGCTTCCAAACCGGTAACATCTACTCGTTTTCTTAGTCATGCATTACTGCGTCGTTGTGATATTAACGAGTTGATGGAGCAATTTTTTGATGGTACTGGTATAGGTGGTTTCTTTAATCTGAATGTACCCACCTACAAAGACTTAACCCTTGAATTCTTTAGCAGTTTTGAATATGATGATGATGTTGCTATACTGACATTTAGGTTATTAAGTGTGACTCATACCATCCCTCTCCGACTATTTCGGGACACCTTTGGCCTAGACTCCGACAATGTTTTGAGTGGCCCCGACTCTTTTAGTCATCAGCAACTATGGTACTGCATTACATGTCAAGCTTTGTCGGCTAGATTTAAGCATGTCCCTTGTCATGCCATTCAACATCCTATCATCCGGATTTGGCAACGTTTTGTTTCCGGGTCGATTTGTCACGAACATGATTGCGTGACCAAAGCTGAGATTGAGATGATTGGTACATTTGATGAGACGAATCAGGTGCCTGATTCGACGAACACTGTTTATACTGTCAGCGATTTTCCTGCAGGTTGGTTCTCCGTTAGCGCTGATAATAAGTATATATGGTACTTCAGTCCGGGTCAATCCAGTATTCTTCCCGATCCTTCTTTACCAGAGCTGCAACAGAATGCACTACTCGATGACGAGGTCCCACCACTTGCCGCTCCTAGCTACTTACTTACCATTACACCCAGAGCTGCTCCACAGGGTAACCGAGGTCATACCACCTTTGAATTTGGTGAAGGTTTCGGGTCTCGTCAATCACCTCAGCCTCAAGTCCCTCGTCAGCAGGCTCCTTCTCCACCCTATCAGAGGTCGTTTGTCCCTCCTATAGGTACTTATTATCACCATCAACTGGGTTATACGAAGATACTCCAATTGATGCGGTCGATGTATGCCGACCAACAACAAGCCTATTATCCACACCTTCGATAGCTTCAGCAGCAGGGTCAGTTACAGCCGACCGATCACTTACCCTCTTGGTTCAGTCTTGACGATTCATTTTGAGGACCTACCGGTCCACCTCCTCTTGGTCAATCCAACTTTGGAGTTCAGTATGACTTTGATCACGATGTCAACTATTATAGGCATGATGACGCTTACACCTGCCATGATGCTTCTCTACATTGAGGTACTAGTTTTGTTGATGAGACCCGGCATGGTGGTCAGGAGTTCGTGGACCTCGTGTCGAGTCCAGAGGCTGCTGAGGATGATTATGACATTGATGGGTATGAGTCTGATTCTTAGTCCCCGGTTGGTTGCTGGTTTGGGGGGAATTATTTGCAGTACATATATTGTTGGTACTCTTTTTCTCTTATTCTTTTTGTCTTTCCTCCATTCCCAGTTTTACTTTTGTCCTATTTCTTATATCTTAGTTCACAATGAGGACATTGTATGATTTGGTTTGGGGGGATTTTTTATGTGGTGTGTGTTTTAATAGTTCTTTGGAAAAAAATTGTTTTTTTATTTATTTTTTCGGTTTTTGTGTGTTTTAGTATAGAGTCGTGTCGGCAATGATGATATTGTGTTTGTCGCATGCTTTTCCCTAGTTCTTTGCTCTTTCTTGTGAATGACACTTATTTTCCCGTTATTTGAGTTTAGTATTTCTTTGATCTTGTCGCCGATTATGTTTTGAATGCCAAATGAGTCAATTGACCTGTTGTCGAGTAAGCTACATAAATTGTGAGACTTAGATCCTTCTTAACTTGATGACATCCATGATCAGTTTCATATAAATTAAGAGTAGCACTCCTTATGAGACATGTAACATCAAATTGCATAAGCATGACATTCGTCTCTTATATACCTGTATGCGTTCGGTTTGTGATTGTGACACATGTAGAAGAGGCAATCCCAATTCTTTTATCTAATTCCCATGAACTTCACATAGCCATAATTTGACCTGTTTGTACCCGTTTATTAACTACATGTCATATTTGCCTATTCTAGTCAAGCTAGTTCGTTAACTAGACGGAATTATTTTTTATGGGTGAAATTTGGTGCCATGTCGATTGAGGAAGGGAATTGGAAAAAAACTGATGAATGAATTGGAAAAAAATCAATGAAAGAAAAGAAAAAGAAAGAACATAGTTGAAAAAAAAAAGTGAAACAAGAAAATGAATGTGTTTTGCTATGAGAAAAGAATTGATCTCTCTGTTTTCGTAATTGTTGGTGCGAAGCCGGTTATGAAAAGTTGAAAATAAGGTGCTTGGTACCAGTAATTCCTTTGATTGAAGTTTGGTAAGGATGAAATAATTCTAATATTGGTTACGGTTGTACTAGCTTGGCTTTTACCTCCACACATCCAAATCGTTTTGCTCCTTCTTACCCGATTAGCCTCACTTTATGCCATATATAAGTCCTCGGCCTATGTATGTCTTGGTCCAATTGAATGTGTATGTACGGTTGGCAGAGATTGGTATCATGTTAGATTGCATGCATGTTCTTATAAGTCGCAGTTAGGTGAGTGTTTTGTCTTTCCGATTTTACATAAATTCACAATATTGCCTTTACTGAGTGACGAGTGTAAACTGTAAGGAGTCTCGACATAGAAGGTTGTGCAAGATTAAAAGTTTGACATTTGAATATTGATTGGAGCTTGATTTTTGAAATTCTTTTACTCTTCCTCTTTTGCTTTAGAATTCGTTTCTTTAGCCTTGGTGTCATTTGCTTGTTAGAGTATTAGATTTGGGATGATGCATGGTGATGAAGTTAGATCTAAGCCATTGTTTTAAGTCTTGTCCATACTCTTTGATGATTGTTTTGCTTAGGGACAAGCAAAGGTTTGGTTTGGGGGGATTTGATGAACTCATTTTGTATATATATTTAACCCCAACTTTTCCTTTATTTTGGTTCGTTTTATGTGTCCTAGGAGTCATTTTTTCTAGATTTTTATTCTTCTTTGTTATGCCGGGTATTTTGTTAACGTTTTGTAGGAAACGAGACAAATGAAGGCGATTGAGCTATATTTTGGGCAATGACGAGAGTTGAGCCATGAAATCTACAAGGAAGATGTAATAAAAGTTATAGGATGCTAAGTGAAGAGTTGAAGAAGGACGTGAACTGAAGAAACAAAAAGAATCGACAAAGAAATAAGTTGGAAAGCTCAAACGAATGCAAATCAAGAATAATTAGTGATCGTTAAAACAAGGGTCAATTTCAAACGTGAATATCTTGAGTTCTACAACTCCGATCGAGGTGATTCAGGTGGCTTGGGAAATTTCTTTCTCTTAGCGTTTCACACGTTCAATTTCGAGAAGTAACGAAGAAACAGAAAGCATTTCAAATTCGTCGCGCAGTGCAGAGAAACCCGAACCGGTCGTGACGGATCCAAACCGGTCGGGACAGGCCCGAACCGACCGGTTTGAAGCTGTTTCGCGGTATTTCTATTGTTGGACTGCGTAACTTACAATAACTCTTATTTTACGTAATATTCTTAGCTTGCTAGTTTTTCCTTATTATTTAGGAAAGAAGAAGATGTTAGACTTCTTATTATTAGTATATATACCCTTCTTAGGGTTAGATTTAATTACACTTTTAGATTCATAACTTTAGTTTAGACTTATTATTATTATTAGCATCGGAATTCTGCAAGCTTGTAGTGGTTCTTTTTAGTTATTATTCAATCATTCAGTTCTTTGTAATTGTTATTTTTCCTCTTCCCCTTATTTTCATATTGATTTCTGTTATGCTTAATTATTTTGTTGTTTTATCTTTCGTTATGAGTAGCTAATTTATTCTTCTAGGGTTGAAGGGTATCTATGTTAATTGAATTGGGGATAGATGTTAGTTTAATTAATTGATTGATTGATAAGTCATATGTTATTGCCTTACTACTTAACATGTTTTGTATTGTTGTTCAATTAGTTTGAGACGTTGAACTAGTTGAATGTTTAGGAACCCGAACCTAAGATCGAAAGCATGGTAAGGGTAGACTTACACGTAAGTGGGTAGGATAATCTAGTAAGTTGCGAGACCCCGCCAGAATCTATCCTAAGGTTGACATAAGATCCGAAAGGTCGTGTCTTTGCCCTAAATAACTATGATTGATTGAATGATTAATTAACTTTACCCAATTTAATTGCAAAGTGAACCAGAAAATCTTAAATCCTTTTAATATCGTTAGAACCTCTTAATTTACATTATTGCATTAGTTTAGAAAACAAAAACTAACAAACCGGAATTAAAATAATTTATAATCCACTATAGATAATTTGCAATATTCATTCATCTCTCTGTGGCTTGACCCTTACTTGCTACTAGCTACTCCCTCCGATTAATTTGTTTCTTTACATTTGCTTTTTGGCACTATTCATGAGTGGGTAGAATATATAATATAATTTCCAATCTATAAAGTAAAACATAGTCCTGTGGGATCTTTTTTAAATCGTCTTAATGAATACATCAAGAATATCAAAGTTTTACAATTTATAATAATATGTAAATAAAGATAAAAACGAAACAAAACGTGCATTGGCAAGTGTGATAAAGCAAACGTAAAGAATCAAATGAATCGGAGGGAGTATTTCTTAGTCGTTTGTTAGGTTTATTTTGATATAGGTGATACGACTTTAGCCTTATCAATTTCGTATTTATTTATTTATTTTGTAGAACCAAATAATCCAAGGCACTGTTCGTAAGCAAGTCCTATCAAAATTTTCTAAGTCCTTAGAAGTCGGAATGGTGTACACAATTAAAAACGTAAGTGTCAGTAACAACACTGGGTACGATAAGGCTACTCCTGGACCTTTTCGCCTACATTTTGAATACTCCAGTAAGGCCATTCCTTTCATGGGTGAGCATTCTATAATGGAGTATGGATTTCGTTTCGCCAAGTTCGAGGATATCATAAATGCTCGCGTTGCCACGACTCATTACATAGGTATTTTTAAAGACCGTTTAATAGTTGCACGCTTATAATACTATGCCTCTTCTTACATACATTCATCGTCTCCTCTCATTCCATAACGCGGACTTGGTTGGGAAATTATTTGAGATCAGTCCCCTCATTGAAATTAAGAATGGGTTCAAATGTCGCACCATCAAACTCGAGGACGTTGAGTACGTTCTCCTGCTCATTACCTCAACAACACATTCATTTTTTATCTGTCTTTCCAGTAGTCATTCTACGACAGTGGTAACTTATTTTTCTTCATATCACAGTTGTTGCCGGATTCCTTGCACGTTGTGGAGCCCTCATTCCGTCGATCTACCGGATCTTATTAAGAATCAGCCTCAACCAAAACAGTCCAAGGTTGTCGTCTTGCAGTGCGTTGAAGTGCGCAAATATGATGGATGGCGGTTGCAGACGACTTACAATGCAACTAAGAACCACTTCGGTCTTGACATACCTGAGGTCACGACCTTCTAAACCAGGTTTGCATTCACCTCATTTCATGATTTCTATAACCATGTTTCAATGTGTCTTATATAGAAATTAGGTAAGAGTGTAATCCCCATAATGTCACCGCAGTATCTCAACTCCGACACCTAGCAACTGCCTTCATATAATAGACAAGGTTGACGAAGAGAAGGAGATAGAAATCCTGATAGTAGACTATATCAAAACGATTAACGAAATTAAGGAGAATGAGAAGGTACTCTAACCATCTTGCATTTATAATATTTTTTTTTTCAATATGAACGTTATCATATCATTTTCCCTTAATTATTTCTCACAATGATACAGCCTGGGTACTTTTACACTTATGATCGAATTATCGACCTAGAGTGCTCAAGTGGGTGGTACTACAACAGTTGCAATAGGTGTCGTTCGAAGGCATTGAAGAATGAGCAGGGTCGTTGGATGTGCACTCGGACTGACTGCGACAGAAACATTAATGGCTACAGCTCAAGTGAACCAAGGTCAGCTTCCCATTACTATCGTACCTCATTCATGACTTATCCATCTCTTTTATGCTTAGTCGACGAACTACGTAGTGTTCACCCCCCCCCCCCCCCCCCCCACACACACACACACACAAAATTGCAGGTTTGAAGTCAAGTTTTTGGTATCAGACTTTGGCGATGAGAAGATTCATTTTGTGGGTTTCGATAACCAAATTGAGGAGTTCATTGACCCTTCTGCCAAGCAAATGAGAGATAGGCTTAAACAGGTAACGACTTTCGCTCAATTAAGTTCGCAAAATTTAGGTTCCCGAGATTGCAGGTATTTTCACATTGATTTATATAAAACGAAATTTAGTTTCCATTTTGTTCACTGCTTTCTTCCACAACTATGAAAGGAGGGGGAGCAGGAAGCGATACCAGACGAATTTGAGATTTTCATCAACAAAAATTTCGTCTTCAAAATTCATATCAGCGAAAGGTACAACGTCGAACATGGCTCACATTCCTACACTATAACAAAGATGAGTGAGGACCTTGATATAATGGATAGCTGGATGGTGAAGTGCAATGACAGGGTCAAAGTCACTTTTTCCAACAAAGTTACTTGCCTTCTTTAATTTCCCTTGATTTGCCATGTTACTTAAACTGCTTCTCTTGATAAAGCGTGATATGGCAATGCTAAGGAATACTACTGAATAAATTGCAACGATCACACAGTCTGTACAGGTACATTATTTACATGATAATGTTACGTTTTGCAAAAGCAGCTTGCTAATATTACTTACAGCTTCGTGACACAGTCTTACAAATTGGAACGGTTGCTCATAATATAATAATGAAATTGCAGAAACAGCTAGAACACTTCAGGGCCTCCGCTACCAAAGACAACGACGAAGGTTCTCTGTCAAACATTTTTGTACCGAATAATGAGGTCAGTACCCAAAATCATGGGGTTACACTACTTGCACATGTATTCGCTTAATGTATAACATCCACGCATTCTTAAACTTTTCATCACGTATAGGTTGCTGATATTATTTCCCCTACTTCGACGTCCAAAGTTACCCCTAAGAAGAGGACTATTCCCGCTATTAGTTTCAACTTTGAAGACGCATTGCCTGTCGATGCAGAGTCGACCACAAAGGCCATCGAAAGCAATAAGAAGGACGACATCTAAGTTCTAGTGACCATTTTTTCCGAATATTGAAGCACTTACTCCTCGAGTTCATATCCTAGGTACTTCTACCACCTAATCTAGTTTGTTGGCGAGACTAACTACGTAACTTACTCACCTACTCTATACACCATACTGACCTTTCCGATTTATATGCAAACACTGCATCTTCCAAGTACGACATACTTAACGTCTTCCTTATATACTTTGCTAGGAAAAGATTGTTGCACGTACTCAACTCACACATATACGTTGTTGTTGTACATTTAACAAAGGATCTAAATCTCAAAAAAAATAATTGTGCAAACGTTTTTGTATAAATAATATGATATTATGATAAGTGCAACGTTGTTGTAAAATAATATAAACGTTGTCGTTGCATAAATAATAATGATATTATGAGAAGTGTAAATGTTTACACTTTTAACGGACCTTACTAAAACATTTTTGTGTAATATTTTGCAAATTGTCCTCCGCATAATTTTACAACACAGATTCAGCCGAAATTGCATGAAATAAAAATTGTTTCGCGAACACCGACTCATTCAACGTTTTATACATATATTCAATCCTCTAACTTTGGGAATGCTACAACAATATTTACTTATTATTAAATGCGATCTTTCATATCACAACAAAAATTTAATGTCTTCATTGATAAAATAACCAAATTCTAATTATGTTTCCTATGACAACTATGATAAAACAATGGACATGTCCATTACAATTCCTCACTCCACCACATATTTCGTTCATATATATACATACATTGTGCATTATATGTAAAACCACCCAGTTTTATACACTTTTTCATCTATATATTTACACGCAGTAATGGTACGTTCTTCCACCAACATTCCTTCCGAGTATTCCTTCTCAAATAACGTACAACACGATGACCATGGTAAGGCCTCCTTTAACTTATCCTGCATCCCACACTCTATTCTCCCCGTTTTGTTCGCCTAGAAAATTGGTCATCCATATGACACATGTCGAAATAACTCATATCTTTTCATGTGAAAGAAAACGTTCCTCCCACTACCAACACAAATACTGTATATTGTGACCACATTGGAGATGCAGACCAATCCAATCGAACGAAGGGAAAACGAAATCTCAAACCGTCGTTGGTAAGCCGGAGCTCAAGTAAGTGTTACGTTTGATTACATCTGTTGCAAAATACTTTCTGTTAAATTCATACAACTACCCGTCGTTGCCTCACAGTTAATCGTCGTAATACTCTTGGCGACATAACAAACTCAAATCGGTATCGTGGCCTTAACACCAGCAATGGAAACGTCATATCGCAACGTCCATAACAAAGTATATTCTTCTCCCCTACCTCCACATTAAATTAGTATCAAGTACTTGACAAAAATGTTTTGGGGCACACTCAAATAACATTCCGTAATGGAGAACCACGTCATGTGCGTGAGAATGATCGCTCAAACTCTAACAACCAGAATGGAGACAAATATTTGTTCTCCTCTTCACGTGAAGGTGTTGTATGATACTCTCTTCGGCACTTTCATCCAGTGCATTTAAGTGTCTCCTAACTGTATCAGTTAGTGATACGTGTTCGGAGTACCTAGTACACCTTCATTTAGTTTCCTTTGCATTGACAGGTACAGTAGTTCCAGGCATTCAACAAAATTGTTCCCATGAAACTCGACCGCTTAGCGTCACCCACCAACAACATGTCCCGCATAATTTCACTTCACCGTTCGACAGTCAAGGAGGTGATATACTTACTTACCACTACTTTTTCAATGCCGGTAATCTAAACATTTTCAAATGTTATCACGTGTTTGCGTTAATTATCTTTTCCACTAAGACAGGTCTCAAACCTTCACATACAAAAGTATGTCAACAGTTACTACACCGCACAAATTGCGAGGCACGGTCGCAGACGTATTCTTGACGAGCATAGGGCAATTAAGTACGGTCACCCACTACGCCGTACACCACACCGTATTTTTGGACTACAGGTTGACCCAAAATGGAGGGCAAAGCTTGCCAGACATAGGAGACACATTATTGGCGCAGAGAGGACCGCAACTCCGAACGTTGATTTTCTAAATTTGACACCTTCATCCCAACCAAAACAATATCTGCGCCCCATAATTTGAGACCTATTTGCGAAAATGGCGTACATATATTGAATTAACAATCAAATACGTTAGTGACGTTTTTTTCCATCTTTTTTTGTGTCTTTACAAGCACATTGAACGGTACGCAGTCTCTGACAACTCCCAACACGTTCTAGAGTTGTTTAACTGCAGCAACCATATTATCTCCCTCTTCCGTAGCAAGGCATTTTGATAGAGAAAGTGTGATCCATAGCCTCGCGCACGATATTTTTAGTTTGGGTTCCTCATCTTCGTCCACTAGAGCAGATGAATTATTAGCTGATGGTTGGTTGATTATGTCATGTAGTGAATTACCATGTTATCATAAATCAACTCAAATTTGTATCAGTAAACTCGAATTAGTGGGTACACACATATTTATTTGACACACTCAATGTTGCACTGTCTCAGAATGGATAGGTTATTTTGACATTGGCGATCCCGAATACTCCTGCAAGAAGTGTGCCGCACAGTTGTGGTACGACGAAAGGGATTGGATGGACCGAAGACAGTTGGTTCCTACCTTCACAATTTTTTGTAAAGATGGTATTGTCGAGATGCCTTACCTCCAGCAATCGCCACAGCCGCTAATGGACTTGTTGTCCGATGTCCATCCAAAAAGTTGTCATTTCAAAGACAACTTTTGATCGTACAATAATGGGTTCAATTGGTGGCAAGATTGACCACTCTGTAACGCGGGTAGAGGTCCATATACTTTCAGACTGAGCGGGCAAAACAGCCATCGTATCGGCAGCCTGTTACCCGTCGATGATAGCCTAAATTCTGTCAACTATATATATACAACACGGAGGATGAAATATCAAATAGGACAAATACACTTGGGTATGTTGACATATAAATATCCGATTTTTTTTCTTCTTTTTTATAACCGTATTCACTAATGTATAATCCGCGGAATATCAATTTTTTTAAAAAGTGTAGTAAGTACAACGCAAATAAGTTAGATGGGAGGCTTATGACTGAACTCAAGAAGATGCTCGACAAACACAATCCCTTGGTCAAGTCGTTTAGGTTGGATTCGAGACCGCCTTGCGGACGCTACTAATATGGAAGAAATTAGGTTGCGTCTTATTAGCGGCAGACATTTGGATGGCAAGATTTATAGCATGCCTTCTGTATCTGAAGTCGCTGCTCTAATAGTTGGAGACATTGAGGATACGATAGACAGTCGTGACATTATTGTTGAGGAGAAATCTGGGAAACTACAACGCATATCAAAACTCCATCCATCGTACCTCGCTCTCAAATCCCGAAACAAGGAGGAACAAACTCACACTTCGTGAGTGGTTTGCGTTTTGTTTAATGGACAGACCCCCTGAAACAATCCACCATTCTAAACGGCGCTAATCTCTTCCAGCAGTTCATTTTCGACGAATACACCATGGTAGAGGCATAGAGGCTCCTATATTTTAGGCTAAACCAACCTAAGCTCAGGTCTGAAAACTACAAACAACTTGCGGCCTCGGTTGAAAACGGTGTCACTGAACATGGATCATCGGGTGTGCGTTACATTGTTCCGTCCAGTTTCCTTGGTGGGAAAGGCTATATGAGAGAGAACTATCATGACATTATGGCAATTTGTAGGTTGTGCGGTTATCCCGATTTGTTCATCACTTTCACTTGCATTCCAAAACGGTTGGAAATATTGAGGTTCGCGAAGGCCAGGGGCGTTAAACCAGAACACAGGCCTGATATCTTGACTAGGGTGTTCAAAATGAAACTCGAGTAGCTCATTAGAGATTGCAAGGATGGTCTCAATTTCGGGCGGACACGGGCAGGTATGTCAACCCTTTTCCTCTTAATCGTTTTCACCACTACCATCCTTATTTGATTACGCAATCGTTTCTCAGTACCTACTTCATCCCTGAGTTAGATGGTCATTCTTCATTTACTTGCACTCAACTAACGTTTTTTCCCTTTTATGAGTCTGAATCGTTTAACAATTGTCTACACTATCGAATTTCAAAAACGCGGTCTTCTGCACGCACATCACTACTACAAATGAGCACTTGGTCCACGGCTGAATTCGTGGCAAAAGTGCTAAATTTTCGTGGCTAAAGTACTTTGCCACGGAAAAATCATACGTGGCGCAAGTGGCCGTGGCGAACAAATAGCCACAGAAAAAAACCGTGGCAAGTAATGATTTAATTGCCACGGAGTCTCCCGTGGCTAGAATTAAATTTTTGCCACGGGTTATCCCGTGGCTAATTATGCTTGTGACGAAACATTTATTTCAGTGAAAATATATAATAAATTAATTAATAACCGTAAGAATTCTCTCAAGCACAATTTCACCAATCGCACGCATCGAAGAGCCTTCCCAGGAGGTCACCCATCTTAACACTACTCTCACTCAAGCACGCTTAACTGTGGAGTTCTTATGGCCAGCTACCAGAAATGAATTTGAACTTTGTTGACATAATCATTGTTTGAATTCCTTTAAAATATTTTTTTTCCACGAACTACATTTACTTTTGAGTAATTAATTGATTTTTCCCCCAATGATTTACTATTTATGATTAAAAAATTGATCTGGTAAAAAAAATCAAGTTTTGAAATTGACTTTCGGACTCATGATTTCATTAATTTATCGATATTTGTATTTTAATTTCTTTTTTTCACGTTCTTTTATTGCTAGTTCTTTCGATATGTTTTTTCTTTTCGTTATTGGCTTAATTATATATTTTATTTGCTTTAAGCTATCGGTCGTTATTTTATTTCATTAGTTTTTATCCTCATTGAGTTTCCTCTTGTCTACTCTATGTTTTACCAGAATTTTATTTTGCATTAAATTAATTTTGTTTTATATTCATTTTTTAAAATCTCTTCCAAATAATATTATTGAATAATTATTGAATTAGACAGTTGACGATAAATTAATTTTTTATTTTCTCACTAGTGATCCTTAATTATTAGATTTTCTTACATGTATTTGTTAGTTATTTGTTTTTCTCAATTATACCTCTCGTTTTTTGAAAAATAATTTTAACTAATTATTAAACTTAGGTACGACTTTTCAAAACATTAATCTTTCTTCCAAACCAAATAACTTGAAAACAATTAATTTACAAAACTAATCATTATTTTCACAGTCAAAGTTAATTTCATAAAAAAAATATTGATCGATTAGAATTCTTAAATATGAGTTAAAAAAATTATTTTTTTCACACTGAAAATATTGTAAGAAAATAAATCAATAATTTGAAAAAAAATAATACAACGCTTGAAAGTTGCTGTCATGAGTCATGCTCGGTCCCTTTCTTTTAAAGTTTTTTTTGTCTTCAAAAGAGGTTTAATACATGTGAAAAAATTAATTAATTAATTAATTAAGCGATAAAACTGAAAGATCTCAAATAATATTAGACATGTCAATGATGGATGATAAATCAACCATCGCCTTAAGGTTTTGGTTGAGGCCCGTTTATATTCTATTTGTCAAATTAAGAGAAATCAATGACTTCAAAAATTATGATTAGTTGAAAATCAACAAATTAGACAACCAAAGTTTTCTTTACTTGTATTTTGTTTTACAATTTTTTTAAAGTTAATAAAAGAATAACAATTTTTTTTTGAGTAATAAAATATTTTCAAATTTAAATTTTTTATTTAATTTCATATTCTATAACTTTAAATTTTAAGGAATTGTTTAAGACCAAAATTTTACATTTGGCTTAACTTGAAAGCAATTTATTAAAGTTTAAAGAACCACATTAGCCACATGCGTTTATTACATCAGTGGCTAAAAAATAACTTCGTCATGGAAGTTAATTACATCGTGGCTAAAAAATATTTACCACAGAACAAATTCGTGGCTAAATATATTTTTGCCACGGGTGTGACAACTTTCGTGGCAAGAGTGATTATTGGCCACGACTTTAATAAAATTTGTGGCGCAAGTGAATTTTAGCCACGGGAAAAATTGTTCCGTGGCGTATTTTTTTTCTCAGGTAGTGAATCAAAATTTTCCCGTTGCTAGGTAAAAATTAGCCACGAATAACAAATTACCGTGGCATAATTCGTGGCGCAAGTGGCAATTTGTTGTAGTGCATATTCTTCTTTTTCTCAACCGTGAAGACAAATACCCCGTAGCGGAGGATGTCGACGGCATTATTAGTGCCGAACTGCCAGACCGAAACGACGATCCGTTGTTGTTCAAGGCTGTAACTAATCTCATGATTCATTGCCCATCTGGCCAAGCTAATCCGAAAGTCGTATGTATGGATCTAGGTGTGTGCAGAAAGAGATTTCCCAAGCCATTTAGTGACCGAACATTAACAGTGATGGTTATCCACTTTACAAAAGAAAAGATACAAGTATTACTTTCGACAAGGAAGGGGTGCCAATCCACAACGGTTATGTAGTTTCTTACAACCCTGATTTACTGCGGCGGTACCGTGCGCACATCAATGTTGTGTGGTGCAACCAAGCAAGATCCTTTAAATACATGTTTAAGTACATCAACAAGGGCTATGACAGGGTGACGATCGGTGCATCTACCAGGACGACTACATGTGATGTAGACCGGATTCAAGAGTATTACGACTGTCAATACATTTCTCTATGCGAGGCTGTTTGGAGAATCTTTGGTTTCAAAATCCATTACAGAACACCTCCTGTACAACGGTTGGACTACCACTTACCGAATGAACAGAACGTCATCTTCAATGACGATGATACGTTGGAAGAGGTTGTAGCTAGGTCATGTGGTGCACGAACTAAGTTCATAGCTTAGCTAGACTACAATAAGAGACATCCAAATGGACGTAATTTAACTTACTCTCAGTTTCCGAACAGATACCTATGGCCTAGTCAGGACAAAGAATGGGCTCCTAGGAAAATGGGATTTACAATTGATAGAATGTTCCATATGTTTCCAACAGGTGGCGAGAGGTACTACATGCAGACCTTACTGAATTTCGTCAAAGGTCCAACCTCATACGAGGATATTCGAACAGTTAATGGCGTCGTTCACCCAACTTTCAGAGATGCTTGCTACGCTCTTGGATTACTCGGTGATGACAAAGAGTATATCGACGCGATAGAAAAAGCTAGTTACTGGGGATCCGGCAATCATCTATGCAATCTTTTCGCCAGACACCTACACTCCAAAAGTCTGATCAAGCCTGAATATTTTTGGGAAAAGAGTTGGTGCTTCCTGACCGAAGATATTCTACACATGAGACGCGGGCAGCTTCATAACTATGGTAGTAACTCTATACCCTCTTCACTGAGTTGATTTGTTTGTAGGTTTTTATATTTGTCGATATAGTATGTTGACTTCAATTTTATTATTTGGCAGATTTGTTAATGACAAAGGCGGAGTTAAAGAACTACGCCCTTTCTGAAATAGAGCAGTCTCTTCTACGCAATGGTACCGGCCTAAAAAAATTTGATAGCATGTCGTAATCAGATTTCGAAGTAGCTGCATTGCACAGTAATCGGTTAATATCAAATGAACGGTTCTTACGATATAGAGGAATAGACCTGTATACATGATACATGTGTAGCATCTTTAACCGCTGAGCAGCGGTCCGTGTTTGATGAAATCATGCATGCAGTCAAGCAAGGGAATGGCGGATTGTTCTTCCTATACGGTTACGGCAGAACTGGGAAAACATTCGTGTGGAAGACATCGTGCGCTGCCATCAGAAAAGATGGCGACATTGTCTTGCTCGTGGCGTCCAGTGGTATTGCTGCAATACTATTACCCGGGGGTCGTACAACCCACTCTAGATTCAGCATACCCATCAACGTCGATGAGGATTCTACATGCTCTGGCATTAAACCAGGTACCGATCTTACAGAGCTCATATTGCACACGAAACTTATTATATGGGATGAAGCGCCCATGGTGCACCGTCACTGTTTGGAGGCATTGGATCGTAGCCTTCGTGACATAGCGAGGTTTGCAAATGACGGTGATACAGACCAACCATTTGGTGGTAAGGTCGTTGTTCTCGGGGGAGATTTTAGACAGATTCTTCATGTTTTACCAAAAGGTAGCTGTCCGGATATAGTACGGGCATCCATTTCCTCATCTCCTCTGTGGCGATACTGTAAGGTAAGTGAATAGTCCAACTTCACCAATAATTGACTCTCAGACTTTTCCTAAATTACAGTATGCACTTATACGGACGTCTATGAATTAGATTATCGGTTAGTCCTATGGATATATCAGTTACCCATCAGTCGTCATTACTCTATTAACTTTACGCGTCGAAATGTTTGCAGGTTCTGGAGTTAACAAGGAACATGCGACTTGAGGTTGGCCGAGATGAACGAGAAATTGCTGAATTGAATGAGTTCTCGAGATGGATTTTGGATGTAGGCAACGGAGTTTCTGGGGGACCAAATGACGGCACCTGCAAGATTACTCTACCGGAAGACATCCGTATTAAAGACGATAAAAACCCACTGCAGGCTATTGTACGTATCATATTCCCAAATCTTGCGGGAAAGCTCAGAAACACTGACTTCTTCCAAGAGAGAGCAATTTTAGCATCCACACATGATGTCGTCGAGGAAATTAATGATCACATAATGTCTTTACTACCTAGCGCCGAGAGAGTTTACCTAAGTTCTGATGAAATAAGTAAGGACGAGATAAGTCCTATTGTGCAGCAGATATACTCTACTGAATTCCTTAATACAATTGGATCGCCCGGACTGCCAAATCACCAGCTACGCTTAAGGTTGGGTGCATTATTATGCTTTTGAGGAATATTGACCAAGCCAACGGTCTTTGTAACAATACTAGGTTGGTCGTTACAGAATTGGGTGACCGCGTTATTGCTGCAACCGTTATCTCCGGAACGACAAAAGGAACGAAGGTCTTCATTCCGAGGTTGACAGTTACTGCTTCCGATGATACCAAATCCCCAATAAAGTTCGAGAGACAACAGTTTCCGGTTTCTGTGTGCTATGCCATGACCATTAATAAAAGCCAAGGTCAGTCCTTTAAGCACGTCGGACTTTATTTACCTCGACCTGTGTTCACGCACGGTCAGCTATATGTTGCTATATCAAGGGTCACCAGTAGGCACGGCTTGAAAATTATGATTCCTTTATCAGAGACAGCTGTCGATGATGCTGGACACAGTACAACAAGCATCGTGTACAAGGAGGTTTTCAGTCGCGTGAAGTAGCAATGTCTCATTTACAAATTATGTATCACAAAAGCCAAAAGAATCAGATGATGTGTGTACTTTTACGTCATAATCAACTGCTCGCAAGCGCTTACAATATCATACATATGTGTACATGTACTACTGCCTCTAATCTTATTCACTTTGAAGTGTAGTGGTCTGCTCCATTTCTTAGACGAAATTGCGTAGTACGGTACCAATTCCGACTAATCTATTTTCCAGGTGACCTCTATTTCTTAGAAATTATACCTTCAGGTTGAAACGCACAATGGAGAACATAATTTGTACGCCATTATAAAAATAGATTCAAAACATAAGTATTCTCAATTGAAGATCCCTGCGTCGCATCGTTCACAATTATACAAATATTTACGGTCAATACGTTCAAGTAGATTACCTCGGTTTCGTAATCTCCAACGAAACATATAATTGAAATACATAAATTGGTGGTAAACGAAGACGTTAATGAAATCAGTTGGCTTACCCAACCTGATACCGTGCCGTTTACATAAAACTTCTTATATTAACTTGCAGTACGATAATATTTCATACAAATACACTACCTGAGATATATTACTCCCTCACATGGTGTTCGATACTGATTCCAGGAAATTTTGTCCATGAACTTGGACGGAAATTACTAACGACGGTTAGTTTAATGTTACAACCGATTGTCAGCCACAAAAAAAGGTACTAACCACACCGACAATGAACATGAAAACTAACGGCTTATAATTCGATGCTGGAGTTCCAACTACTGCTACTAACCGCATACCTGACAACCTGAAACACAACCACTTCTAGACCCTCATGTTTTAGAACTCTAGGTACTCATCGGCAAGCACGTTCATCACGCAAACATATGTCGAAACTGGATCTTTGTCAGCATCAGCATAACCATTCACTTTGTCATCATCTGGCACCATCATGTAAGTTATTTCCTTCTTCGTGTACACGGTATCCTCTTCACATGCCACTCAAGTGTGCGGACCAGCGGTTGAGTCAAGCTGATTCTCATAATCAGCCTTCCATTTCCCAGCCCTCTCAAATAATGCACGTTGCAGCTTGAACACCTGCCTGTAATTGACCAAACCAGACTCAAACTTCAGTACGATGGACCTCATGAAATTCTTAGTCCGACTATTCCATATTGGTCGGAACTGCTTCACAGGGTACCCAAGACGTACTAGTTCCTCTCTGATGCACCTGAAACTCCTCCCTATCACTTTGTTACCTTTCTTCTCATAAGGCAAGCTATGCATTATTATTTGGGGAGGGTAGCAGTACTCAGTAGACATTTTCAAAGATTGAATTTGGGGTTTCACTTGGTTTTGCTTATGTGACAATTAAAGATAAAACCCAATTTATAGAGTTTCAAATTTTACCATGCAATTAACAGATGTTGATTGGTTTGACAGATGTAAATTTATGTAATTGGTTAAATCAACCTAATTAATTACACGTAATGGTTGAGTACAATAAAAAAAATCAACCTAATTAATTACCACTTTGAAGAACAGTGTTTGTGATGGTTAAATCTCATTAAAGTTCTTTTTATAGATGTGGTGGGAAGGTAACTTATGCAAGCAAAATATCACATCGTACTATTGAGTTAAGAGGTGAATTGCCAAGAAGTTTACCTTTTCATGAAGTACTCCATCGCAGAGTTTCTTCCAATCTGCGAGAGACCATCAATTCTCATCGAAATTGCTGAGAAATCACTATTGCACATTTGACTACTCAATTCAGCAAACAGATTTCCTGGGCAATTGAATTAGGGACAATTTAATTGGATTCTTTTTTCTACTGCGTGAAGAAAAGAATTTCCGCAGGTCCGTGAAGAGATCTTAATGGTGAAATGTAATTTGATTCTCTGAATGACGAAATCAAATTTCTGGCAACACACTTTGGGAAGGGGAAAGTGTATCTCACAAAGAATATTGTGGACCATTAATGTGTTGGGTAAACTGTCTAAGTTTCGACTTTATTCTATTTTTACGACCCACCTACTAACACTACGTGTGAGGATGAATGTTTTGTCGATAATCTGAAGCAGAACCTTAGACGACACGTTACAGCGGATTATATATGATTAGTACTCACTTTTAACTCTTACGAAATACTTATTTCCCATTACTGTTATCTAACATATTACTCACTTACAATTTTCACCTCTTAGGTACTCCCTCCGAGTTTCTAATATTGACACGTATTCCTTTTTTGGCTGAGTTTCATGTGGTACACCGTTTTCATTTTAGACCATAAATGTGTTGTTTACATTAACCACTAGTTTATTCAAATTTGTGCAAATTATCCACGACCCGTATCTTGGATATCAAAAGATACTCCACATATCACTCTTTAGTTTACATATCTAATTCACGTTTGAAGTAGTTAAAAATTACACGTCGTTATTGTAAACCACAAGGCAACATAGCTCTTTTGGAACTTACCCCGTGATTTTATCACGGGTTGTATACTAATCGTAGTATAATTGTACCACATTGAAAGATTATAAATCGAAGGGGATGATCCTTTGATTATAAATTGAAGTCATTATTGATTCTTAGATATCAACTATCAACCTAAATATTTACCGAGTATTGTCTTAAAGAGAGATATTACGAGTTTTAAATACAATGTACGCGTATAATTTAATTTGACGTTTACCGCATATATGACCTCATAAAAAACAAATTCACGTATGTGGATAGTATTCCTTTACTATTAGACATACTCTTATCTTCGACTTACTTTCTACTGTTGCATAGTCTCACAAATTTATGTCATTATCATTGTCACTAAAAACCGGTATGTTCATCGCACGGCCTTTCCAACTATTTAATGTGAATAAGGAAAGATGGAAGAAGACTCGTCATAATAGGAGGGAGTACTATTTTTTTCAAAATGACCTAAAAATATTGGAGACGGTATTTGGTAAAAGCCCTCTAAAAAATATTTGACACAGGGCAAATCCCCTATTCACTAAAACAAAAACCAAGGGGCAAAGACGTCATTTCAACTTTCCCGCCTAAATCTACCCTTCATTATCTCAATTGGGCTTGACAAAATAAACTTTTAACCAAATACTCAAGTACATTACAAGCCCAGTTCTGCAATATCCATTCATAAAATAATCAAAAAGTATTACATCTATCAATTTTTATCAATTATACTAATTTGAAGAAAAAAATGTAACATAATAACAAAAAAATCTCATACTTTTTAATAGCCATGTGAAACAGGTCGGACGGGTCAAGTTATCTGTGTTGGACATAATACGAATTGGGTTAAATACATGTCACGGGTCAATTAGGGTTAGAATACTAGACTTATACTTCATAATTTATGACGCCTTACAATTTATCAATTAAAAATTAATTTTTTAATATGTAATCACATTAAATATCACTAATGGTATAAAATTCAATATAAAACATATTGGTCAATAGAATGAGGCATAAACTTATTGAAATAAAATATTTAACTTATTATTAAAAAATATTTTATTATTAAATGCTATTAATTATTATTTTTAATTTTTTTTTTGTAGTTTACAATATTAAAGTTGATAATTTTAAAATATAACATACTCATATAAATACGAAGAGCAAGTAATATTGTAATAATTATAATTAACAGATTATTTCAGGTTTAAGCCAAACGGGTCGCGGGTCAAAATTTTAGGGTCTTGACTCTTCAGCCTAAAAAAAATGGGTCGAGTTTATGAGTCGAATCGAAATTTGACAAATTATTATTTACTAATTTAAAGATCCCCTATCTTATCATAATCTACGAAAATTTAGAAACAAATCAATTACATAATAAGAATACTATACTAAGCATAATAAGAATACTAATTTTGAATGTGATCTAATTTTTTTTTCCCAACTTAAAATAAGTAAAAAAGGGCATCTAATACTATTATTTCTTACTTATATTATGACCTTATTATGTGGCATAAACTAGACCTGACCTGATTCATTTGTCAAAAATATACTGTACTTTTTTTTATATAAATTATGAATGTCATATAAAGAGAAAATAAATTCGTAAAGAATATATTGTACTTATTATATGACTAATCATATTAGTAATTTTATATTCATGTTGTCCTAATAGAATAATGTTAATCTATACATAAAAACAAGGTAGTGAGATAAAATTTATTTTTATTATGCTTAAAACAAAAAGTTGAGGGTAAAATTTATCCAAAGCATAAACGGTTGACTGAAACACTAAAAACATAATAATGTAAATGAATGACTTAGACCGAGAGAATATATTTTTGTAAGTCACTAAACTATTTGTATATACAAAATTTTAAAAAACCGTGCATAGGCACGGGTTTTGCACTAGTAAATATTATTTGACGACCTTGTGTACAGTGTGCTTCTAACGATTATGGTGACAACCTGTTATAAAAGAGTCTGTGACCGATCAAAGGCCGTTGTTCTTCTTGACGTGGTCCCTTAAAGCGTGTCATACATTATCTTTGATAAAATCAATCTTTGCCCCCTTTTCGTTTTTTCCCCTAAAAAGTATTGAAATAAAATTGAGCCGTTGGGTAACAAATTTAAAACTCCCCAGTACGGCAGTACCCCCTAATCCCCCTGTAACAAACACAAATTAAAAACTCCAAACTCTCAGATCATTCCTTTAATTCCTCCACTTTTCTCCTTACGCTCCCCGCTGCCGTCCTTCTTTGTAGGTAGTTAGTTACGGAGGTATCTGTCACTTTGTTATAACGGATCAAATATAATTCATTTACGTTGAAAAGACAACATATTACTCTTTTGTTGTGTTTTTTTGTCTTTTTCTATGTAAATAAGTTGTATTTGACTGATTATAAGAAAATGACGGAAGAATTTGTGCTTTACATTTTCTTCTAGCTAATCCCCTCTGTACTATATCAATCCATTTTCCTTCCTACCCATATCTTCCATCCTTATACAACAAGCTCCAAATACAATTAATTTCAGGCCTTTCTTTAATTACTTGCATATATAATTGGTAACCTTTGATTATATATTCTACATAGAAAGATGACAAATAATCCACTTAGTTCAATACTTGATGCAAACAGATCATTCTCAATTCCCCTTATATTTTCGTCCAGCAGCGCTAGCCAATCCAGCAACAGCGAGACGAGTCAAGATAGTCCGTTTAATCTTTCGAGGCGATTCGACATTATTCAAGACATTCCATGCAACAATAATAATAAAGTTTGGGGAGGAGGGTCAAGAAGAACATATAAACTCCTGGACGTACTTTCGGGTCATGTTGGAGGAGTTTCATGTTTGGCGTTATGTGGGGAATTTGTGTTGAGTGCATCACAAGGCAAAGATATAATTGTATGGCAACAGCCGGATTTACGACAATTCACCAAATTCGGGTCAGGAGAGGGGTCGGTGAAAGCCCTGGTAACGGTAGGAAATAAAGTGTTTACGGCCCACCAAGACAGTCGAATACGGGTGTGGAACGTTTCGAGGCGATCCGAAAACCTTTTCAGACTGGTGGACACGCTTCCTACGACCAAGGATTACCTAGGCAAGTTTATGAATGAGAGGAATTACGTGCAGACGAGAAGGCATCACAAGAAATTATGGATACAACATGCGGATAGTATTTCTTGTTTGGCGGTTGACGACAGCCGCGGCTTCATTTATTCGGGTTCATGGGATAAGACGTTGAAAGTGTGGAGATTGTCTGATCTAAGGTGTCTGGATTCGGTGAAGGCCCACGATGACGCTATAAATGGACTGGTTGCTAGGAATGGGAAGGTGTTTTCGGCGTCCTCGGATGGGAAGATTAAGGTGTGGGGAAAGGAGGAGGAGGGGGACGGGGGGAAGAAAAGCGGGTCGAGGAGGTCGCTACTGAGGCTGAGGGGGGTTTTGGAAGGGCATAAAGATATCCCGATAAACGCGATAACTGATGAGAATGATAGATTTTATGGAGGAGCGTCGGACGGGTACTTGATGGGGTGGGAAAGGAGGACGGAAACGGAATGGAAGGTGGTGGTGGAGGTAAAAGCACATGAGATGGCTGTGCTGTGTTTAAGTGTAATGGGGGACATTTTGTGTAGTGGATCAGCTGATAAGAGCATATGTCTATGGAAAAGAGATGTAATTAAGGGTGGATTAAACAAAGTTGGTGTGATTAGAGGTCATCAAGGAGCAGTTAAGTGCTTGCAAGTATCCCCTAATTCTGTAGGAGATGGATTTTTGCTCTATAGTGGTAGCCTTGATAAATGCCTCAGAGTTTGGTGGGTTTCCAAGGACATTAATAATCAAGACCAAGAATAACATTTTCATCAAAAAAAATGGTTTTTTTTTTCAAATGAAGGGAATTAATTGATGATTTGCTTTCGATGTGGTTGCACTACAAATCATTTTTGTAAAGAATACGTCAAACATGATCATTCGTTATATTAGAGTATTGGTAAAAGTTATGTCCAAATTTCTTTTACTTTTAACCTTTTTTTTTATTTTATTTATTTTATACGGAGTAATAAACCTATACTTCGTATATAAAATGACTTACGGAGGCTGAATACCGCAACATCAAGGATGCGTTTCCTTGATCTCCTTTGTCCGTTATCAAAGATTACCACTATTTATTTTCAGCCAAGTCTACTAATACATATCCAAATGGACATTCATTTTGTCCGCAGAAAGGTTGCTATTGGTCACGTACAGTTCTTCACGTTCCATCTCGCTAGTACGTCGACATTTTCAGCAAAAGGCCTTCCACGTGTTTTATTCGTTGACTTTCGTTCCAAGCTCAACATTTGCCTAAATACTGTTTCGGCTGCAGAGGTGATATTCTATTTCAATATTGTATAGTTAGTGCGATTTTTGTACAATGCTCCCAACTAGATATATCTTGTAACCCTATCGATATTAATAGAATTACTCACGGATTAATATCCTATAGTGTGGTCAGCAAAGGGGGGCACAGACGTCGATGTGGCGAGGGTGGCTGGCGTTGAAGGGTTATTGTAGTTAGGTGAGGACGTTGGATACAATTTAGAAAGAGTACTGAATGAAAATTTCATGAAAAAGTGACTGCAAATTTAATGGAAGATGAAGATACAAAGGGAAGACGTATAAACAACAAAGCTGGAATTAAGTTAAGTTGCAGGGCGAAGAGCCTGAATTGGGCAAAGGACAACCAAAATTACACCTAAAAAAGTGCGACTACAAAAAGATGGAAACATCTGGTAGTTGATATTCACCTATCACAGACACTTAACTTTCCAAAATGATTGTCGTCCCTCCTCCCTTGCCGCTGCTTTCCCTTTCGTGATTTGTTGATTATCGTCCGCTGTAAGAAATGAATTTCGAAGGTCAAACATTTGGACAGCTTATACAGCTAACAAATTACTGTAGTAGTAACAAAAGATCTTAGCATTAACTTGAACAAAGTATGAGCCTCAGTTAATAAATGAAGAATGTATTATTGTTATATCCGCAGGGATATATTTAGATTCTTACTGTATTATCCAATCCATAACAAGTAAACATCTATCCTAACTTAAGGGTGACACTCATGAGTCGCAACACCCAATGTCCTACCAAGTTACCATATGTGTCTGTGTCTGTGTCGTCCATGGGTGACAGCATAAGAAAGAAGAAGACCAAAATGGGAAACATACAGAAACCTGCATTGCATTGACTGACTGACTGACTCACCCCATAACATCCTCATCAGCTGAGCCATTAGCCATTGCTACTCTGAGCCTGATCACCCCTTTCACATAACTTCTCAATCTCGGTCGTCGTCCTATCTATCATCTCCTTCTTCTACACCTCTAAATCCCGCTGAAACTCATCCTCTCCAATTCCATTATATGATGCCTCTTACTGTCCTCTACCTTCTCATATATCTGCCCAACCCTCTGAATCGACTCAGACAACATCCTATATGTCTCCTCCGCCTCCACTGCATCTTCCTCCTCTTACTCCTCCTCCTCCTCCTCCTCCTCATCATCATCATCATCATCATCATCATTCTCGTCTTCCTCCTCATCATCACTATTATCGTCCTCATCGCTCTCCCCGTACTCTGAATTCCCAGGGCTATCCCGCATCTCATCAAGGGCATTAGAGTGGTCCAAGTACACCCTAGGATTCATAAACACAAACTCCCCAGAATCGACACCGCAAGCCAACCCACATTGCTCCTGCTGCTGCAATTGCCGAGGCGACATTGTCATCAACCCATCCATCTTTTTATAAAACACCCACTTACTAATCCCACCTCCTAAACCACCCCATTTAACCTTCTCCCTCTTATACTTGGCCTTCAACACATTCAACCTGTTTCGACAATCTGAAACCTCAAGCTTCAACCGCGTCGCCTGAGAAACTCGCTCCGCAACATCGGTCCAGTCGTCCGACCGGAGACTACTCCGCCCGAGCTGGAGAAACCGTTCCCCCCAAATTTCCAAGAGGACGAAAGTAGCCTGGTCGGACCAATTGGCGGTCTCCGCAGGTGCAGGGGTAAAATGGTAATTTAGAGTGGAAAGTTTGCGGTGTTTACGAGGGTGGCGCGTTGGAATTTGGTGGCGGAAGCGATGGCTGCGGTAGTCCTCGTCGTTGTTATCTTCATCGTTGTTGCCGGAGTCGCCGGAGTCGTTAAATGATGCCAAACCGGTGTCATCTTCGCCGTAATCGCGTTGGTATTTCGATCGGCGAGGGTAAGGGTAGCTTGATCGGCTATCATGGAGGCTAATTGGGAATTTTGGGGAAGCAAAGAAACCCTAGGAAAGAGAAAAAGCTACGACAGCGGCCAGCAGGGGCACAACGGTTTACTTAGACCATTCCCAAGCAAGTGTCAAGTTAATTGGGTCATCACCCATTTTTTCTCTTAATCCTACTTTATTTATCTTGACCATCTATACCCTCCCATCCAGAAGATCATGACCTAGGGTCACCAACCCAATTATTTCTCACTTTTCAATATATTCAATCATTTTCATATTCTCCACCTCACCAAAACTTCTCTTACTTTTGCAATTATTATTTTTAATTTTGTAATTTGTAAGCTTGATAATTTTTTTTACTACTCTAATTTTGTTAATTTGCTATTAAATTAAAAAAAAGTACTTTTATAAAAATCAAGTTATGAAACATTACTATATTTAATACGAGTAATAAACTCCAACTCAAATCAATAGCCCCTAAACTTTATTAATTAATCTATTTTTTTATTATTACACTAAAAACCAAGAGAAAAAAATAATTTTTAGGATTATTTTCATGTTTGCATAATATTTTTACCTCAAAAAATATATAAAGTATATATGGTGCTTATTTTGTAGCCCCATAAATATTAAAAAAGATTTAGAGTATATATTTTAAATATTTTTTTTACAAGAATATTTTAGATGTTTTAAATTTAGTTGAAATACTACCTCCCATCCAAACAATCCTTTACATAGGATTTCTCATCAATATTAAGAAAAGTGGTAAAAAGTAAGGGTATTATTGATAAATCAAATGGTGTTATGGGTCCACCAAGATTAAAGTATGAAAAAAGTAGTGGCATTTTGTGTAAATAGAGAAAGAATATGAGGATTATAAGGTAAAATCTTTTGCCAAAAGGGGAATGTAAAGGATTGATTGGATTGTCCATTTATAGTAAGTGTAAAGAATTGAATGGATGGGAGGGAGTATAAAATAAGTTGAAAATATTGATAAAGGTGAGAGAGTGTCAACCATCCCATGGTCCCCATTGTTGAAGGAGGTCATGACCTTCCTTAAGAAAGGTCATCTCATGACCCCCTTCTCCCTTGAGTCATGTTAATCTTTTATATAATTAGTAATTAGGGTGACCTTGAGGGTCATGACCTTCCCCATCCACCTTGCTTGGGGATGGTCTTAGACCGCCTACTGCTGCGCTTTAATCACCCACTTCATGCTTTCAATTTCTATGCGGTAAGCCACTCCACGTAAATTGAGTCATAGTGTTAAGATTACTAGAGGGCTTTGTGTTCCATTTTCACATGCGACAGATTGTCCTCTTCTCTAAAAAAAAAAGAAAATAATAACACCCTCCTTCCCAATTACTCCGTATTTGTTTGCCTAGATAAAAAAGTGACTAAGACGTCTTAAAATGGAACACACATTCTTGTTTGCTTCCATCACAAATTTTTAACAGGTGAAGTATTATATTAAGATCTCGTTTGATTACTCTCCTACTTCCCGGGAATGGAGTTGTTTGGTTACCCAAAATGAAAAATAGGGGAACGCAAACTTCCACCATGAGTTGCACTTCCTGGATGACGTCGGAAGTTGCTCACGAACTTCCCCCTCGGTGAGTTGCATTTCTCACATCCCGACTTATGTCAATGACTTTTATACCCTTATATACTCATCATATTTCTCACTTCGAACCTTAATTTTCCATTCAACTCTCCATCTACTATTTCCACTCAACTCTTCTTTATTGACTTTTTCTGGAACAATGATGATAATGTAACTCAGAAAGTTTTTTTTTCTTTTTTTTATGTTGATGATGTGATTTGATTACGACTGTATATCATGGAGAAGATAATTTCAGCTATTTCATAAGTTGCTGTTAAAAAAAAGTTACTCGTATTTCATAAATTGCTGTTAAAAAAAAGTTACTTGTATTTCATAAGTTTTATACCCTTGATTAATAAAGGGCATAATAGTCATTATAAACAAAATCACGTGAATTAAGTCATGACAACCAAACAAGATACAAGAATTCAATTTATTGGAAGTGTGAATTCCAGGATGTTAACCAAACAAATAATGCAAATTCTCGGGAAGTTCATGTGGGAAGTTATAAGTTGGGTCATGACTCACGAGAGCAACCACAATGGTGGTTCTTGGTCTTGGGTTTATCACCAAGAACTTTATAAGTAAAAGTTCTTCCATTGTGTGTTAGAGATCGAAGATCACGGTATATCGTAATACACTGTAATCAGAATAATATCAGTAATATCTCATAATTATGAGATTATGATTATATTTAGATTTCAAGGGTACTATAAATATAGTACCATTATAATTGTAAGACAAACGAATCAATAATACATCGCTTTCCCTTTCTTTATTTTGGCATGGTATCGGAGCCTCTTTCCCGAGGACTCTAAAAATCTGCTTCCGCATTCTTGCCGGTGGGCGATATCCATAAACGCCCACCGGTGGGATTTTGAATCAAAATTTGATACTTCGTACTAAAAAAAATCACTTGTCATGTCGTTTGATAAAGAGCTTGCTCTTGAATGCGTTTTTAGATGCATATTGATTTGCATCAGTATGGGTGTTTGGACGGATTTGTGTCCATTTGTTCGAATTGCAAACAGTATCTCTCTCTCCAGGGATGATGACCGAATAGTCCGACCCAAAATCATAATGGTTAGCAATGGCCTTAGCTGCGTTCTTGGCCAATAACTTTGCCCGCGCCCCTGGCTCTGGGTAGGTGTGCAGAGGAATCTGATACTTCTCCTTATCCAAAAAGTAGACACGCCCAGGTGTCCGTGGTTTCAGGGGACCAGCGATAGTAAAAGGGTCAATCTCCAGGGCCTCGGTATCTGAGTCCGGGACATCAACAGGAGCGGGTTCAGGGGAGTTGGCGCCCCCACTATCTTCTGAGGGCGGTCCTTAAGCCACAGTGACCACCAGGCCAGTGGAGGAGGAGGGGCGATCAATAACAGCCTCCTCACCATCCCCTATGGGAGTCTCAGAAGAGAGACCAGAAAATGACAATATTCGGCGGCGATGTTGCGTCATATTTCGCCGAAAAAAGTAAAGTAGGCAGGAATGAAAGAAAAGCAAAGAGCCAGGGTTTAATGTTCTAACCTAATAAAGCGTTCAGATCTGTCGGAGGTGGACGCCGGGAAAATCCTCGATTGAGTCGCCCAACAAAGAAAAAGAGGAAGATGGAGTTTGAATATGGAGAGTGTGAAAAGGGGGAGTGATGAAGAGATGGTCTTTTATAGAATTATAGTAGAAGAAGAACTGAAGAGTCCCCTCTTTTATGCTGTGCTGTCAGGCTGTCTTCCCATAAAACCCCCTACACGTGTCACACTATCAACTAACCCATCCATCACATCCCAAGATTTCGAAAGCATAAAAAGGCGGGAAGAATAAAAGTCATAATGCGTCATCCAAGAAGTGGTTCAAAAAAAACACAAGTAAGCCATACTACTTCTTCATTAAGCAAAAGGTCCGAAGGCCAGAATTACAAGTCAGCAGACGGATTCAAAACAAAGTGAAGCGAATATCCCAAAAGACAAATACAAACAAAATGGGCCTGGAGCCCAGCTCGGCCAAACAAGGGACATCACAAGTCTTAATCTTCGTTAGAGCCCGGGAAGCAGCCCCCGCGGCTGCTGCAACCTTCACCATCAGACCCCCAATTCCAACCACCAGGGGCATTCATGGGTTCATCATCCCCTTCCTCCTCGCTTCCCAGCACCTCATAGCCTGACGAATAACCCCTGCCCTCGCTGTCTCCTGAGTCATGGCTGCTAACATCCCAGTCCTCCCCGAACCGAGCCAGCTTGGTGCCCTCAGGGTAGCCGGAGTTGCCTCTCACTCTCTTAGGGATGGGAGGGGAAGACCCTGAGTCTGGAATATCAAGGTCGACATTCTCTGGCTGCAGCCAAGGAAAACACCGGCGGCAACCTCGGTAAGAACAACCCCTTGCTCGCGTACAGGAGTCGGACCTTTGTTTCATAAAAAACGAGGCCTTCCTCGGACGGCGAATAACTTTTGGTAAAATGTTTGCCCCAGGGACGTAGGAAGATCGGAGGGCGATCAACTTGCAGCGGTGGATGATCGTCCGCACCAACTTAGGATACCTGAACTTCCTAGTATGCCCCGTATACTTAAAAGTGTCGACAAGGACCCCTCGCCTAAAGATTTTATCTTTTATCCAACGCATTGTGGAGAGAGAGAGAGAGAGAGAGATGAAACAAGTTTACAAGAAGGAGCCAAGTAAAACTCAGCTCTTTGTAGTCACAAGGGGAGGAGGTCGTGCATTTAATGATGTTCCAACCGTCCCAACAGGGTGAGCCAAGTGTCACCCAGACACAAGGCTCGAGGGATCTCCTGAGAATATAATCATGACAAAGGATTTTCTAACTCTTCGCATGCTCCGGCAATTAAGACATTCCTCCTGGGGAATACGCACAACATTAAATGAAAAGAAGATCAAATGTCAGCCTCCCACCAGTCCAAGCAAGGGTCGACAGCCGGCGCGAGCTTCGCTCCCCCTGCTGCCAATGGGCAATTGATGGGGTCGGCTGCCCGTCTCGGATCGTCCACCAGTCAGGCCTGGGGGCAGACCCGACCCAGATAATATCCGATCCTGGTGAAGCCTGCTACGCAGACCATCAGCCAGATCCTTCCAAGAAGCCCTCTGGGGCATCCTTGGAAAGTCCCGCCAAGTCCTAAGCCTGTGGCCCAGTCGGCCTGCCGAGCTAGACCACTCCTGCGACCCCTGCAGGAGGAAGGGGCCCCCTCCGGTCTCTGGACATCAGAGCAGCCTGCCCTGCCAAGCCCAGGCTGGGTGGGGCCGACCCTCCTGACCAAGCCTATGGTAAAAAAGGAACAAGTGGAGAGCATTCCTCCACGTGTCTTTCTCTCTCTTTTTTTTTACTCTCTCTTGTGGGAACCTATAAATACTTATAAATACTTCTTTATTTCCCACAAAAGCGGGTAATTAACATTCACGGACTGACTTAGGCATCGAAGAGGGTTTCCTCGGAGACCTCCGAGGCCCTGTGCGCTATCTGTGCAGGTGACAGACCCGATCCGTCGGGAAGGTCCGACGACGAAGGAGAGGGAAAGTGAGACGAGAATTGGAACAAGATCTGAAGCAAGCTCAGCTTAATCAAGGCCCGAATCCGATTCGGGTGCGATTGTTTCCATATCGAAACATACGTATTTTTCTCAGATTAAATGAAATTAATATTATTTTGAGAAGACGCCCTATAATTATCATTATTCTCGTTAAATAACCCTAAAATTTAACGTTATGTTTGTACTTGAAAATCAATTAAGTACTCTTTATTAAAAATGAAAAATTATTTCTCAACATATATATATATATATAAGCAGATAACGGGAAACAAAGATGTCCAATTTCCGAATATACTGAGTAAATCGCATCTGACACGGATCGAAATAATAATGATTTTTAAAACCAGATATCCTGCGATCCAAAACCGGAACGGATATCCGATTTTGCTCACTCCTAATGAAAACAGTGGTTGCACGAAGATGAATTATTTGCCAATGCAAGATTTGGTAACAGAACAGAATGCTTATTTTCAAATTTCATTAACGACCTGCATCAACATATTCTATGTCACTGACCACAAACAGAGCTCCAAAAACCTTTTAGATTCAACTATAAGAATGGCAGTCTTCATTTAATCATTTACTGGATAATAAGAGTATTCACTCCTGGCAAGATGCGTGTTGATATGCCAACTATATATGCCCATATATGCTCAAAGGAATGATGCAATTGCCAGATATGAAGCATTCAGGAATTGCCATGGGCTTTTTGTAAACCAAAAGCCTAAAGTCCGAATCAGGATACGGGTGAAGGGCTCTCCTGCTTCTCAACGGCACAACCCTCGGGAAGAACGGTGCTTCCAATCCTGTTAGGGGGCCAGTACCGAAACAGCGATCTCCCAATGATGTTTTTTGCGGGTAGAGGACCCCTAGCAAAAAACCAAAAAAACGACAAAAGTTGAAGATGAGAAATCAAGACGACAAAAGTTGAAGATGAGAAATCAAGACGACAAAAGTTGAAGAAAAGTTCAATAGGGTAATAGTTCTCCATCCCACTAATGTCATTACCATTCGAGTCTTCCTGTCAATTAATGACGATTTTGATTGATTATTTCTCCAAATTTTATGGAATGATCTCACGTAATATTTGCAATGTTTCATTCATCAAAAAAATATTATATCTAGAATTAAAGAAATATGTACAGGGTGTACATAATTAGAAAAATTTAATACTTGACATTGTGTGAACACCAAAATTGAATGGAGGGAACATGCTACTAAGAAGTGAATTACCACACATGTGAATCATAGCTGTTATTGCGGTTGTCGCCCATTACAAAAACAAAATCTTTGGGAACAAGCTGTGGAATAAACACACAGAGCAGAAGTTGTCAAATTATATATAGCGTGCCTAACAAATTTATCTAAGGAAGAACAATATTATGCCTCATTCTTTGGGGAAGATACATACCGTGGGGGACATGTTGTAGGAAGGAGATTCATAAATGTATGCCTCATTCTTTGGAGTTCCATTTACCATCAACTTCCCTTCACGAACCTGAAGAGAGAATAGCCATGCACAAAAACAGCCATGACCACAATAATAAAATAATACTCCGTAAGTTTCCCTGATTTAAATAGAGGACAAACTGAAATCCCCATATAAAAAAAAATACCAAGGTACTGGTAGTTCCCATCTGCTGTGAATTTCCAAAATCAAATCGCACTTTATTTCTCATTGACTGAAGTTTGATAGTCTTGGGATTCAGATTTCCCCTATGGCATGTTTAGGAACTTGGATTTGGATTTGAATTTCGGATTCGAAATATTTCGAGCTTTTGGAAACCTTGGGATTTGGATTTGAAATTTTGACCAAATCCAACCTAGTTCAAATTTAGTTTTTTCAAATCCCTGGGTAGTCATTTCAATTCCGTCACTTGTCGTTTGTTTGTTTTTTCGCATAATCTTATCATAGTATTTGTTTTTTTTTCCCGTATTTGAACAATTACATTTTTCTAATGAAAAATTTTAAAAAATAAAAATTGGTGACCTTGACCAGACTCCACTCGTCCGAAATTCAAATCCAAATCCAAGGGTACCCAAACACCATTTTGGATTTGGATTTAGATTTGAATTTTAGAAATTAAAATACAGGAATTGAATAATTGATATTCAAATCAATTCCGAGTATCCAAACGCAACCCTAGTTTATTTCTCTCTTCTTTGTTCCCCAATATCGGAAATTCGGATGGTTGATGGTATTTGATGACCATCTCTTATCTTTTTTTTTTTTTAATTATTATATTATTATTATTATTACCACGGAGTTTTTTTTTTTTTTAACTTAACTTTTCACCTGTGATTTGAGACTTCCGACTTTTTTTCAAAGAATTTTTTTACCAACGCTTTCTAACTTTAGTTTGACCTTGAAACTATAAGTATTTTTATTATTCTAATAATTATTATTAGAACTATTGTGCCTTTTTATATGACTATTTTATTAGAGATGACTTAAATAGTTTTGGATAACATGATAGCCAACCCCAAATCATTTATGGACTAAGGCTCTAATGTTGATGTTGTTGTTATTCTTGGGGAGTGAAGCAGATATAAAGGCAAAGCTGAAATCAGTTTTAAGTGTTAAGGTGTTGAGGGATATGAGTTAGAATTTACCTCAACAGTATCACCTGCCTTGGCCACAATTCGTTTAATGAAAACATCATCATCAGAATAACCGACATCCTGAAGAACTGGTGGGCTCTTAAAAATTACCACATCATTTGGACATGGTTTTCGGAAATAGTATGACACCTGGAAATCTCAAAACAAATTTATGTTACTTAGTGTATAAAACTATAAATGACAAAGTGACTGCAGACATAAATGTACAAGTACCAGTAAGAATGGCAGACGAAAACCTAACTGAAAACATAAAAGGCGAAATAGCAAGGCTATTGATTTGTTCTGCTGTCAAAACTAACTCGTCGCACAAACTAGTTGTTTCCAATAATTGACAACATAGACTGCATGCAAACTACTCACAACAGACTATCATAAAAGTAGTTAAATTCAACGATAGAGTCTTTCAGAATTTGGTACTCTAAAGTTAGGTTCCCAAACACAGTCCAATACTCCAATCAGGAAGGGGGTGACAGCTAAGGGCTAATATGAAACCTGGAATATAAAACTTGGGGGATTAATGAGTCGTGAAGTTGGTTTGCAAGGCTTCTCACCGGAGTCACCCCGCCCTCATGTCGTAACTGAAACTGCTCTTAAAATTGACCCACTAACTAGATGTATGCAATGAAACTTTTTCCACTTCCCAAATATTACGTGAGCATCTTTCACGACTTGAGTGGAAGATATTTGCAGGATACGAGAACAAAAGGTAACACGATGAACGGAGTACATCATAACACCCTTAATTACTAGCCGAGCCTCATGAGATAATTAAACATCTCCCACGTATTTCTTCCTGTACTCCGTAACACACTGCCAGCACCTACAGTTACTACTACACAACATTTTCGGATGCTATAACTTATCTGGCGCAGGTAGGTAACTTGGGTTTGGGGTGCTTGTTGACAGAGGAATGAAGCAAAATGGTGGTACAGGTGGTCATTGAGAATAAGATTATCGGATTTTGAAGCTGTCTTAAGACTTTACCGAGTATTTTAATGAAATACGGAAATAACAAAAACGGCTACAAAATTTACCTTCTCTGCAACAATGCGATCCCCGACATCAAACGTAGGGTACATAGACAACGAAGGAATATATCTAGGCTCAGCAATAAACGAGCGAAAGGCAAGAGAAACCGCTAGCGCTGCGAAAACCGTTTTAGCGTCATCTGATGTTAAATTCAACCACTCCGGCAACAAGCTGTTTTTCCCTTTATCCTCACTGTCACCATCATCGTCGCCGCCGTCACCCCCGCCGTCGCCGCCGCCACTTTTCGGGGGTAACACTTCCCTGGTGTCATCTTTTAGGGTTCTGCAAGAGGGGAATCGATTGACGGATTTAAGAGGGTTTATCGGATTGGAGGATAGGGAATTGAGCGATTTAAGAGGTGAACTGAAATGGGTTTTGTTGAATTGAAGGGGTTTAGGGATTAGATAGAGATTGAAGGTAAGGTTGGTGGTGGGTGATCTGGCACCCAAATTCGAGTAGGTGATAGAGAAAATGGGAGGAGGAAGTGGTTGTAAAGATGCCATCTCTCTTTCGCTCTTGATTTGTGTTCTTTGGGTTGATACCGTCTCACCTCCTTCTCCTAGTAGGCCGTTCAAAAAGTGGTCTAGACTAATTGGACCAATCCGGATCGGTTACATGTTCATCCGATTTTTCGAGTTCCTACAGAAAAGTGGTGATTGGTCTCCCGTTCGGTCCACATTGTTAACAAATTTCAAAGTAAGTCTTTTTTTGTCCCACTTGTTTTACGAGATAGCTTAACTGATGATCTTAATGTTGTTGACATGAAGATTATTATAGATATGTTATGTCCAGTTATCTACCGAGTATTATTCATTTTGAAGATGATTACAAGTATATCACGAAGTTTTATAAACCGAAGATATCAAGTTTATCAACGACAATGAAATCTACATCGATGATCAAGAGTTTCGCCAAAATTATGTATCATTTCAACATGTATTAAGTTATGTAATCATAAAGGAGAGTATGTGAACTGTACTCTTTTTTAATGAGGCAGTGATTCATGGACTGATGGACATCCAAGGGAAGTGTTATGATATAGATGTCATTATCACCAAACGACGCATCCCTTCACGAAGCAACGTATATCTTAGGCCTCGTTTGGTTCATCCGGAAACTTATTTCCTAGAGTAAGTTGCATTTCCCAGGAAGTTACTTCCCACGTCAACTTCCCGGGAATTGTATTTGTTTGGTTGAAATCTTGGAATTCACACTTCCCATGAATTGAAATCTGCAATTTGTTGCCTTGTTGCATGTTTAACCATTGTCATTCTTCTTATGTGTGCATATCAACATTATCATCATACAAAACGTGAACTTAGGAAGCAAATCATCATAAAAAAACATGAACTTAGTGTAGACACCCACATTTTGACCGCCAGGTGTCTATAGTAGTTCCCGCCAAACACCCGATGATGATCGGACGCGAACATGCTTTAATGGACTCGGATATGGGCTCGAAATCATGGACATTTGGTTTGGGCTTATTACGGAGTACAAATCTTACAAAACTGACCTCAAATCCAGGCCCAGTGGGTCGTTTCGAGTCAAAAAAGACTAATTTGGGTCGATTCCGACACCAGGGGTAAAACCGTCTTTTAGCGACCGAGTCAAAACCCGGTCAAAAATATTCTCGAGACACGCGAGTCAGCCGTGACACCTCATGTGGCTGATTTGGTCTCCAATACCACGAAAAATCAGCTTCAAAAATATTAAACAAATCCGTTTAAGGATAGAATTCGATCTCAAGTAGGAATTCTATCCGGAAACCGAAACAGATACCGACCGAGCTCCAAATACTCGGCCAAACCCCCCATTCAGCCGAGATTTCCTTGCTTCCTCCCCAAGCAACAGACTTCTCGTTCCTTTCAACTTCTTACATTTCCTATCCAAACCGGTATTTCTTGTTGTCCAAGCAAGATACCTCTCCTAAACCCCTGCGCCTATAAATAGGACCCTCCATTCAACATTGAAAGGGACAGTTATTAGTCATCCATATTCAACCCGACATTCAAAAAATAATTCCATCTACGATCTCAAGCCAAAGAAGCATCGAAATACCAAAAAATAACCCGACAAATCTGACCCACACGCCGGCCGAAACCCGCCACCTCACACGACCAAACCGACACCTTAACTCATCCCACATCATCTCGACGCTCCCAAGTTTAAACCACTTTCCGACGAGCTCTTATTCGAGAAAGCAAAGCATGTAGGTTGAGGGTGTAAATCAAACCCGACTATTTCCCTTTTCTCTTCCTTCTCCACGTTTTTTTTCTCTTTTTTCGGTCGTGTCGTCGGTCGTATTTTAATATGGGTCGTTCGTCGCATATTTTTCATTATTTCTAGTAATCGATACTACAAAAAAAACTATTTTTACGTACAACGTTCTTAAAATACGATATCGATTCTCTAATCGAATATCGTATCTAACAAGAACTAAATTAATTAATTCTCGTTGATGCTAATAAAATCGTTACAACTTTTTAAACAAAATTCGACGATTTTATACACGGAGAGAATTAACATTTTTTTCGTTCAATTCTTTTTTTTCTTTTTTTCGTTCAAAACGAACTTTTTTTTAAAAACCTTTTCTAAAAGCATTCCGGCTATTCGATATCGATTTCATAATCGAATATCAAATACGACGAATATCGAAAATATGAATCGGGTATAAATTAATTCATATTTGTACGCGATTTATAAAAATTAACGATTTTCGACAAAATAAAAAAAAGCGGACAGACCACCACGCGAGTCGCGCGCCTGTCAGGCGACTCGCGCGGTTGCCTGGTTGGCCGGGTCCTTTTTTTCGTTTCCTCGCTTTTCTAATTTTTTATTCTTTTCGAATCTTACATAAAAAGCGACTTTCGCGACATATTTCGATAAATACTTTTTTTAACTTCGGTCAACACGTGTTAATCCATCACGTGTCATCAAATCTTTTTCAAATCATGCATATTATTTATTTATGTCTTTATTCGATTTATTCAAACGTTACTAACTTGTTTTCTCGTGTTTGTAGCAACTTATTCGTTTTCTATTGTTTTATTAGACTAAAACGACCTCACATGCTAAAATAACTTTGACGTTATTAGTTTAACATGCATTAAACGACTTAGCAACCCATTTATTTTTTTCTCACATGCTTAGGGAAAATAATCTTTGCATATCATTCAACCGTCGAACTAACGCGTGTACACCAAAAACGAACGATATCTTAGTAAAGGCCGCTAAGTGCGGGCGAGGTTGGGTGTTCTTAGTGAACTTCCCAACACGTACCCCCACCCCTTACTCAGAACCATGGTTTCCGGATGTCCGAATCCATTGGCAACGAGAGTCATTCAATACACGATATCCGATAATGTCGGTATCGGTATCGTAATGCAAAGGGACGAACCCAATAAGCTCTGACATCAGAAATGGGCCGTATTTTGTATACGGTCCACTACGACATAGAGTGGGTTCGAACGGGCCCGAAATCCCACAAAATTCGGTGGCGACTCCTACTTCGATTTAAATTTCAATTTGACCATCTCATATGGAGATTCATTCGCTTCCTCAAACCCGCGCGTGGCCGCGTCGGGGTGGACCTATGTCATGTCCACAATTTGGCGACTCCGCTGGGGATTAACTGATGAGTCACTTACCATCGGCATCCCTAGGGTGAGACTCGAAAAGAAATCGTTCGAATAGTAATGTACACGTTTTAGTTCAATGGTTCATGCATAACCCAATCTTTCCCGGGCCGGTTACTTGTGACCGACGTCCCACTATACTACAGTGCATTCCTAAATGGGTGCACTAAAGACTTCGATGGCGGAACTCGCATGGGTTTTACGGCAGGTTCTAAGACCAACTCGGCTTAGGAAGACCGTCCTGATTTGCGAGAAAGCTATCGTCGTTGGTATAGACCCTATTCGACCGACCGAGACTTAGACTAAGAGCATACATGGCGTCATTATACTGTTTCCGTGACTACCTGCTACTTGATCCGTGTCTCGTCTTTTCAAAAACCGTCGTTTTCAAAAACTTGCATCTTTTTCGAAAACTGTCCATTTTTCAAACCCGGAAAGCTACCGAATTTAGGACTTATGATTTTGACTCAAAATAACCTATTTTCTAGCCGGTATGCTGTCCAAACTTTTCAAAAAATTCAAAATATCGACCCGATAAACCTTTTTTTTTTCGATTTTCAAAAAAAATCGGGCCTTCCAATCCGACTTTGCTTAGATTTTTCAAATCCAAATCCTCTTTTCAAAGCTTTCTTCTTAGGACTTCCCGTATTTAACAGTGTCGGGTATTGTCATAAGTTGTTAGAGTCCATAGCGTCGAAACTCCGTCGATCTTATATCACGAGTTTCCACCCCATCCCGGTCCGCCTTATTTGTCAAGGCACGGCCCACCTATGTAGGACAAACTCCTACAAAGGGAAGCCCACTTACACAATCGAGTCCAAAGTCTGGGGAATAGCTCACACGTAGGTCTTTCTTCACACAGGACTAGGCCCATTTTGCCAAAATCCTAAAGAAAGCCCACCGTCCATGAGTCACCCGTCTAGGAGTCGGTTTTTAGTCTGTTTCCGAGTCTAGTCGTTTCTTCTTCTTGCTCAGGATCCACTCTTCGATCTGTGTCCGATTCTGATTACACGGTGTTCTTACAGACAGGCCACCTCACACCCGAACCATGACTAAGGATTCCATTGATCAACTGACCGCCTCGTTGGCCAAGATCCAAGGCCAACTGAACCAGATGAGGGGAGACCAAATCGCCATTGTTACCCGGGTAAGCACCATGGAACAGGATAGGCCGAAGGACGAAGATGAAACTCATGGGCCATTAGCCGAATGATGGGTGGGATTTGTCGTGGATCCCAACCGTCAAATAAAACCAACTAACCTAACTAGGGTAGCTAGGGTAAGTCGGGTCGAATCCACAGGGACGGGAGGTCGGACTAAGGTATGCTACGGTCTAGGACTATGTTCGAGACGAGCTAGTCTAAGGGGGATGGCTATGGACTAATCTAAGGTCTAAAACAAGGAAACAAACAAAGGAAACGGGCTAGGATTAGGTCGGGGTCAAAGGGGTAACAGAACGGTCGAGGAACTAGAGGTGAAGGAGGGAGTAGGGTAATCTAGGTAATGCCCGGGCTCTCGCATCTTAGACCCACCTAGAGGTTCCACCTAAAACCCAACTCGGCGATACACAACACAATCGGGGTGCTAGCACGCTATAGGCCTAGGTCGAATCCGGGCTTTCGCAACTTAGACCGACCTAGGGGTCGTCCTCATCGGGCTCTCGCAACTTAATGAGGGGACCGAACCCACAAACAACTATCACCCACACAAGAAAAGCAAGAAAAACAAGCATTCGTACATACTTAGTCAATCAAGCATTTCGACAAACATGTAATGTGCATCATACAAGAGGAAACCCAAATCTTCCACCAACATCTCCAACAATCCTTTAATCATCCAATTAACACCCTAATCACCTTACTAACCCTAGCAAGAACACTACTCTAACATATCTAAACTAAAACTAACACTAACAAGAGAAATCAAACCAAACAACAAAACTAACATAATGAAACTATCAAGAATGAAGAACTAAACACTAACAAGAACTAAAGATTCAAACTTGATTAATAAAACAATGAACAAGAGAAAGGGAAAGAGATAATACCAAACTAGAAGATGAAAAGAAGAAAGAAACTTGCATAAATGGAAGAACCCAAAACAAACATCCAAGTTTGTCAAGCTTGAATGGAGATCTTGAAGAATTCCCAAATTACAAGCACTAATCTATGATTAATGATAATCTAAAGACTAATCTGCACTAATCTATGCTAATCTATCTAGGGTTTAGTCTCTCATGTCTGGCCTAAGCTTAACATAACAAGGGAAGAGTATATATAGGGTTACAAAAGAAAGGGAGAAGAAAAGAAACAAAGCGGAGTAGCAGTGGCCCGTCCCGGCCGAGACGGGGTGGTCCCGGTCGGGACGAGGTCGGTCCCGGTCGGGACGCCTCCATCCCGATCGGGATGGGCCCAGGTCAGCAGCTCCTCTTTTTGCTCCTTCATCCCGGACGGGATGAGCTTATCCCGAACGGGATGAGCCTTGTAGGCCTCCAATATGAACTTTTTGGTCCCTCCTTGCTTCTCATGGGCTTCTCACCGATTCTCGGGACTCGGGATCGGGTCTCGGAGGCTTGGGATTGGGTCCCAAGGTCTCGGGGTCGATTCCAAGGCATCGAATCATCGTTCCTTAGTTTCGTTGGCTCCAAAATGTGTATGTATTGAGTCGGAATTGCTCCAACTCTTCCAAATTGGTCTCGGGAACCTGAAACGAACTAAAGGAAGCATAAGAAGCCCCTAAACCGCTCTTAAGGAGCGATTCTACAAGGAAAAAGGGACCAAAACACTACGAAATAGGCACTACAAATGACACTTATCAACTCCCCCACACTTAACCCTTACTCGCCCTCGAGTAAGCACAAACTAACTACTATACTATCCGAATGGGTATTAGCGCACCCTACGCCCCTTCAACTCACGCGAGTGCACTTAGAGGAAAAGTGCACTCCGCAAGGCAAGTTGGGTCTTGCGACAAAACTGTGGATGCAACCGGACACAAACACATAAACAAACACACAAACACTTAGACGGTTGCGCCCAAAACAAAAGAAATACCGCTTCCCTCTAAAAGCGGTGAAAGAAGCACCGGTTTAGGACTCGAGGTAAGTGACAACGTTCCCAAGCTAGCAATACAAACCAAGGTGGACTAAACCCTAATAGTATGACGATAAAGCAACAAAAACGTTGGTAACTTACCTAGGTCCTCCTAACTTTCTAAAAACGTACTACGGAACGATCGGCGGAGATGGAAAGTGATGAACCACGGTGTTAGTCGACACTGTAGGTAAGTGAGGCCCCGCCCCCTTTAGCGTGAGCCAAGAGGGTCGTCCCATGTCTAAAACCGCCTAACTAGTCCAAGTAAAAAGGTGGAAAACATGCAAAATGAGGGAAGACCGACTAATGACGCTATCATCCTTCCTAGGGACTCGGTCCTTTGGTAGGCTCTTCACGGAAAAAGTCGGAAAAAGGCTTATTTTGAGAGGTAGGGGTTATTTTTTTGTGATACGGGTTTTCTTTTGGCATTTTCTCTTTTCTTTTGCATTCTTGCTTTGTTTTGCCATGCCATTCTTTTTCTTCTTTTCTATTTTCTTTTGGCTTTTTGTGCCTTTTCTTTTTCTTCATTTCTTTTCTTTCTTTCATTTTCTTTCTTTTTCTTTTCTTAGCCCTTTTTGGCTTGATTCGGCTTTTTGGCATTCCTTAGTAATAAGAAAGAGAGATCAACAAATTGCATTTTTATTGTGTGGATTTGTGTAGGAAGTAGGGAAATGGGTATGTCGGGGCGACGTCTTCCCTTCATACTCACAAAAAGGGGAGAACTTGGACTAATCAAACAATCCCAAACACGGTCACCTAAGGGACGAGACTCGGTAACCAAGGCCTTTTCACACCGTGGGTGGTCATAATGGTCAAAATGCAAATCCCGTAGTAAATCCCTAGTAAGCTAGGTGGACTCAAGGTAAAGGACCAACGAAATCATTGATTTAGGGTCATTCTACTAGATTAAAGTCCAAGATTCGATTTACACAACTAGGAAGGGAAAGTACACACTCACACACTAGCCTCTAAACCGGGTTTTCGAAAACGGTTATACACATGACACACAACAAAACACAAAACAAAGACATGACGAAAACAATAAGAAAAAGAGACAAGAAACAACAAAACAAAACAAAATAAACACATGAACAAAACAAACACCACCCCGATATTCCACACAAGTCACCAATCAACCACAAACTTTACAAGCTCCACCCGAGCAACCTTCATCACAATCTTCTCCAATACTTCACAAGAAATAAAGAGGGAAAAAAGGATAGAAGATGTTACCGGATTTCTTCAAAGCTTTCCAAAATTAACGGCGATTAAGCAACCTAAAAGGAAAAAGGGGGACAAAACACACACAACAAAACAAATACACGACACAAAGACACAAAAGGAAAACACACAAAAAGGAAAATCTTTTTGATTTTTGTGAAATTTTTCAAATTTTTATGGTTTTTAAAGATTTTTTCGGAAAAACTACGAAAATAAAACTAACTATACTAGAATATCGCTCCCCCACACTTAAATCGAGCCATGTCCTCATGCTCGATCGTAGGGTGCGGAGAGACAAAAGAAAAAGAAAAGAAACTACGAAAATAAAGCTAAAAATCAAAAATAAGATGAAGAAAAGGGTAGAAGGTGTCCGGCCGGGGTGTAGTCAAGTCACCATGGGCCGAGACAAGAAAAGATATGGATGGGGAAGAAATAAAAAGAAGGAAATAAAAGGAAATGGGAGGGGAGGGCTAGGTGTAATCAAGTCACCTAGCCCGCATTCCGCCTAAATCCGACTAAATCCTCAAAAAAAAGAAAGTGTAAAACTTGTAAAATTTGGATTTTGAAAATGACTCTCGATGTAGTCACATCATCGAGAGTCGGGAGCAACATATATCAAGGCCCCGAGGGCCACCATGACACTATGACACAAAAGTGTACAAGGGGAAGGGGAGTAAACAAAGGAAAACAAGCAATAAAAGACGGAAAAGAAAGGATAGTTGCCGTACCATAGGTTAGCAACTCACTCTCACCATCGTCTCATAGATTAATATAGGTACTTAGCTTGTCTTCGTCATTGCTATTCCTCTTCATTCTCGATAAAACCGCATGGTAGAGGTAGTAATGGTGTGAGGGGAGTAGGAATCGATGTGAAATTCGGTGTAAATTGAAGAGAAACGAGGTGAGGGTATGTAAATGAAGTGTGACGGTCATATGACATGAGCAAGGATGGGTAGGGAGGTTGGGTGGGGGTATACAATGGATGGGTGGGCTCAAATGTCAAAGAAGAGGCCAAAAGAGGAGAAAAGAGACCATCCCGGTCGGGATGGATGGTCCCGATCGGGATGACACACTCGTCCCGGTCGGGAAGCCACCTTCCCGGTCGGGACGGCACTCCAGAATGTCCAGTTTTCAGCCCACTCATCCCGATCGGGATGACATCCTTCCCGGTCGGGACGAGTCTTCTAGCCCTACATTTCCTTGCTAGCTTCATCCACATGTCCACCAATACATCGAGACATAGAATCTCGTCCCCAAAAGCTTGTCAAAAGCTTCAAAAACCGACTCTCATGCCCAATTCCAAACTTCTATCAACAACCATTCTCCTCGAGACTTCATCTTCACTTCATATCTAGCAAACAAGCTCAAATACAACATCAAATTCCCTCCCTCACATCGCTCATCAAAAATCCAAATGAACAAGAGTTTCACAAAGGCTAACAAATCCTAGAAACCAAACTATACAAACATAAACACAAATACAAGCACAAAAGAAAAGAAAAAGAGATATTTACAATAATGTACTCTCACCAACTACACCTCCATAGCCATCAAGAGCTCGGCGGAGTAAGTCAAATGCCCTAGCAACATCTTCAATTAAGCTCACATGGCCGAGCCTAGCCACTCCCAAAAGTTTCCAAGTCGGAGGGAAGAAGCGATCATCTTCATTATGCTCGGGGCTCTCGTGATCTTCCGGGTCTTCGGAACCAACATAGCTAAGACTCTTATGACCATCCGGTAGGTATAGTGGTCTAGAGTCGTGCTCGGTGTCATGAGGTGGGAGATCACACCCTAGAGGTGTCGCTTCTTCTACGGGGTCGAGAGTGGAACTCTTTTCCACCGCCCGACAAGGATCCTCTTCACCAACCGTCTCACAAGACAAAGGGCTAGACATCGAGTGCGGTAGAGGATGAGAAGGTATCAAGTTTTCTTCATTGGAGGCTTTAGGATCCTCCAATTCCCCATACAAGGCAAGTTCCAAGGCATCTACTTCTTTTTCCCAAGTATTGCGCTCCTTTTCACTCACCTTGTCAAAATGGTCATGAGGGGTCATCTCTTCACTTGGGTTTGGATTGCCAACACCCGGTTCATCACGAAGAAAATCAAACAAATCCAACTTTATAGCCAATACATTGGCTCCCCAAGAGTTATCTTGATAATTATGTTCAACTCCCTCCTCATTGTCGACCTTTGAAGCCTCAACTTCCTCTATTCTTCCCTCATCTTCACCGCCTAAGCAACACTCAACAATGACCTCTTGATCGACCCTCTCTTCTTCATTTGTAGCTTCAAGATTGGGTTGAGATACCCGACCTTCATTCCCAAATGAACCTTCCTCAACATGTAATGGAGCTCGAGTGGCCGACATCGTGATATGGGCCATGAATGCATTGATGCGAGCATCTTGCACCTCTATTTGGGCCTTGAGCTCCCTTTCAATCCCTTGCATGTGAGTCATCATCACTTGTTGAGTCTTTTGTAATAGAGCTATCTCCTCATGTTGACTCTTAAGCAATTGAGACATCATTTGACAAGTCTCAAGGATATTTGATTGTGGGTTATGTGAGGGTGTTTGGTAGTTGTTAGGATGTTGGAATGATCCTTGACAACTTTCTTGGTAACCATAAGGAGGGCGTTCATAAGATTGTTGATGAGGTTGATATGGTTGGTGAAACCTCGGGACTTGGCCATTTGCCCCAAAGTTGTCCCGTGATGATTGATGGTAGCTTGGACGAGCCATGTCCATAACGTCGCTTTGGTACCTAGGATGAGCTAGAAGCACTTGAGCAAACGTTAGTAGCCTAGTGCTTGTGAGGCACTAGGAAGGGAGAGTAACACACAAGAAGAAAAACGGAGATACACAAGGAGAAGAGAACACAAAAATCAAGAACAAAGTCCATAACTAAGCAAACAAAAGTCTAAACTACGCCGTCCCCGGCAACGGCGCCAATTTGATGGGTGGGATTTGTCGTGGATCCCAACCGTCAAATAAAACCAACTAACCTAACTAGGGTAGCTAGGGTAAGTCGGGTCGAATCCACAGGGACGGGAGGTCGGACTAAGGTATGCTACGGTCTAGGACTATGTTCGAGACGAGCTAGTCTAAGGGGGATGGCTATGGACTAATCTAAGGTCTAAAACAAGGAAACAAACAAAGGAAACGGGCTAGGATTAGGTCGGGGTCAAAGGGGTAACGGAACGGTCGAGGAAGAACTAGAGGTGAAGGAGGGAGTAGGGTAATCTAGGTAATGCCCGGGCTCTCGCATCTTAGACCCACCTAGAGGTTCCACCTAAAACCCAACTCGGCGATACACAACACAATCGGGGTTCTAGCACGCTATAAGCCTAGGTCGAATCCGGGCTTTCGCAACTTAGACCGGCCTAGGGGTCGTCCTCATCGGGCTCTCGCAACTTAATGAGGGGACCGAACCCACAAACAACTATCACCCACACAAGAAAAGCAAGAAAAACAAGCATTCGTACATACTTAGTCAATCAAGCATTTCGACAAACATGTAATGTGCATCATATAAGAGGAAACCCAAATCTTCCACCAACATCTCCAACAATACCTTAATCATCCAATTAACACCCTAATCACCTTACTAACTCTAGCAAGAACACTACTCTAACATATCTAAACTAAAACTAACACTAACAAGAGAAATCAAACCAAACAACAAAACTAACATAATGAAACTATCAAGAATGAAGAACTAAACACTAACAAGAACTAAAGATTCAAACTTGATTAATAAAACAATGAACAAGAGAAAGGGAAAGAGATAATACCAAACTAGAAGATGAAAAGAAGAAAGAAACTTGCATAAATGGAAGAACCCAAAACAAACATCCAAGTTTGTCAAGCTTGAATGGAGATCTTGAAGAATTCCCAAATTACAAGCACTAATCTATGATTAATGATAATCTAAAGACTAATCTGCACTAATCTATGCTAATCTATCTAGGGTTTAGTCTCTCATGTCTGGCCTAAGCTTAACATAACAAGGGAATAGTATATATAGGGTTACAAATGAAAGGGAGAAGAAAAGAAACAATGCGGAGTAGCAGTGGCCCGTCCCGGCCGAGACGGGGTGGTCCCGGTCGGGACGAGGTCGGTCCCGGTCGGGACGCCTCCATCCCGATCGGGATGGGCCCAGGTCAGCAGCTCCTCTTTGCTCCTTCATCCCGGACGGGATGAGCTTATCCCGAACGGGATGAGCCTTGTAGGCCTCCAATATGAACTTTTTGGTCCCTCCTTGCTTCTCATGGGCTTCTCACCGATTCTCGGGACTCGGGATCGGGTCTCGGAGGCTCGGGATTGGGTCCCAAGGTCTCGGGGTCGATTCCAAGACATCGAATCATCGTTCCTTAGTTTCGTTGGCTCCAAAATGTGTATGTATTGAGTCGGAATTGCTCCAACTCTTCCAAATCGGTCTCGGGAACCTGAAACGAACTAAAGGAAGCTTAAGAAGCCCCTAAACCGCTCTTAAGGAGCGATTCTACAAGGAAAAAGGGACCAAAACACTACGAAATAGGCACTACAAATGACACTTATCACCGAATTGACTAGCGCAGTCCTCAAGCTGCAAGAGCAGGTCTATTTGTCGACCCACAACTCGATTCATACGGAAAATGCTCGGGCCTATGCACCCCTAACCGATGAATTGCCCGCCAATCTTAACCTGACGGGCCTCCCAATGTTCGACGGAACCGAAGACCCAGTATTACATGTCCGGGCCTTCAAAGAGTTTATGGCCCTCAAGGGGGTTAAGTCAAACATGTTCAAGCATTTGTTTGCCTCCTCCCTCGAGAAGCACCCAAGAGCCTGGTTCTATAGGCTCGATTCCAAGAAGTACAAGTCTTGGGATGACGTGGCAACGGAATTCGCTTGGAACTACGCCAACAACACGGAAATCCAAACCACGATGCGCACCCTGGAAGTAATGGCCCAAGAACCAAAGAAAGGGTTTACGAAGTACCTTCAACGCTGGAGGGCTGAAAGCGTCAAACTGGTCGATAAGCCCAGTGAAAAAGTCCTAGTTGAAGCCTTTGTCAAGAATCTCCTACCCGCCTACCGGATAGGCACTAACATAGGCACCACCTATGCAATTGCCTTACAAAGGCTCTCATCAAAAGGCCTGGTCAACCCGATAGGCCCAACACCTGAGCTTCCAGTCGAGCGTCGCTCCAAGTCCTACGATATCCAAGCCTACTGCCAGTACCATCGTGGCAAGGGACACGATACCGAGAAATGCTGGAAGTTAAAGCACCTCATCCAGGACCTCATCGAAAGTGGGAAGATCCCCTTACCTGGAGGCAAGCCCAGCAACAAGGACAACCCGTTGGCCACTTACGCCATCTTCTCCGGGGAAGTCCCGGACTGTTCACATCTCATTTCCCCGTTCATCCCACAAATAAACGGGATCTGGTGTGACGACGAAGATGATGTCTATCTTACTAAAGGAGAAGCCGTCCCCATCACGCCCGAGGAGATCCAGAAGGTTAAGTCCAAGGCCTTAACCAGCAGTCACGCCCTCATCGTCACCGAGCCGCCACCTAGAGTGGAGCCCGCCCCGGAAGAGCCAACTACCGAAAAGGCTCTTGTGAAGCAGCCGACCAGGACTCGAGTTGACCTCTCTATATGGCAACTCCTAGTTAGCTCTCAGGAGCATCGAGAGGCACTCACTAAGGCCCTCGACCAAGTCAAGATCGACTCTACGGCTACCCCAGCTGAAATGGTAGCCACGGTTCTGCCCCACCTAAAGGGGAAAGCTAAAGAAGAAGGCCCACTTATTACCTTCTCCAATGCTGATATGCCACCATTTGGGCCAGTCCACAACATGGCCCTCTACATCACGGTAATCTGCCGTGGAAAATATCTGCCCATGACCCTAATCGACGACGGGTCCGCAGTCAACGTCCTCCCCTTGAGGACCGCCAAAGCCCTCGGCATCACCGAGGCCGACTACATTCCTACAGCTCAAACCATTCAGGCTTTCGACGGAAGTCCAAAGTCAGTAGCCGGGGCCGTGAAACTTACTATCATAACAGGCCCAATAGAAAAGGAGCTGGAATTTCAAGTGATCGACGTGACTTCTTCCTTTAACCTTCTTTTAGGAAGACCCTGGATCCACGCGACCAGGGCTGTGTCCTCCATCCTGCATCGGAAGATCAAGCTACCTTTGCACGAAACTGTCATCACTCTAGAAGCCACGCCTATGACTGTGGCCAACTGCAACACCTCGGGCCGCACCGATCTTTGAGGGTTCGACTTCATAGGGGCCATCGACAAAGAGTACCTTTTCCGACCCTACTTTACGGTTAGCATTGACCGGATGTTGCAAAATCTGGGCTTTCTACCGGGGGCTACATCAAGGCCCGATCTCCCTGCAGGAAAAATCCTCGAAGTTCTGGATAACGAGAGGATTCAAACCGGTCTGGGTTACACCCTAACCCCAGAAAACATGGGCCGAACCGGAACTGGCAAAGTCATCTTCGTCACGCCGGTGTTCGAGTCCATCCAAACAGGCCTATACCGGCCCAAAACCACGAGCCCTGGGACCCACTTGGCCCAGGTCTGCAACTACATACCAGACGACATCTTCGCCCTCGGCCGGTCCGAAGATGTTAAGAATGCTGAGCCCGCACTGGGGCTACTTTTTGGAGAGGAGCTCGCGGCCCCAACGTCGAAGGAAGAACTCGTCAGTCTCATTCTCCGCAGCCGCACCTTTGATCCATCCAAGCTGATCTCGGATGCTGGATCCGGGACAGGAAAGAAAGCCTGGAGGAAGACTGTCAAGTGGACTTACAGTCAAGGAAGGACTTTCAAACTGATCACAGGGGAAGGAGAGATACCAGAATCTGAGTCTGAGTCTGAGTCGGAGTCTGAGTCAGAGTCTGAGATTGAGTCTAGTGAGTCCGGTGCTAGGGTCAGTCCTGTAACTCCCCCTCTCCCTTTAGCTTTTCCTTGTGCTTCGGGGTCTGTCCCGGGCACCCTACCTATCCCGCCACTGACTAGCGATTAGATGGCAGCTCTTTTTGAGCTCTTTTCTCAATTTATGAATAATAACAACCGTTCTGCTTACGACTTGTCTCATTTTCAAAATTTCCTTAATTTTCAAAATTTTATGTACAATGACATTGAGAAACTCGACGAACAGGTATCCTTACCTCCACATCTGATCGAGCAGCTAGAGTAAAGGGAATCCCACAATCCGGTAATCGAAGAAACCGTGTCCATCAACGTGGGAACAACCTTAGAGCCTCAGATGCTTAAGATAGGGTTATCTCTAGATCCCAGGGAGAAACAACAGTTCATCAATCTCCTTCAAGAATTCAAAGACGTCTTCGCATGGTCCTACAAGGACATGCCGGGGATAGACCGCGAAATAGCCGAGCACCATATATCGATCAAGGAAGGGTTCAAGCCGGTTAAGCAGAAACTCCGACGCATGAGGCCCGAATGGTCCATCAAGGTCAAGGAGGAAGTCGACAAACAATTAAAGGCTGGGTTCATACGAGTCTCTGAGTATCCAGATTGGGTTGCAAACATCGTACCGGTTCCTAAAAAAGACGGTAAGGTACGTGTCTGTGTAGATTTTCGGGATCTTAACAAGGCGAGCCCGAAAGACGATTTCCCGTTACCACACATCGATATACTGGTGGATAACACAGCTGATCATGCCCTTCTATCATTCATGGACGGGTATGCCGGGTAAAATCAAATAAAAATGGCAGAGGAAGATATGGATAAGACCACCTTCATTACACCTTGGGGTACTTATTGCTATACTGTTATGCCATTTGGTCTCATCAATGCCGGGGCCACCTATCAACGAACCGCCACAACTTTATTACATGACATGATGCATAAAGAAGTGGAAGTTTACGTGGACGATATGATCGTCAAATCTAAAGACAGGAACGGTCACATCACTGCCCTGAGAAGATTTTTCACCCGATTACGCAAATACAACATGAGATTAAACCCTCAGAATGCAGTTTCGGGGTAACCTCTGGCAAATTACTGGGTCATATCGTTAGCCAACGCGGTATCGAAGTCGATCCAGACAAAATTAAGGCCATCACCGAGATGCAACCTCCTAAGACCGAAAAGGAGATAAGAGGTTTTCTCGGAAAAGTCCAATACATCAGCAGGTTCATTTCGAAGCTAACCATGGTGTGTGAACCGATCTTCAAGAAGCTGAAAATAGGGGAACGGGTACTATGGGACGACAAATGTCAAGCAGCCTTTGACAGAATCAAAGAAATCTTGTCTTCACCGCCGGTCCTGATGCCACCTCAACCCGGTTTGCCTTTGTCGCTGTACCTAACCACGACAGAGACAGCCATGGGGGCTATGCTAGCTCAAACGGTCAACTCCGAAGAACGAGCTATATACTACATCAGCAAAAAGTTTTTAGAGTACGAGTGTAAGTACACCATGCTCGAAAAGACGTGTTTAGCCTTGGTCTGGGCCACTAAGAAGCTCCGACATTACATGCTCAGCTATGAGGTACAAGTACTGTCAAGAATGGATCCGATCAAGTATCTCTTCGAAAAGCCCATTCTCAACGGCAAGATATCGAGATGGACCCTGATGCTGGCAGAATTCGATCTAAAGTTCGTACCGCTGAAAGCCATCAAAGGCCGACAATCGAGCCAAGAAGGCCTTACGCAGGCTAGCGACCCAGTTCGTCCGTACTGACGACGGACAAATTTACAAAAAGACACCGCAGGGGGCTCTCCTTTTATGTGTCGATAAGGGTAACGCCGAAAAGGTCATGGTCGAAGTACATGACGGCGAGTGTGGTCCTCATATGAACGCCCAGATGCTAGTCCGGAAGATCATGAAACTCGGATATTACTGGAACAACATGGAAACCGATTGTCAGCTTTACGTCAAACGTTGCCATAATTGCCAGATTTTCGCTAATGTGCAGCATATGCCACCATCCCTGTTGTATACCATGACGTCACCCTGGCCATTTTCAACCTGGGGAATCGATATAATCGGAAAGATAAACCCCTCGGGAACCGGAGGACACTGATTCATTTTGGTAGCTATCAACTATTTCACCAAATGGGTCGAAGCGGAATCCTATCGTATTCTCAACGCCAGCCATGTTGCCAAATTTATCCAAAATAGGATAATATGCCGGTATGGGATCCCTCACGAATTCATTAGTGACCACGGGACCCATCTTCAAGCCGAAACGGCAGCCTTGTTAGCCAAGTACAAGATCCAAAGGCATACGTTTTCACCCTACCGACCCCAAACCAATGGAGCGGTAGAAGCAGCTAACAAGACTATTGTCACCATACTCAAGAAGATGGCTGACAATTATCGGGACTGGCCCGACAAGATACCCTTTGCACTTTGGGGATATCGAACCTCGATTCGTACTGCGACCGGGGCAACACCGTATTACCTTACATACGAGATGGAAGCGGTCCAACCTGTCGATTTGGAGGTACCGTCACTCAGAATCCTACTCGAAAGTCAAGTACCCGAAGCCGATTGGGTTCGAGCATGATATGACTTGCTAGTCCTTTTAGACGAACGACGATCTCGTGCCCTCAATAACATACAGATTTATCAAAAAAGGATCCAACGGGCCTTCAATAAAAGGGTGAGGCCCAGAAACATCAAAGAAGGAGATTTGGTTCTCAAGTCTGTTCGAGCTTTATTACCAGTAGACCCGAGGGGAAAGTTCAAACCTAACTGGGCCGGACCTTATTTGGTAAAGAAGATTCTATCAGGCGGAGCGGTAATGCTAACAGATCTGGACGGGAATGAGTTTGTCAACCCAACTAACCTGGACCAGCTGAAACGTTATTACCCCTAACCCGTTTCTCTCAATGTCATTTGCAAAAGTTTATTAAAAACACCTTTTCAAAATAAACTTTTAAAGACAAGTCAAAAGCTAGAATTACTTATTCTACTGTTATAAACATCTTGAACCAATAGTCTTGATGTATTTCGAAATTGCAATTTAAAGTCTGTACTACGTTTGGTTTGATTCCGCTATTTGTGGATACGTAGGCAGCCCCTCAAAAGGGCACAACCACTGCAATAAAAAAAAACAGGAACGGTTTTTAATAAACTTCTTTTATTTATTTCAAAAAAAAAATCCAATTACAAAAAAAATCCAAAAAAAAACACACATAAATAGTACTAATATTTAAATAATAAAAAAATCGAAGGCATTTTTCCCTTTCCCTTGTCCTTAGTCTCTTTTTCGGTCCACCGGCGTCGGCGCGGAGGTGAACGCTCCCAAATCACCAAGGGAACCTCCTTAACCCGGGCTCGTTTCTTCGAACTTGATTCCCCGGTCACCTCAGTCGGCCCTAGCCGGGCCCTTACCCTCTCGGGAAACCGGTCCCGCGGCCCCAGTCTGTCTCGGACCGCTAGTTTTGGTCCGAGTCTTCTCTCCAAGTCGCTAGCACCGGTCTCTTTAGCTCGAGTCTTAGTTTCTGACTTAGAACCCGACTGCGGCCCGACAAGGGAAGTTGAAGTTTCTTCTTCATCGAAGAACCATCTATTGTCTTTTACTGATTCTCTACGGGCCAAGTCAAAAGCTTCATCGGTCTTTAAAGCTTTACGGGCTTCTTCAGATTCTTCAGAAGTCCACTTGCGATATGATTCGGAAACCCAAGCAGTCTGACAAGGGCGAGGTATAGTTCATATGACGCGGGTAAACCAGCGTTGTAACCACGTGTCACACATAGCGTCCGTCAATTGGAGCGAAACGCTAATGATTGCTTCAGTTTCGGGGATCTGCTGGAACGAACCGAACTGCCTTAAAAGACGATCTGGGTAAATATGGACGGTCCAGTCCAAAGACAAGATCACTAGGTAACGGGCTTTATCTCTTTTGGCTAGTCCCGTCATCTTCGAGAGAAACCACTAGATCACGTTCCACCTAATCAAGGGCCCGCCATGGAATTTTAGCTCTTCATCCCAATACTTCCGATTTATGTGATGGCTAGAGCTTATTCGTCGGGACCGTGAGCCAATCTGACAGCTTCGATATCTGGATATGCTCAACGGGGGCTCTATAATCGACAGGCGCTCGGACAACCAGATCTGCAAAAAAAAAAAAATCGAAAAGTCAAAATTCCGAAAAAAAAATCAAAAAAAATCGAAATTTTCGAAAAAATCGAATTAAATTTTTTTTGAATTCGGAAAATTCGAAAAAAAAAAATTTCGAAAAATTTTCAAAAAAAAAAGGTCAAATACCTGCAAAAGACGAATACTGCCCGTTAATTGCCGATCCGGGTCAAGTCTCCTATCGTCAAGGCCCATAATAATCTCCCCAGTTATCAGCCAGGCTGGGCTGTAACCTGCCTCCATCTGATCCACTATGCTGATCAGCCTGATTTCACCTAGACATGAGCCAGTATCCATCCGACCTTCGAAGGCGTATCGATGCAACATACAAAAGGCAAAAGCCCTACTCCTATGGATAGAAGAAATTCTGGCATCATTTGGATCCATGAATTTGTCGGCCAAGTCAAACAGGGAAACAGAATTTCCCTTTACCATACGAGCTGTCTTAGCATGAGACAACCCAAGGAAGTCCCCCAGTCTCCTTCTTGGGTCAGGGTAAAAGGGAGGAATAGCAGGATGAGCATTGAGACACCAACCCCCTACGGCTGCAATCTCTTCAGGAAGGAGACATATTTCTCCCCGGGGAAAAGCAAAAACATGGTGGGTAGTATCCCAAAAGGTTAAGCAAGCGTCCAAAAAATGTGCATCCACCATGAGTCGCTGAAGCGGGAATAAAGCCACAATTCTCATCTGAGTTAGTTGAACCTTATCTTCGTCTCGAAAATTCTGGGCCCACGCATGAAGCATCGCGGTCAGATGTTCGATACCCATAGCAGAAAGTTTTGTTTTGTCTTAAAAGTCTAAAGCGATTTTAAGATAGAAGAAAATATTTGGATTGGAATATGAGAAGATTAAGGGCAAGAACTCTCTATTTATAATAGAGAAATCCCTTTTCCTAGTCACCCCTGGAATAAGGATTTTTATGATGTTCCCTAATTCATCTAGGCATAAAGGCCTAACCACAAGATTTTAGCAGTCTGTGTCAGAATCCGATTAGGAATCAAGTCATCCCAAGCATTCCTATTTTCAAATTTTTTTTTCAAAATTTTCGGCATTTTCTAAAATTTTCAAAACAAAATTCTTTCCAAAAATCAGTCAAAAAATCATTCGCCTCCCCAAACCCGCGCGTGGCCGCTTCGGGGTGGACCTATGTCATGTCCACAATTTGGCGACTCCGCTTTTGACACCCACATTTTATCAATTGATCCTCTCATCTCGACGTCGTTTAAAATATGCGTGTAAAATATTCTTTCCAAGACCGATGTCAGGCTTTTTGCATTATAAATTGTTCTTTTCGAATCTTACAAAAAAAGCGACTTTCGCGACATATTTCGATAAATACTTTTTTTGACTTTGGTCAACGCGTGTTAATTCATCACGTGTCATAAATCTTTTCTAAAAATCATGCACATTATTTATTGACGTCTTTATTCGATTTATTCAAACGTTACTAACTCGTTTTCTCGTGTTTGTAGCAATTTATTCGTTTTCTATTGTTTTATTAGACTAAAACGACTTCACATGCTAAAATAACTTTGACATTATTAGTTTAACATGCATTAAATGACTTAGCAACCCATTTATTTATTTTTCTCACATGCTTAGGAAAATAATGTTTGCATATCATTCAACCGTCGAACTAACGCGTGTACACCAAAAACGAACGATATCTTAGTAAAGGCCGCTAAGTGCGGGCGGGGTTGGGTGTTCTTAGTGAACTTCCCAACACGTACCCTCACCCCTTACTCAGGACCATAGTTTTCGGATGTCCGAATCGATTGGCAACGAGAGTCATTCAATACACGGTAACCGATAATGTCGGTATCGGTATCATAATGCAAAGGGACGAACTCAATAAGCTCTGACATCGGAAATGGGCCGTATTTGTACACGGTCCACTACGACATAGAGTGGGCTCGAATGGTTCCGAATAACCACAAAATTCGGTGGCGACTCCTACTCCGATTTAAATTTCAATTTGACCATCTCATATGGAGATTCATTCGCCTCCCCAAACCCGCGCGTGGCCGCGTCGGGGTGGACCTATGTCATGTCCACAATTTGGCGACTCCGCTGGGGATCAACTGTTACCACCATTCCTTCCCCAGCATGAGTCGGTATTTTATCTGAATATTACTTTGCAAACAGATACCCCAAGACTCCCGAAGAATTCTTAAAGAATCCCCAGTGGAAAGTTCAAGCAATATTCGGGATGTATCAACAAACAGATACACCCACGGCTTACAAGGCAAGCTCCCACGCAATTCCAAGACGGGATGCATCTACAAAGCAGATACACCTAGAGCTTACAAGGCAAGCTCCCACACAACTTCAAGACGGGATATGTCTGTAAACAGACACACCCAAGACTTTTTATGAAAAGTCCCGCGCCATTGTTAACATCTATCCAGGTATGATTTCTATCTTATGGCTGGCGAGCCCTTCATGCAAGTCTAATGGACTCTAAACGACCCGATCGGAAGTCTGCCAGGTTTTAATCTTCGATTAGCCTGGTAGCTACACTGACTTTTGCCTTGTCCAAGCCTCAGTCAGAGTGGGGGCTCTATAGACACCCATATTTTGACCGCCAGGTGTCTATAGTAGTTCCCGCCAAACACCCGATGATGATCGGACGCGAACATGCTTTAATGGACTCGGATATGGGCTCGAAATCATGGACATTTGGTTTGGGCTTATTACGGAGTAAAAGTCTTACAAAACCGACCTCAAATCCAGGCCCAGTGGGTCGTTTCGAGTCAAGTAAGACTAATTTGGGTCGATTCCGACACCAGGGGTAAAACCGTCTTTTAGCGACCGAGTCAAAACCCGGTCAAAAATATTCTCGAGACACGCGAGTCAGCCGTGACACCTCACGTGGCTGATTCGGTCTCCAATACCACGAAAAATCAGCTTCAAAAATATTAAACAAATCCGTTTAAGGATAGAATTCGATCTCAAGTAGGAATTCTATCCAGAAACCGAATCAGATACCGACCGAGCTCCAAATACTCGGCCAAACCCCCCATTCAGCCGAGATTTCCTTGCTTCCTCCCCAAGCAACGGACTTCTCGTTCCTTTCAACTTCTTACATTTCCTATCCAAACCGGTATTTCTTGTTGTCCAAGCAAGATACCTCTCCTAAACCCCTGCGCCTATAAATAGGACCCTCCATTCAACATTGAAAGGGACAGTTATTAGTCATCCATATTCAACTCGACATTCAAAAAATAATTCCATCTACGATCTCAAGCCAAAGAAGCATCGAAATACCAAAAAATAACCCGACAAATCCGACCCACACGCCGGCCGAAACCCGCCACCTCAGAAGATCAAACCGACACCTTAACTCATCCCACATCATCTCGACGCTCCCAAGTTTAAACCACTTTCCGACGAGCTCTTATCCGAGAAAGCAAAGCATGTAGGTTGAGGGCGTAAATCAAACCCGACTCTTTCCCTTTTCTCTTCCTTCTCCACGTTTTTTTTCTCTTTTTTCGGTCGTGTCGTCGGTCGTATTTTAATATGGGTCGTTCGTCGCATATTTTTCATTATTTCTAGTAGTCGATACAACAAAAAAAAACTATTTTTACGTACAACGTTCTTAAAATACGATCGATTCTCTAATCGAATATCGTATCTAACAAGAACTAAATTAATTAATTCTCGTTGATGCTAATAAAATCGTTACATCTTTTTAAACAAAATTCGACGATTTTATACGCGGAGAGAATTAACATCTTTTTCGTTCAATTCTTTTTTTTCTTTTTTTCGTTCAAAACGATTTTTTTCTAAAAACCTTTTCTAAAAGCATTCCGGCTATTCGATATCGATTTCATAATCGAATATCGAATACGACGAACAGCGAAAATATGAATCGGGTATAAATTAATTCATATTTGTACGTGATTTATATAAATTAACGATTTTCGACAAAATAAAAAAAAGCAGACATACCACCACGCGAGTCGCGCGCCTGTTAGGCGACTCGCGCGGTGGCTTGGTTGGCCGGGTCCTTTTTTTTTTTGTTTCCTCGCTTTTCTATTTTTTATTCTTTTCGAATCTTACATAAAAAGCAACTTTCGCGACATATTTCGATAAATACTTTTTTTGACTTCGGTTGACACGTGTTAATCCATCACGTGTCATCAAATCTTTTTCAAATCATGCATATTATTTATTTATGTCTTTATTCAATTTATTCAAACGTTACTAACTCATTTTCTCGTGTTTGTAGCAATTTATTCGTTTTCTATTGTTTTATTAGACTAAAACGACTTCACATGCTAAAATAACTTTGACGTTATTAGTTTAACATGCATTAAACGACTTAGCAACCCATTTATTTTTCTCTCACATGCTTAGGGAAAATAATCTTTGCATATCATTCAACCATCGAACTAACGCGTGTACACCAAAAACGAACGATATCTTAGTAAAGGCCGCTAAGTGCGGGCGAGGTTGGGTGTTCTTAGTGAACTTCCCAACACGTACCCTCACCCCTTACTCAGAACCATGGTTTCCGGATGTCCGAATCCATTGGCAACGAGAGTCATTCAATACACGATATCCGATAATGTCGGTATCGGTATCGTAATGCAAAGGGACGAACCCAATAAGCTCTGACATTGAAAATGGGCCGTATTTTGTATACGGTCCACTACGACATAGAGTGGGTTCGAAAGGGCCCGAACTCCCACAAAATTCTGTGCCGACTCCTACTTCGATTTAAATTTCAATTTGACCATCTCATATGGAGATTCATTCGCCTCCCCAAACCCGCGCGTGGTCGCGTCGGGGTGGACCTATGTCATGTCCACACTCAGTAAATTATTAGATTACCTTCAAGAAGTGTTAGCACTGGGTTGCATCTGTAAGAACCCAAAGTACTACTGAAGCTTTCAACAAAGTTGGAAGTATTTTCATTGTTTGAAACTTTTGGATCAAACTTATGCTTAGCCCAATGGCATTGATCCCCTAGGTCCGAGAACCATGTACTGACTCCTAGCCCAACATGTCTCACAAGCATTCCATAGCCTTTTTGAAGATGAATTCAAAATATGAATTCACTAACCTCCAAAACAGCTTATGTATCAATACTCCTGGGTACTTCTTCGCAAAAATCTTACATAAATGTCTAGTGTAGTATCTCCTACTTGTGGTTGGCCAGGTTTCCTCTAATGCAGGCTCAATACCCTGCAAGTTCAATGAAAAAGAAAGGATTATACTTGAAACAATAAAAGTAGATTAAATAAAGTGACAATGAGGGGAGGTTATTGTACCTTTTATCTGTCAAATATGATTATCCAATCATCTCTACTACTTCCGGTCACAACTTGCTTAAGGTGCCAAAAAAATTGACACCAATTCTCCATTCCTCAGCCTCCACCACACCAACAGCAACAAGGAAAATCTCATTATTGCCATCAACTATTGTGGCAGACAACAACACACCACCATGGTTCCCCTTCAAGTGTGTACCATCTACTCCTATTAAGCTTCTACACTCTTCAATTAATCCTGTAAACATTGCATTGAAGGACAGAAAAAACCTCTTGAACTGCAATGGCTTTTCTGGAGTGTCCATAACAGCCCATGTACAATGAGCAGAACTACCTAGATTAGTCCCTTCAATGACCTTACAATAGGCTGGCAACGGTGCATAAGATTCATCATGCCCCCCATTAATTAAGTTCAAAGCCTTCTCCCTCATTCTATACATGGTTGAAGATTTCATTTGAAGACCATACCTATCCATCAACAACTTTTGAATAGAAGTACCTGGAATGGAAGAATTCGCTCTTATGTCCGCCTCCAACATTTTCTCAGTTGTCCATTCCGTATTTACCATTGGGTTATGGTCCCTCACACCAACACAACCATGGTCTATATTTCTGATTGATTTAATAGCCCATGTTGTTCCATCTTGCAACACACTAGCATGTACCCTCCAATCATAGTACACTGATGCACATTCTACTGTGTACCTAAACTGGTCAGCCTTGGACACAATCACATAAAACTCCTCTTGAATACAGAAGTCCTTTAGTGTGTCTTTGAAATGTTCTTTATCCACAAAAAGCATCCAAAGCCTCAACCTTATTTAAATCTATCCATTTTCTAGCATCTTTGAGACAAACTCATCATCTACATCCACAGACCACTCAGTACTGGCATATGGATCATACCCGTCATCAATCATTTCAAGAGTGTTTAGGATATTATTATCCTCATCTTCAGAAATGTCCCTCTCATCATTAATTTAATCACTATCATATGGCATGTAAGACCCATCAGACTCAGAACTATCACCAAACTCACCTTGAACAACATACTCAACCCTTACACCTCTAGTTTGTACTTGACTACTCTGCCCACCAGAAGTGGCTACCATTTTTCTCACCTTAGGACAAACACACCCTTCAACTTTGTAGTAGACTTGTACAAATTGAACCTAAGTGGAGGGACGGGTTCATTTTGGGTGGTTTCCAGCAGTGATGTTTCATTTGGAATAGGCTGTCTAAACCTAGGACTTCTTCTAAGGGAGAGTTGTTGAGAATCTTGTTGTCTCTAGTCCCTTCTGGGTGGTGATGCTTGGTCTATGGTCACACGGTTGGTCAATGGTTACATGGTCTATGTGTGAGTCACTTGCATCATCTGAGTGCTTTAGTAACCCCTTGTGTATATCAACATTACCAGATTCTTGACTTAGTCTAGCACTCCTTGGTGAAAAAATAGGAGTAGGCCAGGGGAAGTAGCGGTGGCATGTACAGTAGGAGTTGTGGTAGTGGTACTCCTCCTACATTGAAGTTTCTTAGGTTGAGGTCTTTCTACAGGAGGAGGGGCAACAAATGTGGCAGAAGGAAGGGCATCACTATTTTTTGGGTTTGCCTATGTCTTCTAGCTAGTCAAAGAACATTTGATGGGTTACTCCCACATCCAATCCATGTGTCAATCTCACTTTTACCCTTAAACCTACTAAACATCTGCACAAGAGCACTGTCTTCCAGCAATTCATGAGATTTCATAGCGTAACAATATGAAATAGTAGGATGTGTGGGTAGAGGCAGCTTACTTTTCTCTGCTTCATCATATTAATCGTTGATGACATCCAAAAGCAAGCATTTGTTTGTGTCTTCAATCTTCACATAAACAAAGTTGCCTCGGAAATTCATTTTCAGCCTGAATTTGTTCATTCTGCATATGTATTAACAACAAAAGAATAGGATCAAGAATAGAGTATCACAAGATAACCTTATCAACTTTCAGTCAACTTCATAACAAATGTAGACACCTCAGCTCACAGAAATGGGTGAATTGCTAAAAGCATTTTGAAACCCGAATTTTGAAACTGTACTTCAATGACTACGATATATAAAAATACTTAATTCAAGCCAATAGACGGCCTCGGTACATACCCAATCCAAGAAGAAACATCCATACAATCAAAATTGATCAAGAACCACAAGAAACGACTAAAAATAGAGCTGGATGCATAGACCAATAGTGAATGCATAACCTCAAATACTCAATAGAAAAACAAAAAAAATTGATAAATTTTAGCAAGGCAATCAGCAAATACAGTATTCAACAATATCCCTCAAAATTTAACAAAAATTGATAAATTTTGCAGCAAATGAATACAAATAGGCTGAAGAACAGAAGGGTAGCGAGGAGCAGAAGAAATCAAGGAAGTGTTAATATTAATGGGAGTAATATGAAGGCCGAAAATCTGGGAGTAATATGAAGCCCTAAATAACCCACATTTCAGAAACCCTAAACCCTAATTGGAATTTTCAGAATACCTTCACAAATTTCGAATACCCACATAAATTAATCACAAGATACACGAATTATTACTGTAAAAGATCAATACTTTCAGAAATAAAAAAAACGAAACAGTTGTTGGGATGACAAAGAAGATAGAAGAACATATATACCTTAATCAGTTTGCCACTTGAATTAGAACTTGAGTGGTCCACTTTGTCGCAAGCAAAAATGGTGGATAAGGTTGATGATGTTGCAGGTGAAGGGCGACATTCGAACAGGGGAAGGAAGAAAGAAAGGGGAAAGGTTTGAGGTTTTTGAAATGAAAATGAATGGAGTGAAGGGTGAGTAAGTAAAAATGCCACATAGCATGTCACAAGTCAACTTGCCATGTCATGAGATTATGAGTGCCATATTGGCACTTAACAGCCAAAACTAACGTCTAAGTGAAGTTTGATCACGGTTTGTACTAATAAATGGAGTTTAGGGGTACAGTTGTTAATTGCTATTAAGTTGGGTACAAATGGAAAAGTGAAAACTTGAAGGGTACAAGTGAAAATTTCCCTTTATTTTTTTTACTTAGACTTATCCTTATTAAATTTAGATTTTTTTTTTATCATAAAATTTAATGATTTTTGAAAAAAAAAAAAAAACTTAATCATATGAAGGTTACATCTTTTCATCTACTTTTATCTTAATAATCAAATTTATATTAATAATTATATTATTTATTATGAGGAACTAAATTATCATTATATAACTAAAAAAGCAATATAATGGAGAGTTGGAAAAAAAATCATTTGTATTTTGAGAGTTATTGTTCGCATTTCATTCGTTCTATTTTATAAATATTACCTTCAGTTTTGTAATTGTTCTTCGTTGATTATAATTTTATTGCTAATTTTATCTTTTGAATTTGTTTTTGTTTCGTAAACTTATGCGAAGCAAATAATCAAGTAGTATATAATTTCTCATTTTTAAGGTATAATAATTTTATTTTAATTAATTTTTATATTGATTATTTTAATAAATATATTTCGAGTTAACTTGAAATCTCATGGGTTTTGCGTTCATAAGAGTGAACTTTTATTTATATTCAAAGTTGAAGAAATTTACAACCTCTGTTTCATTAGTATCTTTCACATATCCTTTTTCAACTATTTCTTTGATTTCTTCCACTTTCTTTTTTATATCACACTTTTCTCTCACATAGATGACCCACTTAGGTTACTCCCTCTCTACTTTTACATATTGTAATCTCTCTACTTTTACATATTTTATTATTTTTCTTAAGAAATGTGTCAATTTTATGGTGGAAGAAGAAGAAATCAATGAAACGGGGAAGTACAAAATATGATTAACAAAAAGTTGCAAAGTGTTAATCAAATTAGCATACTAAAGATGACAATTATTTAGGTAATGTATTTAATATTTGAGTCTAATTAAAGGTAAATTATCAATAAAAAAAGGAAAATGATATATACAACCCTTAGAGTTGTATTTAAGAGGCCAAATAAGGAAATAATATTTTAATACATGTATTAATTGTCTTGATGCATGTGTAATTTGTGCTCAAATCCATATATTTTTACTAAATTTGGAAGATTTTTAATGTTTAAATATTTAACATTACCGATAAAAAAATTAGTAATTTAAGGAAATGACAAAAAAACTTAATATTTCACTTAAGCATAATTTACTTTTCTTAAGAAAGCTTAATAGTTTTCTAAAGAAAATTAATAGTTTGGTTGTTTCACCATTTAATTCACTTTCGTCGTAATGATCAGTCAAAATTAATATGAATAATTATACGGAGTATTACTTAGCATTAAAAACTACTCCGTACATATATTATAACTAAAAGAATAGTAGGAGTATAAACAATGAAGAGATACAAATAATTGAGGACTTATTTTTACATTTCATTCGCTTTATTTTTTTAACATTTCCTTCAATTTTGTAAGATATGAATTAACTACTAGCTTTATATGAATTTTGTAAGATCACCCATGACAACATTTTTAGATGAATTATTAGACAATACTTGGTCAGAGATATATTAACAATCCAATAAAGAAATTGAAACAGATAATCCCGTAAATTTCACGGGCCACATACCTAGTTTATTCTTAAACATGTAATTAATTAAAAAATTATATTCCCAGATGAAAGCGTTAAAATGATATCAATGAGATAATGAAAACAACTAACTATGACGATTTTTGGAGGGCCCCGTGATAATATTTTTCCTAGGGCCATCAAAAGCTTAGGACCGGCTCTGATCGTGATATTAGGTGTCGACTAATCAAAATACTACTGTATATGGCAACTCACATCTATGCAATTCCTCCGTTCAAGTCCAATCTACACATACATACTTTGTACTTTTTTTTTTTTTTCGGACGTTCAAGTCCAATCTTCCCATTTCCATTTTAGTCATTGTTTTAATATCAAACAAATACTTTAAAAATCTTACATATTTACAAAATGTCATTATTTACCCTATATTTAATATTAAACAAATATTTATTTAAAGCAACCGTTTATTAAAATTGGTGTTAAAAACAAATAGGTAGATTGGACATTGAATGGATTGATTACTTACCAGAAAAAGAATAGCTGTTTTTCGTCGTCGACATTTCAGCCACGTCGTCGACGCTTTTTAATGTTAAAGACGATCTTGCTATTGCCTTAATTAGATTAGTTAACTAATGTTATGTAATTTTAGAAGTTAGATTAGTTATTGAAACTCGTTAATGAAGCGATTTTTAATTTTTCAAACCGTTCCGTTATTATCTTGTCCTTATTATATATCCACTCAAACTCCACTCACCATATTTAATTTTATTTTCTCTCACTTAAAAAAACGTCTTTTCTTTAGAGAAACCTGACTTTTCTAGAAACCCGACTTTTCTAGAAATTAGGTTGTCGGCGGTTTTTTTAATGTGAAAAGACAACAACGTCCTTCCCTAATTACATTCACTAACTTTGTTAATGAAATTAAAAAGCTTAATCATGTTAATGAAACTCGATAATAAAACGGTTTTTTTTTTGAAAACCGTCATTTTATTATGTTATATTATATATCCTCCCCCACCCACAACAACACTAATATTATTAATAATATTAAAATTGTATTAATAGGCGATTTTAGGGAGTTTTAAAATCAAATATAGATAATATTTTAGTAAGATTTATCAATAATGTTCAGTTGGTTTAGTGGTAAAGAGTCTCATTTGTGTTTGAGAGGTTGTGGGTTCGAGTCTTGGTAATTACAAATTTCGAATTTCCGGCGTCCAGGGGATCCCCCAGACGCGGATTTTGGGCGTAGTGTAAATTCACGTAGCGTGAGAGGTTGTGGGTTCAAGCCTTGGTAATTACAAATTTCGAATTTCCGGCGTCCAGGGGATCCCCCAGACGCGGATTTTGGGCGTAGTGTAAATTCACGTAGCGTCCAGGGGATCCCCAGACGCGGATTTTGGGCGTCCAACCCAGAAAACGCGCCCCTAGTGTGGCTGAAATGTCGACTACGAAATGTAGTAGTGATAACTTTATTAGGGCCACAATGTACGCACCTAATATATACGGCACAATCTGATTCATTGCTTTAATAGCATGTAGAACTGTAGAAGTAATAAATTCCGAGTAAGGATCATCTTCATTATCTCAAAAGTAATGGATGGTTTATTATCCCTAATATATACTTATATACATCTTTATTATCCCTAATATATACTTATATACATCCATTTTAATATACTCTGTAGCATTTCTTTCACTCATCACCATCATTTAACATTATAAACGTTAGATTGTTTCGAGATAATATTTAGACCGTAGTCCGTAGATAATTACTCCGTAATAGAGAGGGAAGGTAATGGAGAGTAATAAGTTCCAGCCCACGCGAAAATAGACGTCCATGAACGAAAAGACATGCGCAAAGGACCATGCCATGACATAAGGCTAACATATGCAACAACCACGAATTTAATTTCACGGTATGAATGGAAAAAGGCCCACGCACAGTAATTTCAACAATGAATTCGCATGACTAACCCTGATTATACAATAAATCAATATGTGATGATTTTAACTCAATACACTGATCCAAAAATTGATCCATTTTCTCAATGATTCAAACTTTACGTGATTTTCATATCAATTGTTAGATAATTTTATCATATGTGAATCGATAAGACGGTAAACTACCTGAATTCATAGCGCATCTTAATAGATTTTGGTCTTCACGTCGATACATACAAAGTATATTCTCATTATTGATGGGAGGCAAAGAGACTCACAAGAAACTGGTGTGTTCAATTGAGGACCAAACCCCATATTTATAGAATAGCCCGATTAGGGTACTTCTGTCTCCCGTAATTATTCCCGATTCATCCTTATCGATAAGGAATATTAAACTGGTTTTGGCCAAGACCTCTTTAATACCCGTAAGTCCGTAACCGATATAAATTTTATTAGATCACTTTATTTATCGAAACCATAAAATAGTGATACGAAAATTAGCGGAAGCGGTTTTTGTATCGATATTTATTTTGTGTGATTTTGTAAACGAATCCAAAAGACTCGCGAAACAATGAGATATTTGTTTAGAATAGACCTATATTCTCGTCAATGAGATTGTTATGCGAACACTCGATCGAATAAACAAGAATTAGCAACCGAAACGCATCAATAAACTAAAACATAAATTGTAACTCGACAATTTGAAGGATAGCTTAACTTACCAAAGTTTTTCTTCTTATTTCTCAAAATCTTCTTTAAAAGTAAATACTCCTTACAAGACCTCTATTTAATTATAATAGTAGGGTTTTTTGTCAGAAGACAGCTAACGTCTTCTGCAAAAAAAATATAGTTTTTTTTTTTGCTCAAAAACACCTTAAATTTACGTTCGTTTATTAAAAGACACCAATTTCCGTCAAAAAACCGTCAATTTTGACGGTTGTCATTCTTTAATCTTCTTCCCTCAACCCTTAGGGTGTGTTTGGATTGAGGGATTTGGAGGGGAGGGGAGGGGAGGGAAAGGGATGGAGGGATTATCCTTTGTTTGGATAGTATTTAGGAAGGGAGGGAAATAGAGGGGGAACGAAATGGAGGGATGAAGTTGATTAATTTTAGGTTAAAGTAAAATCTTGTCAAAATAGGCAAGATTTGGAAGGAAAATCCATTTTTTTTCCATTAATTAATTACAAAGTTACAAATTTATCATTACTAATAAAACGTATTTCTCCAACATTTTTCACTCGTTCACAAACTTTTTTTTTCCAATACTAGTAAATCGGGCTAGGATAAAAAAACTTACGACGATTTTTTTTTTTTTCCGATACGGGTGAGGATAAAAAAATCATGACGATTTTTTTTCCCCGTTACGGGTGAGTCGGACTAGGATAAATTCCGACGATTTTTTTTCCGATACTTGTGAGTCAGGTTAGAATAAAAAAATTACGACAAATTTTTTCCCGTTACGGGTGAGTCGGGCTAGGATAAATTACGACAATTTGTTATTTTTTTCCGATACTTGTGATTCAGGTTAGGGTAAAAAAATTACGACTTTTTTTTTTTTTTGTTACGGGTGAGTCGAGTTAGGATAAATTACAACGACTTTTTTTTCCACTGATACGTGTGAGTTGGATTAGGATAAGAAAATGTATAAAAAAAATTACGACAGTTTTTTTCGTTACGGTTGAGTCAGGTTAGGATAAAAAAAACGACGCCTTGTTTTTTTTTTTTCCGTTATGGCCCTTATGGTGAGTCGAGTTAAGATAATGCCCTGTTATTGTAGACTTATATTAAGACACTTTCACCCCAGTTAGACGGATTCAGTTTAGTTCAATTCAGACACATTCAACTTTTTTTTTTTTTTTTTTAATCGCTGATGTATCGGTTAGGATAATAAAGCGAATAAAAAAAATTACGAGGGATGGAGTCACTGAGTTGAATTGATTAAACAAATAAAAAAAATTAATTTCTATTTTTTTTTATCAATTTTTAAGTCATTTTTGTTGTTATATTTAAACGAGTCAAAAATTAATAATCGTAATGACAAGTTATTATTAATAATCGTAATATATTTTGTTCCTTCCTAATAAAAGACAATTTTATCAATTCTCATCTCCCTCCCTTCCCTCCTTATTTACGTTATCCAAACAACATCCTTCTCCTTCCCCTCCCTTTCTCTCCCCTCCTTCTCCCTCCCCTCCCTTTCCCTCCTATTTTGTTATCCAAACGGACCCTTAATCAATAACCCCCATCCCTTAATCAAACATTCAAACTCAATTAACATCTTCTTTTCACTTCCTTTACATTATCTTTATTACAGTATCTTCCTTTCTCATCCTCTTTATTTTTCACAATGCTACAATACTCCATTTTTCCTCCAAAATAAACTTAATTTTCATCCAAATAAAAACTCCTTTTATTCTCCCCTTAACTGAACCCCACTTTTTTATTTCTTCACTTTGCATATTCTTAATTAACATGGCATCTTCAAGTACTCGTCTTATATAATACACATAAAAAATGAAATACAAATGGTTAATAAAACCAAAAAAGCTGCCAAAAAAAAAACCAAAAAAGAATTGACAAAAAAAAGAATAAAAAATGATTACTCATAAATCACAAATTTAAACACAAAAATTAGTGTTCTTAGTTTCGATTCAGTAATAGCTCAAAAATTTAAAGGTTGATTAAAGGAGAATGGTTGATTAAGGGATGAAAGAAAATGATTAAATGAGGAGGACCGTCAATATTAACTTTTTTTTTTACGGAACTTAGGATTTGGTGTCTTTTAACCAAGAAATGTAAATTTAAGGTATTTTGGGTAAAAAAAAACTATAGGTACTTTTTTGCAGAAGACCTAAATGTTAGATGCCTTCCGACAAAAAACTGATAATAGTAACATAAACTAGTCATAATTCCTAATTAGGGAAATAATAATTAGATACAGTTCCTAAATATCACTAGGAAATAAATTAATTAGATAATTATTGCAAATATATTCGTAAATAAGGAAAACGATTAACTATCGAAAATCCATACTACTAATTTCCTAAATAATTAATTAGATACTTATTATTTTTGGATTAAATAGTGCAATACGTTATTAGTACATTAGTGATCGATAACTTTACGAATATACTCACTCCGTCCCGATTAATTGTTGTTTTTTTCCTTTGTGGGGCTCGATCAATTGTTGTCCTTTCCATTGAAGGAAGGGATTGATGATCGAGCAATTTAATCATTCACATCCAAATTTGGTACGATTGTCAATCATTAATCCGTAGATTTCAATTTTATTGATATTTGAGCCAAAATTAAATAACAATTGAGCATAACTGCTCCGTACACAATTTTAAGAGAATGTGCGTTGCCAGTTGCCACTCATAAGCTCCAACCATATCATATCAAATCATATCCACCAACTAGAAGAGTAAGAGTGACAGAATCCCAACCCCGTGCCCGTCTGGGTCATTCATAGAGTATAAATACCACTTACCACCACAATGCAAGTTGAGACAATAAACACACACACACACCCAGTCCAGTCCCCCATGCCAATTGCCAAAACAACATATCATCTTTCATTCATTCATACTAAGCACATGCATTTTATATAGGAGGGTGGAATTAAATTAAATGGACCCCTGTCACCAATTTCATTATTCTCTTCTGGTTCCCCTATGCCTTTGCCTCTCCTTTTATCTCTTGATATTGGGTTGTTTTGGGGGAGTGGATAATGAGAAAGTAGATGGTGATTGGATTAATAATATTACGGGCGCCAAAAGAATACAGGAAGCCAAATTATCATGGAAACCATCTTCAAATACTGGTAGTAGTGTGGATGATAGTGATAATGTGAAAAGCAGCAGCAGCAGCAGGAGGGGTGGTCTGAAGATTGTATTTAGAGGAGAAGCTAGAAATTGGACTGATGCTCTTCCCATTGGAAATGGACGCCTTGGTGCCATGGTTCATGGTTCTGTTTTCCATGAAATTATTAATCTCAATGGTATGCAATGTCTCTCACCTTTCACATTTATACTAGTATAGAGTACGGAGTATCTTTTATTTTATCTAAAATACTTGACACATACTCCTCCATTCTAATCAATTATTAATAGAATATAAACGGTCTTCAACCATGGCCTTAAGGTTTTGGTTGAGATGGTTCGTTACCATGGTATCAGAGTCAGAGGTCACGAGTTCGAACCCTGCCAGCCCCCAATATTTTATGTGCCTAAAGTTCATTGATGAGACTCAATATCCACTCATAATTATTTACCCTGTACTTTCCTAAATTTTTATGCTTAAAGAAAATGGGTCGATTTCTAAAACTCTGGCACTCGGTCAGTTGCTCTCGTGTGGATTATACGTACTACATGTCCTTATTTTCAACTAGTTAGTTCATTTTGGTTGGAATTGACAAAATGTTGCATGAATATATTTTATTAGGTTAAGACAACTTTAGATATTATTTACAAATGGATGAATTTTGTTTTATATAAATGGGTTGATGTAAAGAAATAATATAAATGGGTTGATGTAGAGACTGAGATCTTCTTACACCATAATCACAAATTAGCTAGGTTCAAATATTGTTAAAAGTTGTTATAGTGGGGGGTTGAGATTTGATATGATATGATAGGATCGTTTTAGGTGAATTGAATGAATTCTGTGCGAAGCAAGTTTGGCAATCGGTGGAGATTTTCTTCCACCAGGCCAGTACAGGCATACAGCTATGATACGGAGTAACGAACAACAACATTAATAATAATAATGAAAATGATAATAATGTGGGGTTACAGACAATGTACAGTAAGACTGCATCTAATTATAGTACTTGATTTAGACCCAACAGAAGAAGAAAACGAAATTCTTTGATTAAGGGAAGGTACGAGTAGTAGTATTCATGGTGGACCTGCTAACCAAAAGCTGTAACTCACGCAAGCAAGTTTCATATTCTCAACTGCATTGCTTTCTGATCCTTCACTCTAAAGTCAAAAACAAATTTTTTTTTTTTTTTAATGACCGCGTTCATGATAATCGAATCTCCATCTTATGATTGACGTAAAATCGCTTCTACCTTTGAAATTATTCCTTATTTTAAAGTCAAAAACTGTAACCATTGAACGCCTACTTTGACCGTTTTATATTCCAAAAATGACTCAAACCTAAAATGATCTGACCGATCTGAAGTCAACCCGAATTTAATACTCTGAAAATGGTCCGGACCAAATCCGACACGGTTGACCTATTTGATAGTTCTACTTAGGATTAACTATTTGTGCTCCCAAAATAGGCAAATATTAACCTCTTTTTCCTACTCCCTCCGTTCAAGTCCAAGCTTCCCTTTTGCTTTTTCACGTTTGCCAACGCGCATTTTGCATCGTTAATATCTTTCGTAACATATTAGTAAAAATTATGGAAATTGGATATTAATAATCTACTTTTAAAGACGAATCAAACAAGATCCCACATGCATATATTTTCTCTAATAGATTGTCGTGAATATCGAAAGTTATCCGTGATTGCAAATAGTGTCAAGACAAGGAAAGGGAAGCTTGGACTTAAACGGAGGGAGTACCTTTTATGCTTAGAACATCACCACTCTTATCCATTTGGACAACAGAAGAGAGAATGTATGTAAGGCGAGTAATTATTTACGGAGTGCGAGTATTTATTTTTTTGTACATTTTCGTCACTGGAGTTCTGACAAACACGTGAAGATCTCATGAGAATATGAGATATTGAGGAATGCTCCAAATCCCTATCGCTCCAAATTCTCGGTGATATAGGAATCTACATCCATGTTGCACGTGATAATATGATCTGTCTTGAATTAATCAATTCCATGATCTGCCTTTCAAATCATATACTCCTCCCTAGTGCCCTAGTCCCTCCTACTAATAAGTCTCATTTTGTCTCTCTTCTACCCCTATTTGATATATATATCCGTTATAAAGTTATAACGTGTCAAATATTATCCACATTATAAGAAAAGACAAAATCAAAATGTATTGGGATATCAAATATTTTGTCTTTATCTCTCCTATGTGGATAATATTTGACCTGTCACAAACAAAAATTTATGGTTAAATTTAAACCTTCCATGAATTTCTTTCAAGGATTCAAGAAAGTAAATAAAAAAAATACGGAGTATTATTATTAAATAAAAAGACATTATGCCCTATATAAAATAAAAAATGATTAAAATTGTTTTAAAATAAATGATGTTTTTTTTTGGTAAAATATAAAAAGTAGTACATCCTCCATTTTTATTTTATCTTCTCATGAATATCTGACAATTTTTTTTTTGTATTGAATATAAAATAATAAATTTAAGAAATATTGAGGATAGAATGGTAAGTGTGTAAATAGAAAAAAAAATAAGGATATAAAGTATTGTAAATAGTAAAAGTAGTATGGTAAAATTATGAATCAAAATGGAAAGAAATGAAATGGAAGATAAAAAAAAGTGGAACAAAAAGAAAATTTGGAAGATAAAAAAAGAATAGAGATAGTATAATTTTAAAAACTCAATATTTACAAATGACGACAAAGAACCGACTCAGACTAAAAAAAAAAATGGGTGTTGCTATTCGCAGTACGCAATTTACTCGACGCAGTACCACTTTCCCAATTTTGCCCCTCTCATTCCCCCCTACTACATTACGTCGTCGGCATTTCAGCCAGGTCGTCGGCGCTTTATACATGATTTTACCCTTTTGCCCTTCTTTAATTATGATTAGTGATATTAATTATTTTACTTAATTAGTTTAGTTATTATTTCCCGACTACTTTAAAATTACGATTTTGATAATTTTTGACGATTTTTGAGACACGTGTCTTAAAGGTCAGGAATGTTTATATTTTGTAAGTGATTTTATTTAGGTCGATTAATTTCATTATAATTGTGATTAGGTTGATAGTTTAGTCTCCCGTAGCTAGCATGTTATTGAGTAATCAATGAAGTATTCGATTTTAGTTGTTATAGTTAGACGTATTCGATTTTATACGTATCTATCGTCGATTTCCATACGAAAATTGTGTTAAAAAAAACACGAAAAACATGCCGTGTAAAAAATATTCCCATTACAGCCTGAACCCACAACCTCTTGAGAATAACTGAGACTCTTTACCACTAAACTACTTGAGTATTGTTGATATTTCCTACTAAAGTGTTATCTATATCTAATTCTAAAATCACCTATTAGTACATTTGCGTCCCCATAACAATGATAGTTATATATAAATTTTTAATATCATTAATAATTATTAGTGTTGTGGTGGGTGGGGAGGATATATAATATATTAATATGACATAATCCGTATCATAATAAAATGAAGATTTTCAAAAAAAGAAAAACCGTTTCATTATCGAGTTTCATTAACACGATTAAACTTTTTAATTTCATTAACAAAGTTAGTGAATGTAATTAGGGAAGGACGTTGTTGTCTTTTCACATAAAAAACACCGACGACCTGGCTGAAATGCCGACGACGTAAAACAGCACTCTCATTCCCCCTCCCTTAGAGTCATCCTCTCTTTTTCCTCTCTTTTCTTTTTCTCTCCTCCCTTATCTATTTTACTCAACACAGTACATTTTTATTTTTTTTACTTTTATGCAGTACGTTTTCTTTTAATTTTGATGCAATACATAATTTATTTTAGGGTTTTTCTACACGGTACCCCTGAATTTTTCACTTTTCTACCTGGTACCCCTACCATTTTTACATGTCTACATGGTACCTTTGTACTTTATTATAAACATCGCTGATACCCCTAGACTTTATTATTACCTTATTGGTACCCTTAAACTTTTTCTTCCATCAAACTTTGGCACTAAACTACCTTTTTTTGTTCAAAATTAAAACTTAAACGTCATTTAACATGCCTAATTAATCTGAAATTGAACTTAAACTAACATTCCTGTATGTTTTTCGCAGTTATGCACCAAATCTAAAATGAGTATATCTTTGGTGTTATATTGTCAAATCAGCTGATAACACTTAATTTAAACTCAATTACTTGTTAATTATTTAAGTTAAATGGTATTGAAGTTTTTATTTAAGCTACAACACAATTTAACGACAAAACATGATGAAAACAACCTTTAAGGGGTACCAATTAAATTAATAGTAAAGTTCAAGGGTACCATGTATACACATAGAAAAAGAGCAGGGGTACCACGTAGAAAAGTGAAAAGTTCAGGGGCGCCATGTAGAAAAACCCTTTATTTTAATCTTTCATTTACTTTTTTTAAACTTTATTAACGCAATAAATTTCTTCTATTACGGAATACATACTTTTTTTTTCAAGTTTGACACAGTACAATATTTGTTTTCAGCTTTGACCAAGTACATACTATTTTCAAATTTGACAAAGTACATACTTCTTGACTCAAGACATTTTTTCAATTTGTTGGCACAGTACGTTATTTTTATTTCATTGACATAATAGTTCATACTTTTTCTGCATTTTACTAACGTTGTATAATTTTCTCCTTTCGCCATCGACATAAAAATAATTTCATATTCAATAAATTCAATTTGATTTAATGAGATCCGTACAAAAAAAACGAAACAAAAAAAAAACATGTTTTTCTTCCATCAAACTTTGGCACTAAACTACCTTTTTTTGTTCAAAATTAAAACTTAAACGTCATTTAACATGCCTAATTAATCTGAAATTGAACTTAAACTAACATTCCTGTATGTTTTTCGCAGTTATGCACCAAATCTAAAATGAGTATATCTTTGGTGTTATATTGTCAAATCAGCTGATAACACTTAATTTAAACTCAATTACTTGTTAATTATTTAAGTTAAATGGTATTGAAGTTTTTATTTAAGCTACAACACAATTTAACGACAAAACATGATGAAAACAACCTTTAAGGGGTACCAATTAAATTAATAGTAAAGTTCAAGGGTACCATGTATACACATAGAAAAAGAGCAGGGGTACCACGTAGAAAAGTGAAAAGTTCAGGGGCGCCATGTAGAAAAACCCTTTATTTTAATCTTTCATTTACTTTTTTTAAACTTTATTAACGCAATAAATTTCTTCTATTACGGAATACATACTTTTTTTTTCAAGTTTGACACAGTACAATATTTGTTTTCAGCTTTGACCAAGTACATACTATTTTCAAATTTGACAAAGTACATACTTCTTGACTCAAGACATTTTTTCAATTTGTTGGCACAGTACGTTATTTTTATTTCATTGACATAATAGTTCATACTTTTTCTGCATTTTACTAACGTTGTATAATTTTCTCCTTTCGCCATCGACATAAAAATAATTTCATATTCAATAAATTCAATTTGATTTAATGAGATCCGTACAAAAAAAACGAAACAAAAAAAAAACATGTATAAAAACAATACAAAAAAAACCCACAAACTCAAAAAAAAAACATTGAAAAAAAAAATAAAAATAAAACATCAATGCGAGATACCAAATCTAAAAAAATTGTACGTAATGGAGAAGAGAGGAAAGGATGTCACACCCAAACATCTCATTTGAATTTGAACTTTAAAACAAAAAAAAAACCTAATTTTATTAAATCTCATATGAAGTATTTAATTTATTTTTACATTAAAACAAAAAAAATCCTAATTTCTGTAATTAATGATAATTAATGGTTGATACTTGTTCTTCAACCAAAATCGTATACGTAATCTCTTAAATTTGATAAATTGAATGAATGTAGGGTTAGATTTGGAGTTAATCGATGATAATTGGAAAAAAAAAATGATGTTTCTAGGGTTGGGATAGAGAGAGAAATAAAATTAGGTTTGTTTTCCAAGAGCATGTAATGGAAAAACATGTACTGCAAAGAGTAACTCCGAAAAAAAATGATGTTAGTATCTTATTAACGTGACATAAATAACAAAGTCTTTGAACGACATTCACAAAAGATTAATTAAGAGATTTAAGACATACTTAAAAGTGAAATCTAATACGAACGATATTAGATCTCTATAAGACGACTTCAAATAAATAATAAGATGACCCTCAAATAATCTTCAAATAATAATACTCCGTAATAGGTATGATTTCTCTCTTGTCCTATGACGTAATAAGTGTTGTTATTGTCATTCATTATCATGCACATAGTTTCTGATGGGGAAGACTCGCAGAGAGGACCAGATTTGTATTAGAGTTTTAGTTTATCGTAATCTCGACCTTTCATCAAGGTTGAGTGAATATGGAAAGACTCCTTATTTAATCCGATATTATTGTGATAGCATATCTCTCTGGGACATGATTTCCAATATGACCATAATTATAGGGCCGGGAGAAATATTACCATAATAATAGAGAGGATATATTACATATCCTGTAATATTATTATAGCCTAAAATATTCTTACAAATGAAAGATATGAAAATTACTCTGTATATAATACCACAAAATGTAAAACTTAGATTAGATGATCCATTTATAGTAGGTGTGGTGGAGATAGAATTAGATCCGAGGTATGCAAAAGATTTAAAGTGGGAAAATCGAGTTAAAAGTATAACATTATTCTAATGAGACATATATGCTAAATTATACCCTAGGTTGCACAGACACGGACACGGGATACGACGCTCGAAAATTTATAGGACACGAACACGGCAGATAAAAAAAAATACATATTTAAACAAAGAGAATTTGAAAATTGGTATACCTAAAATATAGATTTGGTTACTTAAACTATCGCAATTATCGGAAAATAACAAAACAAAAATAAAGTCTTATAAACTCAAAGTTAAATCTAAATCCTAAAAGCTCAAACAGTTATATTACTATAGGATAATAATTAATTAATAAAATAGTCATAAGTTAAGTGTTATAGTATCAAGTAGCCATTATAAACATATAATACTCCATTGTTCTTTTACTTCGTATTAAAGTTCATAAATTCATAAACAACGTTAAGTGTGTTCGATATGTCTCCAAATATATTGAATCGTATCCGACAGGTCTCAAAATAATATGAAACGTGTCTGACACGTCTCTAAATAAATTTAAAAAAATCGGACACAGTTTTACAGGTGTCTAACATGTATTGTCGTGTGTCCGACGTGTGTCGGTGTCCGACGTGTGTCGGTGTCCGACACGACACGATAGTTTGGAGAAGTGTCTGTGCAACTTAGATTATACCCACCTTTTTACTACAATATTTCTTATACACCTTTCCAAAATTACCCATCTCATTTTTTCATTTAATTCATCAACTTAATGTATTTTGTCTCTTTCTCTCTTTTCCCAATCAATTCATATCACTTTTTCATTCATAAATTCATCACCCTATGAAATATAAAAAAGAAATAAATTCAAAAATGTACGTGTTTACTAATAAAAGATGAAAATACCTAATTGATTTTTTAAAATTAATTAATAATTCTTAATTAAAAAAACATTCAACGTAACGAAAAGATGAGTGTCGAATTAGGGTTTAATTGGGAAAAACAATTAATCAACAATACGGAGTATAACCTTCAATGATTATTGATTATAACCTCCAATGATAAAAAGTAAAATCATTAATAAATCAACCAACCTAATTGTTTCAAATGCTAATTGTACCATATTAAGGAAAGAGTAGAGTATGTGGTGGAAAATTAAAGTTGAAAGAAAATTTGGGATCATAAATGATATTAACCACAAAAATAAACCAAAAGGGAAAAAGTGTAGCTAGAAAGTTTAATCCGGTAAAAAAAGTAGGAATCTAATTAGGGCTTAATTAGAGATTAAACAAAAAAAACAATAAGATAACCTATATTTCGTGTACTAAAAAAATGAAATTATTAATAAAAAAACAAATTATTTTTCGCAGGTACGAATAATCCATAATCGTAAAGTTCTTGAATAATTTGACAAGGTTTTGAGGATTAGAAAAGAGAGAATTTATTAGGCTAAGAAAAATGAAAAAGAGAGACTTTTTTTTTATCAAGAAGGGTAGGTAGGGAAAACTAACAAAAAAAATTGGTTATGATACCATAAAAGTCAAATATGATGTAGCAACTACGTTTCTAATTTGTTAGACATTATATATGTCAAAAATAATGTGAATAAAAATATTCACAAAAGATGATCAAAACTCAGTAAGAAAGAAAAGTAACATGATTTTAACTATTATGGCTTGTTTGGTTGCCTTTGTGAAATCATGAGAAGTAGAATTTTCCATGAATTACAAAAAAAAAAGTTGTTTGGTTGCCTCTAAATTGCGCAAATGTGGGAAGTGTAACTTCCCATGGAAGTCATTTCCTGCATAAATGGAGGAGATTGCTCACCAACTCTTCTCTTGGTAACTTGCAATTACCGTGAATTAAGTTACCGCATATGTAACCAAACGCTTTTTAGAACTTCCCGTAAATTAGGAAAGAGAATTTATTTCCCATAATTTTCTGCTTCCCATGAATTTGCACTTTCCACATCAACCAAACGAGCCCTTAGAACAACTTAATGTTTCCATATACCACTAATTCTAATTATTTCCAAAAATTGGAGGGATTCACTCGCAAGTCGCATCTAGATCTGACTCGAATAATCGCACTCGACACCCGAAATGCAGACCTAGTTTGACCCATAACCCAAATTTGGCCCGGCCTAACCCGAAACTGACTTGAATGTTTTGATAGAAAACGAGTCGATATTCCCAAAAAAGTTGAAAATGACGCGAACCTAAAATGACCTGACCCGACCCGAAGTCAATTCGATTTTCCTGGCCCTAAAGTTGCCCGTCCCGAAGCTCAGCCGCCCGACCCCACCCAATTGACTCGTTTGCCAGGTCTACTTGCATCCACTAAACCCCCTCCACAAACACCAATGAGATACTATAAGCTTTGGATTTGATAGAAGGAAGTAAACAATGGAGTACAGTGTACTCCCTCCGTATCTATATGTTCGTCCACTTTATTTAATATATGAGTGAAGTATTATATTAAAAGTGGACGAACATATAAATACGGAGGTAGTATTTCATAATATCCATCCCAAATAGGAAAATACGATTATACACATGATATTGTATAACCGAGCCCAAAGTTGTCGAGCTTTTATACAAGTTTCTCAGCCGAGTTGTAAGTTTTTGAGCTTAAACATTTATGTAATTTAGCTCGACAACTTTACACTAAAGCTCAAAAAGTTTACAAAAATACTCGAAAACTTTGTGATAAAGCTCAAAATCATAAAACCAATTATATATAGAGCTATGTACAATTGGTTGTATACTCATTCCCCCAAATGTACTTTGAGTGAAATTCATAAAGTGGGTCCTTTTTATGGAATAAACTCGCAAAAGTTGGAGGTACGACTTTCCTTATCCAATTATCTTAACCAATCCAATAGTAACACTTATCATAAATTACTACTACATTTCGTCGTCGACATTTCAGCCACGTCGTCGGCGCTTTATACGTGAATTTACTCTTTTACCCTTCCATAATTATGATTAATGATATTAATTAAGTTTCTTAATTAATCTAATTAATATTTCCGAGTAAATTAAAATTACGGTTTTTGTACTTTTGAACGGTTTTTGAGGCACGTGTCTCAACGTAACTCTTTTACCCTTCTGTAATATTGATTAATGAATTTAATTACGTTTCTTAATTAACGTAACTGTTATATTCCCGACTAATTTGAAATTACGGTTTTTTGAACTATTCAACGGTTTTTGAGACACGTGTCTCAATGTAAATCCCCTTCTCCTCATAATTCACTTTCACTTCTTTCTCTCTCTTAAACAATTCCTTAAAAATTCATTGGGAAATTCCCATTTGTACCCTTTAAGTTTTCACTTTTCCCAGTTGTACCCCTGCGTATAAGCAATTCCCAACTGTACCCTCGAACTCTATTAATTACTCTCAACCGTGACTAAACTAGAATTAGTCGTTACGTATGGCTGTTAAGTGCCAACTTGTAGTCCTAATCTAATGACATGGCGAGTGACATGTCGGTCTAGTAGCCTTTTGGCCTTCGTTAATCCCTAATTAACCCTTCATTCTAATTTCAAACTACAAACCCTTCCTCTTCCTTCCTTTCTTCCCCTGTTCGAATTCACTGATCATCACCATATCATCTCCCATTCTTCCTCTATGTACTATCATCATCATCATATTCTCCGTTGCTTTTCTCACTTATTATTGCATGTTGTTGTTGATTTCGACGAGGCGAAAACTCGATATTAGAATGAAGGGGTAATTAGGGATTAACGAAGGCCAAAAGGCTACTAGACCGACATGTCACTCGCCAAGTCATTAGATTAGGACTGCAAGTTGGCACTTAAAATCCATACTTAATGGCTAATTCTAGTTAACTCACGGTTGAGAGTAATTAACAGAGTTCAGGGGTACAGTTGGGAATTGCTTATACGCAGGGGTACAACTGGGAAAAGTGAAAACTTAGAGGGTACAAATGGGAATTTCCCAAAATCATTTTTCAAATATAAAACCGCTTCCACTCCTATTCCAAATCCGTACTCAAGTAAGTAGATCTATCTATTTTGTATTACCTTTTAGCTTGTATTTGATTATTTTAGGTCGATTATAATTAGTATTTGGTTGATAGTTTAGATTCCTCGTAGCTAATTTACGTTGACTAGGTGAACCGAACCTCCACGTTATTTAGAGTGGACCGTAAGTAACGAAATATAACACAAAAACGAGAGCATGAAAGACGACACTCGATGAGTTTACTAAACAATACGAGGATAACAAAAGTCGAGACTAAGAGCGATATAATAAAAAACCCGAGGCTAGGAATTTTAACTAATACTCGTCATTGCCTCCCCCACCATATGAACTCCTTTGGCCGCCACCACCACCGTAGCCTCCGCCACCACCACCGTAGCCTCCACCGCCATAGCCGCCACCTCCTCCACCGTAGCCACCGCCAGCACGTGGTGGTCTCTCGTTAGCAATGCTCACACGAATGCTGCGTCCGTGGAGTTCCTATATTTATTTTTAAAAGATCGAGTATGAAATGAACCCAACTTACATGGGCACGACCGTATTCGTCCATATAACAAACCCAAATATGAAATGAACGCGATCGAACTAGAAATATCCAAACACGACATACATTGCTCGAAAAAAACTCAAATATATATTTCTAATGGTCTCGATTAATCGAAATAAATATCATCTCGAACAATGGGAAAATCTTAAAACTAAAGTGTAATCTCGGATGTAAATCGTACCATCGGTCACTTGACCATATGCAGAAAACGCCTCTCTGAGCGAGTTATCATCGGTCGAGTATGAAACACCTGAAAAACACGACAATATGTTAATGAAAATTACCCGAATCATAAAAAACCGATCACTGAATTCAACAGGTCTAGAGTCGAGAAGGTTACCTCCGATAAAAAGCTTGTTTGACATGTAACGAACGGAATTCAACATCGCTGACGATGAATTCTGAGTGATACTTTGCTTAAGAATGCTACCGAATTTGTTAAACAACGCCATTTCGAAACAGTCTGCGTGCCACGACAACACAATGTACATCAGATTACGCAAGATTAAAGCAACTAATCACATACGAAATGTGATTAGGTACTTCAACTGCACAAAACACGTCATTTAGCAGTTCGAACACACCAAGAACAATTCTACTATTACAGAATATCAACAATGCGAAAAGCACTGAAAACAGAACCGATAATAAATGATCTCAAAATTTTCGATAACAGCGATAAATTCACTCTTTCCGTTCCAGTCATTTATTGATCAAAGGTAAATTCAAACACTTTCTATAATAATAAATCCAAATTTTTGAAAGACACTAAAAAGGTTGAAGCTTTCATAGACTCGGCTCGAAGATTGAAACTTTTCATAATTTGAAGTAATTTGAACAAACTTCCACATCAATTATTCAAACTTTACAGTAAAAGTATATCCCTATGTAAACAAAATTTGACGAAAGGTGGTCTCGACTACACTGTAATTCTGTATAAATTAGTGATTATGTTCTAAGAGGAACGTTACCGTCTCAATCAATAACTACTATTTATGAAATTGATATAAAGATTCAAGGGTAAGATAATCTAATTCACTGTTCAATTCCCAGAAATCAAATTAAATCAAATCAATAACAATTTTGATTACAAACCTAATCAATAGCTGTTGAAATCATCAAATTACAAACAAAATTCAAGAAGAAGACCCGGAAAAGATGGAAAATTTGACAATCGAGAATCAAATAAAATCAAAATTGAAAGCTAATAACAAAATATTAACGATACCCAGAATAAGATTTACTTGTACCATCTTTTCACTCAATAAATCAAATCAAAAGCTGTTAAAATCATCTAATACCAAATTAGAAGAAAAAAATCGAGAACAATTCACAGAAAAGATTGAAATTTTAACAACCGGAAAATCAATCAAATCAAAATTAAAACCTAATTACAAAATATTAACAATAACCAGAAACGATTTATGATTCTTTCCCTCGATAAATCAACTCAAAAACTGTAGAAATCATCTAAAAACTGTAGAAATTCGCGTCTGAGGGGTCCCCTGGACGCCGGAAATTCGCGTCTGGGGGGTCCCCTGGACGCCGGATTCTCGCGTCTGGGTGGTCCCCTGGACGCCGGATTCTCGCGTCTGGGTGGTCGGAGCGACGCCCAAAATTTGCGTCCTGGGGGTCTCCTCGACGCGAATTTCTGGCGTCTGTGCCTGTTTTCGACTTTTTTTTTTTGTTCTAAGTTATGCGTTACGCCCAAAAATCGGATTTCTCGAAAAAAAAAGATGGTTTTTTTTTTGTGAGAGGAGAGAAAATAATATTAAATGTTGTGAGTGGGGTGTTACTGGAGTGTGAGTGAGGTGTGGGTGGGTACATAAAATAATCTAACTTCTAAAATTATAACATAATAACGGAACGGTTTGAAAAATTAAAAATCGCTTCATTAACGAGTTTATTAACTAATCTAACTAATGTAACTTCATAACATTGGTTAACTAATCTAATTAAGGCAAGGGCAAGATCGTCTTTTACATTAAAAAGCGTCGACGAAGTGACTGAAATGCCGACGACGAAAAACAACACTCTCATAAATGAACTATCAAATTCAAACTACCCATTCTTTCTCTTTTTAGTTAGTCTCTCTTTTGACGGTACTATCCGTTATATATTTATAATGGGTCAAGTAATAACCATTTAGGTAGGCAGCGACAAAATCATTGGCATTTCCCATGGTTTGTTTTTTTTGTCTTTTCTATCTAAACGAGTATTATTTGACCCGTCACACTAATATGACGGATAACTCTGTCGCAAACAAGAATTAGTGTTCTCTTTTTGACAAAAATCTTTAGCAACTAACTTTCAAACTCCTCTTTTATTTAGAATGAATGTCATCACTTTTTACTCGTCTTTGATTTTGAGACTCTCTATTTGACCTATTAATTTATCCATAATACCCTTACTTTTTACTCATTTTCTTAAAACATGGCCAACCTAATGGTACAATCGAATTGGATAATGAGAGTATTAGTTTTAAAGAAAATCGATAGAAAACGATTAACGCTTTAATTTATAAAGTGAAGAATGGCTCTAACGTTTATAGCATCGACAAGTTCACAATTTTTGTTTGTGACAAACTTATCCGTCATATTATTATGACGGATCAAATAATACCCGTTTAGTTAGAAAAGACAAAAAAAAAACCACATGAAAATGTCAATGTTTTGTCTTTACTTAGCTAAATGGTTATTATTAACCCCGTTATAAGTAGACCTAGCAAAACTGACCTGACCCAAATGACCCGACCAGAGTAAGTTAACCCGAACCCGACCTGACACCCAAACTGAAGACCTGAGTTTGACCCGTAACCCAAATTGACCCGAGCTAATTCGAAACCGACATTGACTATTATTAAAGAAAACGAGTCGATATTACTAAAAAAAACTTGAAAATAGCAAACCCGAAAATGACCCGACCCTACCCGAAGTCAGTCCGATTTTATAACACCAAAGTGCCCGAGTTGAACCTGACCCGACCGGAACCTAACCCGGTTGACCCATTGTCCAGGTCTAGTTATAAGAATGCGATTGATAATCCGTCATAAGGGAGACTAGTGGTGAGCCGGGGTCGTATGCTCCCAAAGATAAATAATTAAGCCCTATCACCTTTAACAATATAGTAGAGGTAAGTCGGGTGTCGAATCCACATGGAAGGCGATGTAAATTAATGTGTGAATAAAATAAAGTAACGTAACAATATGGGGGATTTTGAGACTGATTTCAAACAACTAAAATAATAAAAACAAAATAACTAAGATCGAATGAGAATTCAGATGATTACAAAACTCGACTCAAAGAAAATCCACTAACTAGTTAAACAATTGATCATCGACTACTCACCTTTATCTAATCCTTGAGTATTCTATTGTGAAACTGAAAGTTTCAATTGTTCCGTAGATAATATTACTTAGGTCGAAACGCAATACTAAGCAACCTAATTATTGAACAACCTAAATCTAATCCACGCATCTAGATTTAATTCAATAACACCATGAATGAAATGAACAAATCAATAGAAATAACGACCTTTAACACACGCGATTGTTGGTTCGAATTATATGTTTACTCCCCCTTACCCAATTACGATGAAACACATACAAATAATTAGGTTTAAAGGTTGCAACTTTATCTAGTGAATTGAAAAATTACGGATTCAAACACAAAGAATTGCAATAGATTGAAGATTGAAATAATCAATTGGCCAAAAAGATTAAACAAACAACAATCATAAAATTAGCACAAGGAATAAACAATACTCAAGTAATTAAATAGAGATTAAGAAAGTCTCACAATCAATTAACTAGAAAGCTTCAAATATTTGATCCGAGAAGAAAGAATTAGTTAGTAGTTACACATGATTAAGGTTTTTCTCCTCTTCTCCTAAAGAACGTACGTTCTGTATATTGAATGATAATATGATAGTCTCAATCTAATAATATGTAGTCTAATAATATAATAGGAAAGTCTAGTAATTTTCTAACTCTAATAATAATATAATAATAAATACGGAGTAATAATTAAGCTGACACGGAACCCGAAGCAGTTTCGTCTTCAATCCCCGAGCTACACGGTGATATTTCACTCGGGTTTAGTTGGGCTTGTTCTTCACACTCTCCGTCTCGAGCCCAAATCATATACCAAGGGATTAGAGTTCTAACAACCGTCTTTTCTCCAATAAAGCATAATTTACTTAATAAAACCAATTAGACGATTTCCACTCTAAATCCGCACCTTTCATCACCAAATCTAGCTCAAACCTCCATCGTAAACACATACAAAACACGCTGCATCAACTAGCCGTGACAACTTAAAAACACTTATTTTAAAATTTTCGTGTACTAGTAGTGATTTTAGTAATGCTTGAGCAGACAATTAAATCCTCTCCATTTTCTTTTAATGGTTCACATTTAATGGTTAAATGATTCAACATTTAAAAATCAAAATCAATGAAGGGTGAGTTGGATGCAAAATACTCCCTCAATTTTATTTATTTGTTTGTCTTTTATATTCATTGTGAGAATTATTTTAATAAAAAACAAATAAATGAACGAGACGAATGAAGTAATGTATTACTTATTTACTGTATATATAATTAGATGGAATGAATAAGAAACGGAGGGATGATACAAAAGTTTCTAAAATTAATACATTATGGAAATGAATAAGAAAAAAATGCAAAAGTTTCTAAAATTAACTTAACTAAATTCAGTAATTATTATGTACAACAATTGCACAATGCAACAATAGTAAAAATTTGCAATTTATGATAAAAAATGATCATATTAATTAAGTTAGTTAGCTACCAATTTCATATAAATAGTTACCACGTTTTCGTATAAAAAAGTAGTAGCTATTTAACATAACATGGTCACTGAATAACATAAAGTGGTAACATTTTGCCGTAAATTTCTAGTTTTAAGGTCCATCGTACGGTACAACGGTTGTATATTATAATTTGTTGAACTAAATTAAGGATAAAAATTAACTAAATATGTAAAATTACAAACCTAACTCTAAACTAACTAAATAACACGTGTCAAGTTCTTATTGATCGTGTATAGAAAATCTCATTCAGACTGTGCAAGTGTATCATCTTGGCTCCCCCTCTTCCAAAACACTAGCCTCATCCGAAACTTCCATCGATAATTAATCTATTGATGGTAGCCCAAAACTTGTGCCATATCCCCTATTAACAAAAAGAATAACAACTTACTAAAAGTTCCCTCCAAAATGCATCATGCAAAATAAATAATGATACTTCATGTAATAAATAAAACAAATCAATTAAATTTCATAGAAGACAAAAAAAAGTCAAAATAATTTGAACAAACATATAATAAAAAAATCATCAAAGTAAAAATAAATATAATCACTTCATTTTTCTAAATAATATTTTTGCTTTTCGAGGTTAATCTCTCTTCAATTTTTTTATTTTTAAAAAAACATAGAATTAGTGCAATTATTTAAAAAAAATGTGTTATTAAACAATTTAAGATTATATTACTCATATGAGTAATCAATTGTTAATATTAATTCATATGTATGTTTTAAGTAGAAAATTGAGACTTTGAAAGTATGAAAATAACATATACTTAGACCTGTCAAAAACTGACCCGACCCGAAAACCCGACCCGATACCGCCCGGGGAAAAATCCGCCCGAAAATTACCGAAACCCGAAAGTGACCCGACCCGATAATAACCCGAATATATTGGGTCAAAACCCGTCCGAACCCATTACCCATCCGAAAAAAAATAAATTAAAAAAATATTATTATTATACACTAAAGTTTCTCAAAAACACTAAGAAATATTTTTTTTATTTTCAAAATTTTAAGAAATAATATATATATATATATATATATATATATATCTTTAAAATGCTCCTATAGAAATAAAATATCAATGTATATTAAAAAATGTATTAAATAAAACATGTTTATTCTCACTAATATCTTATATTAAATGAGATAATTAAGAAAATTAAGAACAAAAAATTGAATTTATGATAAAAAAATAAAGAAAATTAATGTTTTTAATGTGCGTTAATAACCCGTATTTGACCCGAACTCCGTATAAACACGACCCATATAAACCCGTATTTTTCAAACCTGAAATACACCCGACCCGTATTTTACCCGAACCCAAAACCCGACCGCCCAACCCGTTCGACAGGTCTACATATACTCCATGTAATAAAAAGTATATATATTATATCTTTATTAAAATATACATGTATTGGTTTTCTGTCCTCTATTTCAGGGTCTTTGTTTTTGTACATTAGTTTAGGGCTTAGTTTCATATATATAGTTATGATTAGTTTGTCGATCGTTCGTGGCTCCTCTCTCCAATTGATACAAGTTATTCTTCAACGATCTATGTGAGCAATAGATATTTTTTTTCTCTTGTAAAACTTCAGTTTTTACGAGATTTGTCTGCGATTATTCGTATGTTTTATGACGTTCTATTAATGAATTTTCTTTCTAAAAATAGTTGGATTCTAATATGGAACTTAGTGCGGTGTTCTTCATACCAAAAGTCCAAAATAAGAAACTTTTATTTAAGGATTAGATCTGGAGCTGAAGTTTCCCAATTAGAAGATTATACAACCAGTTGTACCTAGCTCTATGTATTGTATAACTGGTTTTAAGATTTTGAGCTTCATCACATAGATTTCGAGTTTTGCTATAAACTTTATGAGCTTTAATGTAAAGTTGTCGATTTAAATCACAGTTTAAGTTCAAAAACTTACAATTCAGCTCAGAAATTTTTATAAGCTTAGTAAATATACGGCTCAAAATTTTTTGTCTTGGTTGTACAACCAGGTGTATAATCCTATTTTTTGAAGTTTGCTGAGTATAATGAAGAATTATTGAAGATAAATAGCTGATACTAACATATTTTGATTTCATGACGTTTGTTAGAGGATACGCTTTGGACTGGAGCTCCTGGGAATTACACAAATCCAGATGCTCCGAAGGCCTTAGCCAATGTGAGAAAGCTTGTCGATGAGGGCCACTATTCGGAAGCTACCACCATGGCAGACAACGAGCTTTCAGGAGCTGGATCTGATGTATGTGTTATGTTCCTCCAATTCATCACCACAATCTCTTTATAAAATAAAATAAATTTGAGGATGAAAGCGTCGGACTTTAACATGTCGTAGTCATATGTGACGCATGCCATCGACACAATGGTCGGGTGAATGTCCAAGTATCACATATAGAATGAATGTTAATAACTTTAGGTTCTGAAGACAAATTGGATCTAAACACTCTCTGGTGTAAGGAAATATATTTCAGCATTTGGCTTTTACGGAGTACATTACTGCTGAAATGTACAATTGTACAGTAGAGATTATGCATGTGTCACTCTCTGCTGTATATCAGTATATGTATGCATGATACATTTAGAACTGAACTACTGAAGAAACATGTATGTAGAAGAGAATCTAATGTCTTGAATTGTTATATCTTGAAGGTTTACCAGCTTTTGGGGGACCTAAAATTGGAGTTTGATGATGGAAATTCTACATACAGAGAAGAAACATACAATAGAGAACTAGATTTGGATACTGCAACTGTCACTGTGAAGTACTCCGTGGGCGATACTGACTTCACAAGAGAACATTTTGTATCAAATCCCGATCAAGTGATTGTGACTAAGATTTCATCTTCCAAAAACGGCTCACTCTCCTTCACCGCTTACTTGGATAGCAAGCTACCGCATCATTCTTACACCAATCACAAAGGACAGATCATAATGGACGGTAGCTGCCCTGGTAAAATAAAGGCATCAGGAATCGTATTCTCTTCCGTTCTTGAAATGCAAATTGGCGGTAAAAATGGGTCAGTCCGTATTATAGATGGGCCAAAGTTGAGGGTTGAAAACGCAGATTGGGCTGTCATTCTTCTGGTGGCGTCATCCTCGTTCTCTGGCCCATTTACCGATCCCTCACATTCCATAGTTGACACGCCTTCAGAAGCCCAGAAGATGATGGAGAAAGTAAAAGATCTCTCATATTCCACTCTCTATGCTCGTCATTTGGATGATTATCAGAAACTCTTCCACAGGGTTTCACTTCGGCTGTCAAAAACCAGCGAAACTAGTTCAAGTGTTGCTACTATTCCTACGTCAGAGAGGGTAAAATCATTTCAAATGGATGAAGATCCATCGATGGTGGAGTTGTTATTCCAGTATGGTCGATACTTGCTTATTTCTAGTTCACGGCCTGGAACTCAGCCATCGAATTTGCAAGGAATATGGAATAAGGACATCAGCCCACCTTGGGATTGTGCTCCTCATCTTAACATCAATCTTCAAATGAACTATTGGCCTTCTCTTCCTTGCAACCTTCACGAGTCGCACGAGCCCTTGTTGGAGTTCATCTCCGCTCTCGCTATTAATGGTGCAAAGACTGCAAAGGTGAACTATGGTGCAAATGGGTGGGCAGCCCACCAAGTAACTGATATATGGGCTAAAACATCGCCTGATAGAGGATTAGCCGTATGGGCATTGTGGCCCATGGGTGGAGCTTGGCTTTCGACTCACTTGTGGGAACATTATGCATTTACACTGGACAAAAACTTCCTGCAGCTCAAGGCATACCCTTTACTAGAAGGGGCAGCATCTTTTCTCTTGGACTGGTGGATTGAAGGAAAAGACGGTTTCCTTGAAACAAACCCCTCCACTTCTCCTGAGCATATGTTTACCAGTCCGGATGGCCAACCCGCAAGTATTAGCTACTCGTCTACCATGGATATCGCAATAACTAAAGAAGTATTCGATATAATAATATCTGCAGCTAATATACTGGGTCGTAGCAAGGATGATCTTGTTCAGAGAGTCCTGACGGCTAAGGAAAAATTACCTCCGTATAAAATCTCGAGGGAAGGTTTACTTATGGAATGGGCCCAAGATTTTGTGGACCCTGACCTGAGTCACAGGCATGTTTCTCATTTATATGGTATATATCCAGGGAATACTATAACCCCTGAGCAAGATCCCGATCTTTGCAAAGCTGCAAATGACAGCCTTTATAAGCGAGGCGAAGAGGGTCCAGGGTGGTCGACTGTGTGGAAAGCTGCTCTTTGGGCTAATCTTCATAACAGTGAGCATGCTTATAGAATGGTCAGGCATTTGTTTAACTTGGTGGATCCAGATCGCGAAGGGAGTTTTGAAGGAGGGCTTTACAGTAATCTGTTCACAGCACACCCGCCTTTTCAGATTGATGCCAACTTCGGTTTCTCTGCTGCTGTAGCAGAGATGCTTCTTCAGAGCACTCTGAAAGATCTCTATCTCTTGCCTGCCCTTCCGAGGGATAAATGGGTCGATGGTTGTGTCAAAGGTTTGAGAGCCCGCGGTGGGATCACCGTTAGTATTTGTTGGACTGAAGGAGACTTGGATCAAGTCGGGGTTTGGTCGAATAACGGGAATTCCGTTAAAAACATACATTACAAAGGAACTACAGTCATGGCAAACATCATGTCTGGCAAAGTGTACACATTTAACAGAAATTTGGAACTTGTAAACTCATATTCGCTCCCTTAATACTCCATTATTTAATTATTTTGAACAAATGTAATCACTGATATCGGAATTAATACTCACATTGAGGGCATTGTAATTTGTAACATTGTTTGGTTGATTATCTCTTTATTGTAGAATAGTTCTGGTTGTGCTTATTTTGATTTGGTGAATTATATGGCCCGGTGATGCCCGGGCCTCATCATATTCTCAAATTATTACACGAATTCTATCTTAAATAGTTTGCAACTAGGGATGACAAGGGTCGGGTCTGGGCCGGGTCCACCCAGACCCATACCCGGACCCGAAGTTTCAACCCTGGACCCAGACCCGAACCGGCCTCGAATGGGTCCAAAATTATCAGACCCATACCCGAAACGGTCGGGTCTAGACCGGGTTCGGGTCTACCCGCGGGTCCACCTTAATTATTGTGTTGTTGTATTATTCATTGTTTCGATGGAAATTTTGTAGAAAAACATGAACTTAGTTTCCGATAAAAACTACGTAATGTCTTGAGTCATTCCTTACGCATAAAATTATTTGCAATAAATGATACTTCCTCCGAGTCTGAATGATCTTCCCCTTTGTTTAATATATTCTCCGAGTCTGAATGATCTTCCCCTTTATTTAATATATGTGAGGTATATTTTAATGAAAGGGGAAGATCATTTAGACTTGGAGGGAGTAACTTTAAAGCACAAATGACCATCATCAACGACATTCTTTAATTTTCGAAAAATTACTACTCATTGAGTCAACAAAGACTAATAAATCTAAAATGAAATTAAATGAAGCTTTAATTCTGATTCGACGGGTTCCTCGACGGCGTCGGCGCGGGTTCCTTTGCGGCAGGGTGTCTGGATCTGTGTCTGAACTCTAAAGAAGGAGATGAAGGGGATGTATCATGTATGCAGCGGAAATGAGTTAGGAGTTAGAAGATGTTTTTTTAGGGTTTCACTTGAAGGGGATGTATCATGTGTGCGGCGGAAATTAGTTAGGAGTCAGAAGAAGTTTTTTTAGGGTTTGAAGGCAGGATGTTTAATGAATTGATTTTTTTTAACGGGTCTACGGGTCGGGTCTGGGTCCCAAAACTCAGACCCATACCCGTACCTGAATTTTTTGGAGAGGACCCAGACCCGACCCATGCCCAACGGATCTGAAAAATTTAGACCCAGACCCGACCCATTGAGGTCCGACCCGCCAGGTCTGGGTCGGGTCTTGGACCCACTGCCAACCCTATTTGCAACACTCTTTTACTAATATGTTTATCTTTACTTTTTTTTAACACTTTTACTCGCGGACATTTAGATCAATCTTTCCTCTACTCGTTCATTTTTGGTCAAAAACTGACTCAATCCGTTCAACTTATTGGACCAACGAAAAATTACTAAAAATTCAATCTTAATATTTTAAATTACAAATAATGAAATATTCAATTATATACTCCCTTGTACTAATTTGATATTCTCATTAAATTATTAATATATAGAAGTATTTCTTACATTGATACCTTTCCCATCAATTCAATTCTTTACTTAGGGCCTAAGAGCATGTACGTCAATAGATTGGAATTGACTCCATAGGAAGGATGGAGTGAGGAGAGATGTACAATAGTGGATTATGAATCCATTTTGAAGGAGATTGAAATTTTTTCCGTGTGGAAGGAGAGAAAAGAGGAGAGAGAAAGCTATTGTTTGATTGGTGGAAATATGTTATTGGGGACCACACGCAATTTTTTTGAGCGAATAGATAATTTCATTAATAAAAAGTTATACGACATCTACAACTTATATCGAAATTGAACGGATACAATACTATAAAATTTGAGTAAAATAAATTCTCGTTAAAACAAAGATCTCTCACTAAGATTTTGATCTCCGCTTCTGCACATCCTCTTTCAACACATCGCTGTTTAATGATACAGCTTTTCCCAAGAGGGTCTTCGGATCTTTCAAGGTTCTGACGAGAATCAATTTCATCTAACCCAATAGATTGTAACCGCCGGTCTGACATAAATTGAGATACCACATGATGAACGATTATAGCACTGATGATCTTCCGCGTCCTCTCCACTATAATAGATTTAACATCTCTCCTCAAAGAGAGAGCGAAACCCATCAATTGATGGGGGTGAAACTCTCCAAAAGAAGATGACTTATTATAACTAAAATACTAACTAGTGTAATACCTGTGAAGAACCTTCACGGGTTGTTCGTTTAAATTTATGTATAAAGTTTATTGGATTGACAACTAAAATTAGGTTATTCGTTAATAGACTTTTAGTTACTTTAGGTGTTATTAGGTAAGCGAAAACATGAACAACATATAGTTAGCAGCATGTTATGCAATATCTTCGACATTCTTTGATCATGCACTTTCTACTACCTGCTGCATCCCTCTCATACCGATTAATTAGATAAGAGGTAAGTATATGAACGAAGGGGGAGATGTCGACATGTCCTACCTCATTACTACTACGAAGATTATAGAATGGATCACCCACCCAGTCGTTAGCAGGGAACACGACATCTGATTAGATGTACCAAGAAATCATCGCAAAGGTAAATAATTATATTTTTTGTCATTCTAATAATTTCATGTTCGTCTGGGAGGTTTGTTTGTTGTAACTTGTAATTAATTAGATAGACTTTTTACAAAAACACCTTTTCTCGTATTTATATTTCGACAGTTCATTTTCGATGTTAAACAGATTACAAATTTGGAGGTGCTTAACATTTTGCACGGTCCATTAATTAAGAGCCCAAAACGTTATTAGCTGGGCGGGCTGAGCAGCAATGCGTACACATTTGCTGATCCTATTCTTTTTTGGGTTGCATAAAAGAATGAGGGATAGAAATTTGGGATGAGCCAGCTACCAATGTATACTCGTTGGAATGCTGATGATCGAAGGTCAATTGGGCCAAGAATAAGTTGAACATAAGTATATGTGGATGGCAGAATTTCCAACATTGGTCCAGCATGAATAATACCGTCATCGAACAATGCAGAGTCACATGTAACTGAATATATCGTCAGTTGTGAAGTCTATTTATACCGTTAAAAACATGTCGCAGTAGAATTACGGAACGGTTTTAGTATTATGGTATACAATCCCAAACCCTCGACCAGAAAGTTGCGTGTTTTGACGTATACTACATTATACTAAGCATTTGCATTAAATGTTGATACTCACGATTACATCTACGTCATAAAAAAAAAATACGGAACTCGAACTGCATATACATTCATAATATGTACCCACATTTACCTTGACCTTTCAAATTAGTGTCATCTAACAACATTCAATTCCACCTTTTCATTTACCAATAGCAAACCACCTAAATTCACACAACGGGTTGTAACTGGATTCACAGTAGTACCAAGTCGCAAATCTTACTTGGTTTATTTTATTAGGTATTTATTACTCCATCTCGAACTGTAATCCGGATTAGATTATTGACAGTTCTTCGTCAAGACACATCCCCAATAAAGCTGGTAACCCGAAATACATAAGTGGGCTGCACAAACTTATGAATGACCCAAAATACAAATGGCCCAAATATAGCGGTCCGATGGGCTTAATAACAATTATCATAGATATGACTAACCCAAACCTTTGTTGGGCCAAATACTATCTCTATGTCAACGATTTGCAACATCAACCCATCAAGTGTAGTAATGAACATCGAGTATGCGGTGACTGACATGAAATTAACGGTACTATAACTTATTAGTACATTTTCTGACGGTACAAAAGTGTGGTAATTAACACGAATAGTCTGTGCTAGTACTAAGGTCGATAAAAAGCAAAAGCATAGACAAATACACTAAACGGAAGTCGAAGAGGTATTATCATCCCAATATATAATCAAAATAAAATTGACAACTTCATTTCACCAAGGGTAAAACGTCCAACTTGCATGCAAATCTAGTTGCTAAGGAGAAAGCATCCACACAACCGGCTCTTGCTAAGCACTCAAAATGTATAGACAGTAGATGTGGCCGCCAAAGTGCATACTCGACAACATGCCGTACAACGTGCAAGACGGGTGGTATATCTGCCAGAATTTGCATATTCTGAAAATGAGACTAATCTACCTTGGGTATGATGTGGTTAGGTTAGACCCATGTATATCGCCAACGCTTGATTTTGAGAGGGCGGTCGTAGTTGAGTTTGGAGCGAGGCTACCAAACTATTTCATGGCCTACAAACTTCAAAGGGAGTTTGAAAATGAAGGGATGACCAAGGAAGCAATGGTCGACCAATGGGATCACCAAGCCGGCCCACATTGCTGGGTTGCTTCTTGGGAAGATGAGAAGTATCTATCAACGGAGACGGACTATCGTATGGTGCCAATCTGGTGCCGTTACGTTGGAACGTACTTGGGCGAAGCTGAGGAATTTGGTACCTATGGACATGTTATGAACGCTTTGAACGAAATCTACCGGGATTTCTACGTCGATTAAATGCATGGGAACGGAATTAAGTATTTGAATTTAGTTGCGGTGTACATAGATGGTTGTTAATCCCAATGCTTAAGAATCACCTTGCATGCAAGGTATTTTGTAACGTTTGAATTGCAGTGGTGATCGTTTCATAATTACGTTTAATTTAAATTTAATTAACGATTGTAGTTTCAATTTCGTTTGTGAATTGTGGCCTAGGTATCGGTTCTATCAATTCGTATTTCAGGCTCATACGCGTCTACACGTCCATTTACAGTTGCCCGTTTGTTACGGTGTTGACAGAGCAATTATAATGTAAACGATTTTCAGGTAGGAAATTAATAAGTTGGAAAGTAACTGTGAGATGGAGAAGGTAATGACTTTCATAAGTCGGTAAAAACTGTAAGCGAACGTTATGCATTTGAACATAATCGGTAATAATAACGCATAGTGAATGTCTGTCGTAAGTCGGTTAAGTAATAACAACTGTTGATACATATTAAATGGTAGACGAAAAATGGATGTAGTCTAAGAAGTCTAGAAATCAAAATAGAATAACCGTGTCTGACTGTCAATTTGTTCAACAATACGGGTATTTTGAAAATTATTAAACGTCATGGCGTAACGGTTATCATGAATTGGGATCCGGCTAAATGAGTTACCGTAATACTACACAATAGCACTGATAGTGGAATATAACAGTTATTATCGGGTCCATTTATTAGACGCACCGTAATTTTTGGCAACCATACGACGTAACGTAATAGATATACAACGGAATACGGTCTCCAAACAACGTTACTATATACGATTGCACTGATGAAGAGAAAAATATTAGAGAGAACATAGATTATACGGTAATATGGAGTAATAAAATTGATTACGAATATGGTAATGCTGACACCTTAACTCACTTGGCAAGCAAAGTGTAAATTTGACAGTTTCCTCGAGTAACTTCCACAATTACTGCTGCTGCATTTACCATCATCAGTAATTATGACATCACACTCAACTTCCACCAATTAATAACCGTATGGGGCAGAATCTTTACCATGCAAAACTTCAAAATAACTACCCAACTATAACTCAAATATTCGGTCATTCCCAAATCGAAATCCCTCTTCAACTCAAAATTAAATCAGAATCAAAGAGAAAGAAAAACTGTTATAGATGACTGAGAAATTTGTGTACCCACCGACCGTCATCCTGCACAATCTGCCCCACGAAGTTACACAGGAAGAGGTAGTCATTGGCAATAGTTTCACCTATGTGAGGGATGAACTGATTAAGTTGGGATACCTGTGAGGAAGGTATTCCATGTGTGGAAAGGGAAGCCTGGAGTATTCAAGAGGGCTATTGCGATTGAGTTTTTCAGTGGTGAGCATAGGTACATGAGTGCTTTTAGATTGCAGAAGTGCTTCGAGAGAGTTGGTAGGGGAAGATCGGACTTCGAGAAGACTTCAGACGGAATGACAGGGCCTCACCTGTGGGTTGCAACATCTGCCGACAAAGGACTGGTGAAGGAGGACAGGAATTGCATTTCTGTTTCAGCTGATTGGAAGAGGCTTGGTTACGACGACGCGGACACGGACAGCCGGTCAACATACGTGTGCGTGTTTAATCAGCTGAAGCAACACAGCCCTGGATTCTACGTCTGAAAGGTAACCCCTCCTGACTCAATGAAATGATCTTTTTTTGGTAACCCTTGAACTTCCTCCATCAATTAACTGTTTAACTATTTGTGGTTTATTCACTTGAAGTATAATATTCAAGTGTTTGTAATGGATTAATGGACCTCGGTCCGGATTGTTGCTATTTTCTTTAAACTGTTCGTGATTTGTTATATTTTGTCTATAATCGTGGACTTTGTACAATTATGTTAAAATCAGAACAATTTCGATATGATGGGCATGCTGAAACTGTATTTGAATCCTGTGATTGACATGAGTTGAACTTGCTGGAACTTGTGAACGGTAATGTTTTGGAACGGAATTTGTAAGCGGGTACAACAGACAGGGCATTCTGGGGGTAGTAATTGTAGGACAAATTAGCGATACGTAAACCGGTTCTACATTTTTAATAATAGCGCAAAGACTCTCTTACACATTGCGTAGTTTACAACATAGATGTGATCCAGTCTTTGAGAAAATACCTTTATCGAAAGAATTTTGGTCTAATTTAAGAGCTTTTAGGCCCCTCTTAGTGGTAACCCTTGATAACGCGACATCAGTCTGCGTTCGTATGAGAACGGGTTACTGTAAAAGCAGACTGACATTAGACAAATACTGTGCCTGATTTTTGTTTATGTTCGTTACGAAACATACGGCGATCGGTGCTACATCAATTTGTAATGGGTAATTAGACAGACTAATGTGATTGCGTCTCCTATTATGCTCTACAATCAATCTGGTCATTGAATTGAAATCTGTATGTTTTGTGATTGGGGTAGTGTTTAACAGTCTCCACTGCCGATAGCGTGTAGTAATTGGATGATCAAAGGTTAGTGTAGATAGTCCACAAACACTCGAACTGTCAAAAGCGAGGTCAATCGGTAGGAAGAAAAAGTGAGATTCAGTAAACGGGTTGCTGTAAAAACAGACCGACATTGGACAGAGATTGTGCCTGATTTTTGTTTATGTTCGTTACGAAACATACAGCGATCGGTGCTACATCAATTTGTATTGAGTAATTAGACAGACTATTGTGATTGCGTCTCTTATTATGCTCTACAATTAATTTGGTTAGTGAATTGACATATTTATGTTTTGTGAATGGTAGTGTTTAACAGTCTCCACTGCCGATAGCGTGTAGTAATTGGATGATCAAAGGTTAATGTATATAGTCCACAAACACTCGAACTGTCAAAAGCGAGGTCAATCGGTAGGAAGAAAATGTGAGATTCAGTAAACGGGTTGCTGTAAAAACAGACCGACATTAGACAAAGACTGTGCCTGATTTTTGGTTATGTTCGTTACGAAACGTACGGCGATTGTTGTCTACGTTCAATCATAATTGGACGCTGAACCCAATGGGTAATTAGATAGACTATTGTGATTGCGTCTACTATTATGCTCTACAACCAATCTGGTCAGTGAATTGAAAACTGAATGTTTTGTGATCGGGGTAGAGTTTAACAGTCTCCACTGCCGACAGCGTGCAGTCATTGGATTATCAAATGTTAGTGTCGATAGTCCACAAACAATCGAACTGTCGAAAGCAAGGTCAATCGATAGGAAAAAAGGTGAGATTCAGTAAACGGAAAACAGGTTATGGATTCACCGAAACAAACTCAAGAATAAATTTAGATTAAATAGTTATGTAGTAATTACAAACTATCAGGGCAGATTGGTGAATATCTCCTTGAAAACAACGTTAGTAGTTGAGTCAGTATCGAATGAATCTTCGTCTAAAATTAATACTTTGAGACCTTCTTCCTGGTGACCCTGGAAATAACAACGTAGAGTTGCCCGTGTGTAAATACCGGTTTGGGAAGAAACAATCCAACACTTGCAAGAGATTGGCCCTGGCTTTTGTTTATCGTCATTGCGAAACAAACTGCGAGCGGGAACTGACGCCTTTCGAACTTGAGTGGGAATTTCGTCTCATCAGATGGGGACAACTTTAGCCTCGGAATATAAACATGAGACCCCTTTCTGATACCGGTTATAACTTTTGCTTCAATAACATGGTCACCGAGTTTCGAAACAACTAATCTGGTACCGTTACATAGACCGTTAGCTTGGTCGATATTTCGTAGTAGCATGACAATTTCACCTACCTTAAGAAGTAATCTATGGCTTGGCAGCCCTGAAGCGCGAATGGTGTTTAGCACTTTAGTGGAGTACAAATCGTGTACGTGCTGCTAAGTCTCCTGACTACTGATTTCATCAGAACTCAGATACTCAACCTCGACGCCAGGAAGGATAGACAGTACATAATCGTTAACCTTCTCAACAACGTCATGAGTTGGTGCGAGCACAGCTCTCTGTTGGAGGTAGTCCGTATCTGAATAACGATTAAGGAGATCAGGGTACGTAGTGTGGACTATTGAGGCAATTGGGTTGGGACCGGGGTCAATAAGCATCTCTCGGGGAATGGTAATCTCAGCGATCCCGTCATTCATACCACCTGCAACACCATCACCAATAGACAATATCCAGTCCGAGAACTCTCTGATTTCCTCCACGGTTGATTCAGGCTGTCCAACTTGAAGCCGCATATTGGTGGTCAGCTTGAGTACCTACAATTGAAGGCCAACATATGCAGGTATGTAAGTAGTGATCGTCAGTTACATGTGACACATGTATACAAATTTGTAAAGTTTAACATGATTGGAAAATATAGTTGGAGAAAAAAATAAGCTACAAATTTAACTTTTCGTAAAAGAACTTAGCAGTCACCTTAATATCTCTCCAGATAAGTGACGAACAAATTGTTGAATGAACGATATCCTGACGACTTCCCTTGGGCACAACCGGAAGAATCTGCCTAAAATCACCACCCAAGACAACAACCTTGCCACCGAATGGTCTATCAGCAAGTTGCGGATTCACAAATCTCATTGCATCTCTGAGACTCCTGTCAAGTGCCTCGAAACAGTAACGACTGACCATAGGAGCATCGTCCTAGATGATTAGTTTGGTCATTGCTAGTAGTTCAGCCAGGTTTGAACCCGGCCTTATACCCGGGCATAAAGAGTTCTCGTCGACGTTAATAGGTATGCTAAACCTAGAGTGAGCTGTATGCCCTCTTGGCAAAAGTATAGCAGCTATCCCGCTAGAGGCCACTGGAAGGACTATCTGGCCCTTGCTTCTCAACGCGGCACATAAAGTCTTCCAAATAAAAGTCTTGCCCGTACCACCGTAACCGTACAGGAAGAAAAAACCACCACACCCATCTTCAACGTCTCGCATAATCTCATTGTACACAGACTTATGCTCACCAGTAATGAAGGACATGTAGCACTCATGCTCCAATCGCAACTGGTCACGATCACAGTTCAGCTCGTCAGAAATCAATCTATTGGAGTCTAATGTGTGTAATTCGTAATCCGGCTGCGGCATATCAGGAAACTTAGAGAGGGAGCTTCCATTAACTTGAAGCATCGACTCTATTTCAGATAGTGCGTAATTCTGCAACTGTTGATCCGTTAGCTGCAGATCTGTGTCACATTATGAGCAAATGTTAACAAACTTGATTGGTAAATAATGACAGCAAATGGTGGTCAACACTGACCGAACTGGTAAATGGACGAATGAAATGAAGGAAAAGAATATAAAGGACTAATAGGTGACCAAAGTTAAGGAGCTCCCTCCGTCGATGACTTAAAATATCGTCGCATAGATGGTGCCACGTTTTTTTGCCAAACTTCCTCTGGTTTAATCAGGCTGCCAGAGAATAATAATGTCGAGAACATATTGCGTAGGTATGTGGCTGTAACCCAGTAACTCGCCTCTTCTATTGCATCAATGTACTCCTTGTCGTCAACAAGCAAACCTAATGCGTAACATGCATCTTTGAAGGTATCGTGCACGACACCTCTAACGGTCCTTATATCTTCATAACACGTTGCACCGCGTACAAAGTTGAGCAGTATTCTCATGTAATATCTTTCGCCACCATTTGGGGACATGTGGTACATCCATCCTAAGCAAAAACCTTGCTTGCGGGGTGCCCATGCTTTGTTTTCTTTATGCCAGACGAGTTTGGTGGGAAACTCAGTGTACGTCAAATTCCTGGACTCGGGGTGGTCTGCGTTGTATGCCATCCAGGCAACAAACTTAGTTCGAGCGCTATCTCGTCCAGCGGGTCGTCATCATTATATACGACATTCTGCTCATTGGGGAGATGGTACTCCAAACGAACAACGGGAGGAGTCCTGTAATGAATGTCGAATGAGAAAATACGCCACGTTGTTTCGGGAGGAGACACGTACCTGCAGTCGTAGTACTCTTGTATGTGATCAATTTCGTCCGGGTTCCTCCTAGTTGCCGTTTCGACAGTGACTCTATCGTATCCCTTGTTCACATACTTGAATAGGTATTTAATGGATCGTGCTTGATTGCACCACTCAACGTTTATGCGGGCATGATATCTCGACAACAACTCTGCGTTGTATGGAACGACGTAGCCTTTGTGGACACTAACGCCGCCCTTCTCAATAGTTACACCATTGTCCCTCCTCTTGTACATGGGGTATTCATCACCGTCAACCGTTTTCCGTCCGCAAAAAGGTTTAGGGAACCTCTTTGTGCAAACACCGTCAACCATGCAAGGAGAATTGGGATTGGCATGCCCGCACGGACGGTGGATCATCAAGTCCTTCACAGCTTCATACAGTGATGGGTTTTCGGACCGGTCAGGAATCTCGGCGGAGATAATAGTGTCCACGTCGCCAGCTTATGGGAATTTGTCGTCCGTCTCCAAAAAAAGAAGGATGTGAGCATGAGGGAGACCTCTTTTCTGGAACTCTACAGTGTAGACAACTACGGGCACATGGAAAATGACGATGGATAAGTTCAGTATTTAAAGCGTAAAAAAAAATTAGCAGAACACAAAGTATGTGTACTCAGACCGGTTACCTGCTCTCGTCCTCCCAAAAACATGGTTGTCTTTAAAATCCTTGATAAGAAGGTTCAACTTTTGTTTGAATACACGGGTTACAATGTCGGGCCTATCCTCTGGGTTCAGCTCCCTCTTCTTCACAAACCTAGTTATCTCTGGCCATTTCGGGTTGTAGGTGAAGGTGACAAACAGATCAGGGTATCCACACCACCGACAAATTGTCATCGTATCCTGGTAAGTCTCACGCATGTATCCCTTACCACCGACAAAGCTTGAAGGGAGTATGTACTTAACGCCTACAGATGATGAGTCTGTCTGTCTGCTAGCGGTAGCAGCACGCAGCTGCTTCGCGTTTTCAGATCGAAGCTTCGGCTGGTTGAACTTTAAATATGTCAGCCGCTGTGCCTTTATCATTGTATATCCATCGACAATTAATTGCTGCAGTAATCGGCATCCTCGAAGTAAAGTATCGGGTTCTACGTCGGTTGGTCTGTCCTACAAGCGAAACGCGAACCACTCTCTTAAAGTTAACTTGTCGTGTGTCGTGGCAGGATTGCGACTTGCGTCGACGGATTTCTGACAGTGTTTGATACCGAGCCGATAACCGTCATCACCGTGCGGAAAAAATAGAGGGTACTGAAGCGGCAAGTACGATGGATGAAGTTCAGATATACGTTGAAGACGACCGCACCTTTCCTCGATTATTATGTCCCTGCTTTCAATGGTATCCTCAATATCACCGACAATAAGGACGGCAACTTCGGAAACAGTCAGAAGATTATATTCACGTCCGTCTGTGCATCGTGCACAAATTAACCGCAACCTAACCTCACACCTTTCATCGGAGTTTAGTATGCTGTCCCTGGCCATACGAAATGACTGTGCTAAGGGGTTGTACGCGTCAAGCATAGACTTAATTTCAGCCATGATCCCATCATCAAACCTATCTACACTGGATGACTGCCTCCTGCGCATAAGTACGCATAACTTTGCAAATTGTTTAATGTATAAAAGACAAAAAGTTGTGATGAATTGTGGACGTTAACATGAGGAAGATATGGCACCTTAACGCACGCTTCCTGTTCCTAATATCATCGTTGGTGTCGTATATGTACAGTTGACAGAATCTGGGTGGCTCATTACTCGCAGGCAACAAACTGCCGATTAGGTGAGAGTTTTGCACACCAATTCTGTAAGTGTATGGACCCCGACCACTGTTTACAGAGTCATCTACTTTGCCGCCACTTGAAGTAAATGAGTGCGCTGAATTATACATCCTGATATTGTCAATGAAGTGTCTGCTTTTGGGATGAAGACCATGTAAGAGATCCTTGATAGGCTGGGGGGTTCAGTGAGATACAGTAATTCAACAACACCATCTCTACAACACATGGTGAAAGATGGGATAAGCGGTCTACGGTCCATTCTCGATCTCTCATTGTACCACATGTATGCGGAGCACTTTTGGCACTTATACTCCGGATCCCCTAAGTCGTCGTACCCTTCCCATCCTGTGATATAATACAAGAGGAACAAATTATGGTTAATAGGTAGGCATCACTGGTATGTAATACACTAATTCAATAACCTGTAGTTACGGCGTGGCTGGGAGAGTCAATGTCTTCCTCGGTTAAAGTCGACCCGAAAATATCACGTGCTAAACTTTGAATAATAGTGTCACTTTGAGTAAACAGACGAAATCGTTTGTTGTTGTTGAGGCGCTGAGGTGTGGTTGGGTCGTTAACAGATGCCTCACGGATGACGTCTACAACACGCTCAAGGGAAGCTGCGTCGTTGAACCATAATAATGAGCTACTATCCCAATTGTGAATGCTATGTTACATTTAATCACTACAAAGAAAAAGTAACAACAAAAATTTAAACAACCTTTGGTGAGGTCATCAGTAGGTGAAGGGATGTGTGTGGATGCATTTGGGTCATATATGTTGCGTGCTCTGCGCTCCCTAAACTTGATCACATGCTTGCGTCGTGCAAGCTTCGACCGCCAGTCCCGGTGTGGATCGTTGGCAGTGTACATTGCTTCTTCATATGAATTATGACTGTTCCGGTATGGAAACGGGTCCCTGACCTTGAGCTTCACGGTTTTCCTCGGCTCCGGATGTGTGCCGACGGTGACCCTCCAAGGTGAACTCCGGGCCCGGGGGGAACCCCCGGGGCGGAGCCTCCGACGCCCAAGTCAGTAAAATGTATGACTGAATATAGATATTTTAGGGAGATCAGAGAGGTAGAGAGAGAATAGGGAGGAATATGTGTGAAATCAATAGCCCCTTTCCCCTCACCCTAAGTGGGGTATTTATAGGGGAAAGGATGTGGTAGGGTGATGTCACCATGACATCAACATGGTGATCAGTAGATAAGTCTCTCTGAGTCAGTTAATGACTACCCGTAAGGGGGGTCGTCTGATAGGGGGTTGGGCCTCTAGGGTCGGCTAGGACCCAGTTGGGCCTTCTCAGTCCTAGGAGTCGGGCCTACGTGTCTGGGGGTTTTATCCCCCATCAATTTAACCTCAGCGGAGTCGGATACTGAGTATGCGGGTCTGGTGCCAAGCATGGTTGGACCGACAAACTGAATGACAGACTTTGTTTTTTATGCAAAGCCAAGTATTCATTAGGCCTCGTTGGCGCGTCTGCCCTAGCGTCATTTGGATTCTGTCAGGGCGTCAGACGTCGTGCTTTTTGTGTACTCGGAGGTGTACATGAGGTTTTATCATTCTATACGTGACTAGGTAATCAGATCACTAAGCCCTGTGATCAACGCTCATGCCCTGGTATATCTCGTACGAATGTGTCAGGGTGCCAGAGGCATGCCAGGGTAGTTTATGGACCTTGTCTAGGTTTAGGGGGCCTGCCCCCTGCCTGCCCAGAGGTAGGCAGAGGGACTTGTGGTTCGGCGCATGGGGCCGGGCCTGACCCTGGCTTCTGGTCGAAGTCCAGGGGGCCTGCCCCCTGCCTGCCCAGAGGTAGGCAGAGGGACCTGTGGTTCGGCGCAAGGGGCCGGGCCTGACCCTGGATTCTGGTCGAAGTCCAGGGGGCCTGCCCCCTGCCTGCCCAGAGGTAGGCAGAGGGACTTGTGGTTCGAAGCATGGGGCCGGGCCTGACCCTGGCTTCTGGTCGAAGTCCAGGGGGCCTGCCCCCTGCCTGCCCAGAGGTAGGCAGAGGGACTTGTAGTTCGGCGCATGGGGCCGGGCCTGACCCTGGCTTCTATTCGAAGTCCAGGGGGCCTGCCCCCTGCCTGCCCAGAGGTAGGCAGAGGGACTTGTGGTTCGGCGCATGGGGCCGGGCCTGACCCTGGCTTCTGATCGAAGTCCAGGGGGCCGGCCCCCTGCCTGCCTAGAGGTAGGCAGAGGGACTTGTGGTTCGGCGCATGGGGCCGGGCCTGACCCTGGCTTCTGATCGAAGTCCAGGGGGCCTGCCCCCTACCTGCCCAGAGGTAAGCAGAGGGACTTGTGGTTCGGCGCATGGGGCCGGGCCTGACCCTGGCTTCTGGTCGAAGTCCAGGGGGCCTGCCCCTTGCCTGCCCAGAGGTAGGCAGAGGGACTTATGCTCTGTAGAAGGCTGAATGTGTATCAGGCCTTATTTTTTGTTGGGGGGTCTATTTTCTCAGGGTTTTGCAACAGGGGGCCCTTCCCCTATTGCCCCCTGCCCATTAGCTGTGAGAGTAACGAACAGGTGATGGGTAAATATTAATCCTGTCTTCGTAGAATTCCACATGGTGGTTGGCGGATCTAGGCGGTCTCTGTAGACGTCGAGGTTGAGCCGTAAGTCGGCTGGGCAGTATCTTGGCCGAGACGTAAGTCGGTAGGGCCGAGCCGTAAATCGGCAGGGCAACATCTTGGCCGAGCCGTAAGTCGGCAGGGCCGAACCGTAAATCGGCAGGGCAGCATCTTGGCCGAGCCGTAAGTCAGTAGGACCGAGCCGTAAGTCGGCAGGGCCGAACCGTAAATCGGCAGGGCATCATCTTGGCCGAGCCGTAAGTCGGTAGGACCGAGCCGTATGTCGGCAGGGCGAACCGTAAATCGGCAGGGCAACATCTTGGCCGAGCCGTAAGTCGGTAGGGCCGTGCCGTAAGTCCGCAGAGCCGAACCGTAAATCGGCAGGGTAGCATCTTGGCCGATCCGTAAGTCGGTAGGACCGAGCCGTAAGTCGGCAGGGCGAACCGTAAATCGGCAGGGCAACATCTTGGCCGAGCCGTAGGTCGGCTGGGCTGAGTATCGGTTCAGCCGTGAGTTGGCTGAGCTGTATCTCGACCGAACCATTGGTCGGCTGGGTCACGTCTCTGTCAAGCTACAAACATTGACCTCATTTGATACCCATTTTTGTGACTTATCTTCACCATTTTTCGGGTAATTTTTTCGAGGAGTTTTTTGGAAATTTCTGTGATGAGGCAAAAAGTTGGGTCATTTTTTGTGGTTCTTTTTGTTGGGATAACAAGATGAAATTTTTAAGAGGTTGGGCTCAATTTGCCTCAAAATAAGCCAAAGGGTCGCGCTAATCTGGCCCACATAAACTCTCTTATGAATCATAATCTTGGCCTGATATGTAAATTGGGACACCCTACATGGACCATGTGCATTATTCTTTTTTAATGGACCAATGCAGACTTCGGGCCTTCAATCTTGACATATGCAGGTGGCTTGTCACATATTTTCATATTGGTATTGCCATTCCCTGCATGTACTTCAATTCCACTGAGACTCCAACTTGGCCCATCTTGCAACTTTCAGTCTATTACCGTTAACACCGTAAACAACTTAATATTGTTACCAGCTCGGCTTACAATTATTACCGTCTCGGCATGACTCGGGACGAACAACTAACTGAAGTACCGGGTGTCGGTTTTATGGCAGGCAGTCGGCCATGGTGAGGTCGGCTAGTAAGGCAGTTTGACCCGATATTTTGTTGGTCAATTGACCTGCCGACGATGGTGGTTTTGGGACTGTCCATCATTGAACCAGAATGACCAACTCTTGGTTTGGTTCCCCGGATTCATTAGACTATTTCGTACCATTTAGTTATGGCCTCTCCCGGTTATTGATGGTAAATTGTAAATATAAGGCTTTGGATCAAGAATTCCAAATAAACAATAGTAGATCTAAAACATACAGGGCCATACTTTAGTGTAGAATAGACTTAGCTTTGGTGAGGGTGATGTCATCAATATTGTCATGCCAATCCATTTGCCCTGCAAATTACGCTTTCTGGCCGTGTTGTATTCATTACGGATTGTTTTGTTGCACTTGAGATAATCGTTGATACCCATTACTGTATATTTCACAAGCAAAGGCTATCTTTACTCAGGTTCCCCTCCAAACTCCAATCATCAGGTAGTATCAATCATGAATAACGTCACCTTCCTGTGATCTTGGGCAAAAACGTACGCTTAGATCTAAAAAATGATTTGGGTTGGTTTTCTGTAGATGTATATCAAGGATGAAGATTAGATCTGGAAAAAGTTGTATTTGGGAGTGGTTGATTTTTGTGGGTAATTCGTGAGCACAACCGTTCTCCCCACAGACGGCGCCAAATTGTTCCGGTATGGAAACGGGTCCCTGACCTTGAGCTTCGCGGTTTTCCTCGGCTCCGGATGCGTACCGACGGTGACCCTGCAAGGTGAACTCCGGGCCCGGGGGGAACCCCCGGGGCGGAGCCTCCGACGCCCAAGTCAGTAAAATGTATGACTGAATATAGATATTTTAGGGAGATCAGAGAGGTAGAGAGAGAATAGGGAGGAATATGTGTGAAATCAATAGCCCCTTTCCCCTCACCCTAAGTGGGGTATTTATAGGGGAAAGGATGTGGTAGGGTGATGTCACTATGACATCAGCATGATGATCAGTAGAGAAGTCTCTCTGAGTCAGTTAATGACTACCCGTAAGGGGGGTCGTCTGATAGGGGGTTGGGCCTCTAGGGTCGGCTAGGACCCAGTTGGGCCTTCTCAGTCCTAGGAGTCGGGCCTATGCGTCTGGGGGTTTTATCCCCCATCAATGACCTTGGCGCCTATCTGCCTGTATGAGTCGACAGTCAACTTTGGTTTGTTTGGCGGTGAGAAACCTGGTAAGGTATTTTTCCAATTCGTTCGCTGCATAACGTTGAACAGTAAGGCAGATTGAATGCATCCACAAAGACTGTAAATAATACAAAGCAAATTGGTTTAGAGACTACTGGGGTACCATCTTGAAGCTGCTGCCTACTACGATCGAAAACATCAAGTTGGTCCAAATCCGTATGTTCTGAAGTAACATCAACTTGCGGCCGATAATTACCATGTTCGATGTTCCCCACATGAACTTCAAATAAAAAGGCGGATGGGAGTAAGAAACAGATTGTATTTCAAAGTAAGGAAATTTGGTTCTAAATTATGAATAACAGCTACAGAAGGAAGCAAAAAAACGCAAAACATAAGGAGCCTTATACAAAACTGCAAAATCTGAATTAGAAGCATTATTCAAGTCAGCTACCTGATAACGTTCGAGAACATTCGCCTAAATGGGTAACAGATGCTGCAGAAGATCCTGGCGGTTCTTCGGTAGAACAGTTTGAAATGTCTTGAAAGGCCTTCCTAGAATTTACTGCATTGGCATGGTTACGATGAACGTGAAACACCTTCGTGTTAGTGAATGTTTGGGGGATGACACGAAAGTTGTATAAACGAAGGCGAGACACTAATTTAAAATTAGAAATCTTACCACCACGACACCTGTTGACAACGGATGTATGACCACTTGCAGGCACATTCTCGGATAAGGAAGACTCGGAGATGTTGGGTGTAGGGTGGGGAGCAGACTTCCTCTTCTGGCGAATATTTTTGCGTTTAGTCGTTTTTTTGGTAATCGTTCCATCGTTGCACGTAACTGCTGTAACTGAATAAACCCTCAGAAATGGCTGCAAAATAATGGACTCCGGTAACGTAGGAGCACATGCTAACAATTTATACACCGTTCATTAAAAATGCAAGTTGAAGTACAATAGCCACATCCATTTCCCATGATAAGTCACAATTAATTGGATTGTGTTACCAATGCAATGTGTAAATGAGTTGTAATCTATTATTTTGATTAGTTGGAATATGTTTGGACATTATGTACAAATATACATCGAAAATTTGTATCTTCTGAACAACGAAACTGAGATGTCGTACAACCGACGCTTACTTATTGTTGACGGTTTTGTGAAAGAGGAAACACTTGAATATTAATTTGTAGCTTATATTAAAGATAGACAAAAATCACGCTCATATTGCACTAAGAAGAATAAATTTGAATTTGTTCTGGACTGCGGTATTCGTGGTGCGTAACATCTAAACCATGGAAGATCGAGGGCAGGTGTCTTAGAGGAATATTACATCCCGGAACGTAAGTATGTATAATGCACGTTGTATAATCTGAATATTAAAGTATTTCAGTAGTTGTGAAAAAAAAATGTCGTACTAAATGAGTGAAGTGATATGATAGGACTCATCATAATGAATTTTGTGATATGTGGAAAATGAAACGACGCACACGTACGTTAACAGGCTGTCGATGTCCGCGTCGCCGTAACCGAGACTCTTTAAATTACATAAAAAAGGATAGTACATAAGTTGTGAATTTCAAGAAATGACACGGAAATAAATTACATAAAAATTACATAAAAAATTATGATGTGTACAAAATTACACTATAAAAAAATTAAATAAGTATACAAAAACATAACTATACAACATGTTAGAGAAGTGGTGTAAAAAGTTCTAAAATAAGACTGATTATAATATTTTGCGAAAACAACAGTTCAATAACCGCCGACATATAAGTGTGGGAGTCCGATTACGTTAATAAGTAGAAATATGTATGTCCTGCAGTTGAAAACACGGCAAATATATAAGTGAGACAAAAAAAGGAACAAAAAAAGAAGATTAACCACGGAAAGTAAGAGGAGTGCTGAAATACATTGCTTGAAGACCTCTTACGGAATATTTTCTGAGACAGAAGACTTTGTCTCACCAATTAATCCAAAATGTGGTGGGGCAAAAACTGCCTCTTCCCTGCAATATTTATTCAAGAGTATACATGTGCAACAAACGAACACAAAAACAGGTAGAATAGACAGTATAACGAAGTTCAGCTAAGAAAATTGAGATTGAATGGTCTGAAAATATTCCTCTTCAGGAGTGTAGATAAACTAAGTACAAATTGCCAGTCTTAAAGGGTGAAAAAAAAACACCAGCAGTAGATTAAAAATGTTTCTGAAAAATAATAGACAAAATTCGGGCGGCCAATTGTGAAGACATGTTGAAATGTTTTCAAGGTAAGACGATCTAAGTTGAAGCAGATTTCCCTTTCTTGACAGTAGACTGAGCATCAGAGGCACCACCGACTAGAGTACATGGTTTGACTTCAAGCACCTCTCCATTCCTCTTCAGGGGTGTATGCCTCGAAGAGTTGGACGCGCTTTCTGAGTCAACGACCTTAATGTTCAAAGAAAAAGGAGGATCAGAAGTTTTCGTAGAAACTTGAAGTGAAAAACACGTCCACATAAAAATCAAACACGTAACCTATTAAAATGTGTGACGAAAATAAGGAAAACCTGACTGGAATTCGAAGTTCCCTGTGTTTCATGTACTCCGACGGATGTGGCTGCTGCAAGTTGTGAAGGTTCTCTAGGAACAGTACGTTTGAAATTCGCATTGCTTAGAGCAGTTTTTGATACTCGTCCATTATTTTCTGCAGACAAAAGAATAAGTTGTGATCAAAGTAATTTTGAGACTTACAAAATTAACGATGTGGAAAAAACACAGAAACAAAAATAGTTAAAAAGCAACCTTAATTGCCTCTTCGTACTTCATGTGCCACATGTGTATTTTGTCTACGTCATCAGACATCCAGGAAACTGTGTAAGATGTAGACGACTGTTCAACATTGAACTTCTTGTCTATTTTTATCTTGAATAGGAAGCAGTTGTCAATGAAAGTGACTAGCTCTTCAGGCATAGAATGCCCTTCTCCTTTCTGGTGGAAGTAAAAGAGTTGTGGTTAGGTTATACAAATAAACATTTTTGCAGTGTACAGTTATAGAAATACCTTCTCCATCTTTGCAATCAACTCTGTGGCATTGTAGTCGAGAAACTTTTCGACCTGATGATCAAATGCAACAAAATGACATTCGATCCCAGAGAAATCGACAACTGCAAACTTGACCTGAAACCTGTAACAACGATAACGACAGTTGCTATTAAAAGAGTGATCTGCCTTGCAAATACTTAATTGAATACACGTGCTGAGGTAGATATGGGAGACTCACTTAGGGTTGTTCTTCATGAAGCCAGTTTTGCTTCCATCGCAATTCGAATTCTTACAAAACCACCTCCCTTTATCGTTCTTCACTGCCTTTGATTTGCAAGACTTGCAGCTGTTATAGTACCACCCCGCTGTGGATTCAATGTCAAGTATGGTTGCCACGGTATAGAACGACCCACCCTGTCCATGATTTCAATGGTTGTCAAGAATGTGTAGAATTGTACATATTTAGAAAACTAATGCGATTGAGATATGACTAAACCTTTTCGCTTTCAAGAATCTGTTTTACAGAAAGAACTTCATCTACCGGAATGTGGAAACTCTCACCGTCCGCAGCTTCGTCGAGAATCTATAATGAATTGCTAGGAGCTTGAGATGAAAGACTGCAGAATCATATCACATCATGTTAAGAATAAAAGTATCAAAGAATCCAAGAAATTAGTGAATCATAATAGTATAAGTATATATGTGTAGAACCTCTCTTGAAAGGCATCCACTTCGGGCAACTTTGGATTGACCTCAAATGTTGTTGCGTTGAAGGTAGTTTGCACAACCCAAGAATCTGATGTGTGAGAACAGAATGTTACTACTTCGAAAGAATCAGTGTGAAAAAAACATTAATACAACGGACGGCCAAGTGAGGTACTGTAATACTCGTATATTATTGATAGTCAAACTGGAAATCCGAGTCCAATTTGTTAAACCCTCGGTAACAATAGTAATGCAACAACAACAATATAATAATAATATATGATAATATGTTAATAATCATAAAACAAGGAAATAGGGTTACGTATAACACATTAACACCTCCCCACCTTAATTGTTTCATCCATATTCAATCAGCCGCACCACCATCATCTATCTTGTTGCCGCCACCATCACCATCACGTTATTAGCTTTTTGCTTGCTTGTCGTGGCTATAGATCGTGGTTATTACGTCGTCGTTTTCAAACCGCTCAACCTTCACGTACGTATAATCATTCACACAGAGCAAAAGAACCCAAGGTAACCCGTCTTGTGTTTTCTTAGCATTGTTACCGAATATTAATACCGAAATAGCGGTTGTCGGGGATTGGATTGTCCGGGATGTTATTACTGTCGTCTTCGGTTCGTTATTATTGTCGTCGGGTTGCTGTCCATGGGTTGTTAATGTTGTCACGTTATTGTTATTGACAAGGTAGAAGGTGTCGGGTAGTGCTTATGGTTGGCGTGTGTGTTGAGTCCCGACGGGGTGTATTGGGTCGAGTTATTAATGTTAGAATTGAGTTCGAGGTGTCGTAGTTGGAACTGTGAGCAGCAGGCTGTCACGACCATGACGGAGCCTATCCTGAGTCTTCTTCCGTTTCTTTTCGTATCGTCATATATACGTTGTAGGAACTTGTTGTATCGATTTTGATATCGATTATGTGTTGTGTAGGATCTGAGTTCATTATCGAGTCGTTGAAACTCGATTGCTTTCTTGTGACGCTTGTGGGAGGTAAGGTTTAACCTTACTGTTATAATGTTATATTTTGGTTGAATAATATGTTGAGCATGAGTATATAAATGACATTATGATAACATGTATGCATTATGATGAGTTATTATGATAGAGATATTGTGATGAATTGGAATTATTGAGATTCCGATACTGAGTATTTATCGGGATGATTGAGATTCCGATACGGAGTATGATATGAGAGGCTACGGCAGCGTTGGTGTCTGCGGACCCACGCATGGAATGTGAAGGTTACCTAGAAAAGTAACCTAGGTTCGGTTGATCTCGAACCTGTCTTGTTATTCGCCTCCTTTGTGTCGGCCTTAGGAGGGATGTGCACATTAATGAATACGGGACCCCTGGTACTATTATGGTTTCTGGTTGAAACCGAGATTAAGTTTGAGATTGGATTTGAGATTGAGATTGAGATTGAGATTGAGATGGGAATTGAGATCATTGAGATCTTGGCTGTGTTGTCGTGATTTTACGTTGGTATCAAAATTGTCTTTTGCATGCTCAACTATTACTTCACTGAACGGTACGATTATTCCTTACTCAGCGTGGTTGACCTTGTTTATTATGTCTTAAATTGTCACCCAACTTCTTGGGGACCTGTGATGATCCAATTGATACTTTCGGTTAATTAGGGAGCAGTCTATGATGCAGGTTATGTATGTTGTGATGCGTTTGGATGCCGGGATGCTTGTACGGGATTGGGGTGAACGCGATTATGAGCTTGGACGTAGTACGGCTAATGCGTAGGCATTCTCGTTTCTTTTGTGTAGCTTCTGCTGTGTAATCAGACTTGTAATAGTTAATGAGTTGTAATGTTTAAATTAGATGATCAGTTGGCATTCCGTATTGTATTGTAATGAGCTACTACCTCGGGAAACCGAGATGGTAACATCTCTATTTACCCGGGAATGTCTTAGTAAGACTTCTGTGTAAACGGGGGTGTTACAGGTACTTACTGTCAAATAGCTTCGGCTCCACACATCTAAGAACAACTACTTTGGACTGGTGAGGGCTGGGTAAAATAGCCAGTACCTCAGGTAGATCCACGGCGTGCGGTGCCCACAAAGTGCATTGAAGAACGTCGCCACTAAGTAGACAGAAAAAAGGGAACAAAGTTGTGATACAATTACAAATTTGGCGGTAGGAGAAAAGAGGAGACAGAAAAAGAGGCGTACTCTGTATCTTCCAACTTGATTTTTCTACACTTAAAACCGTTCTTTGTTTCAGTAATAGGTCCAATCTCGTAGACCTTACCAACAACATTTGCATAGGAAGAAACTGATAAATAACAGACGTACGGAGAAGTAGATTAGTAAGAAAACAACATATGCAGTGCAAACTTCACCAAAGATACCTATGTACTGATTGGCCGCAATTTTGCCATCGTTGATATCCTTAAAGCTAACAAAGCGGTAGCAATTAGACGGTAATGAGAAATCGTTAGGCAGGTGAGTAACTTTAGTGGAGAAATCGACATTCAATCTACAGGTATGAGTGGTGGCCTTGTCTACGCCTACATTGGGGGCAACGGTCAAACTACGTAGACTGTACACCTGACCGATGAGAAATTTGTCCTTGAATCTACTCAACAACGGCTTTTTAATAGTTGCCTGAACCAAATCATTCTGGAATCACGGGCAAAAAAAAAGTGGATTGAAAGAAAGTTCCACAACAATATACAGATAACAGCACTAAAGAAAGAAACTATACAAATGAAGGTAATCACCTTAACATCGATAAGCAGCAACTCAACAACGTCAGTTGTATTCTTGTTCGTGTAGTTCGGCCTATTCCATCTGTAAATCACCTTGACGGTTAGATCCTTCAACCTGACACCTTGAGTAAGTTTAGCAATGGAAACCAATTTCGATTGAGACATAGTTCAAAGCGGGAGAAAAACGAAAACGAAATTAATAAATTCACGAAATTGGGGATGACTGGAGACATGATAGCGAGATAACACAACATATAAATAGATTAAGATGTGATTGAAACACAAATTAAGGAAACGAAGAGGCGAATATTGGTTAACTGTGACGTATTTCCGAGATGAATCATGATTAATGGCGTAGTGTTCCGATGAAGATGAGTAGTTAAAGAAATTGAAAAAGCCGGTAATGCATTCTCGAGAAGGATGAATGGACATTTACAACAATTCCTCGTGAAATGGTGAACAACATCAATGAGGAAGCAAGACAGATGGAAGAAGATCGATGATCAGAATATTAATTTGGTAGTGGAGGTGATTGATAATGCCCCGTGAACTGATGATGAGATTTAATGACCTGGTTTTAATTTCGTGTAAGTAACATACTACATGTTTTTATTAGTTACAAAGTGATTCCTTGGATCAGTGGTTTGCGCACATGGGATATGTCCCGGAGGTCGCGGGTTCGACTCCTGTGTCATTGTTTTTGGAAGATATTTCGAGGGAAATTTATGCAGAAGTTGCAAACGCGTTCACACTTGGGGGGGGGGGGGGGGAATTGTATCAAAAATTAGGACTTATTTCTGAATGGGGGATCCTCATTGTGTCACGTCATTGCACATGGGCCTTGCTTTAATATATAAAAGATAATACTCATATTAAAACGATATAATTAATTAAAAATTGGGGGCTTACCACCAATTAATGATGTTAGCCCCAAGGTTTTTTTTTGGAGGCTAGGGTTTTTTGTTGGGAGGAGGGAGGAGGGAGAAGGGTTTAGGTAACTGATTTGTGATTTCTGTTCTCTTCTTGGTGTACAGTACAACGTCTCTTTTTTTATTCAAAAACAAATTAGGTTATTAATTAATTAATTAATTTGCATAAATTTATCTATAAATACATTTTAATTAATCCATTAAGTTAACTTTCTCTTTTCATATCACTATTATTTTCTAAATATTGTTCCAAAAAAATGGATAATAACAACAATTATAATATCAACTATAACGATCCGAGATAGCACGAGTATGTTCGATTTCTCCAAAAAAATCCCGTACAAAATTTCCCGATTAATTTTTTACCTCAACACAATTTTCAACCGAACCAAAATCCGACGCAATATAATTATAATGCGTCACCTAATATTCCTTTTTCCCCAAGTACCATATATGGCACAAATTTGAAGGTGAAGTTCCCGAAGAAAGTGATTAAATAAATTCGTGTTGAAGTAATCTCTAATTTACGATTAAATGTTTTCATTTATAATTCGCATTGCATTATTAAAGTATTTCATAATTGTTGTGTAACGTATTTTAATTGAAGTGTGGTATCATATTTATTGTTTATGTTATTATGTATGGTCTTATTTCCGATTAAATGTGTTAATTTAAAAAAAATCATCTTTTATTTCTGAATTATATTCAAAATCTAAATCACGCCACTAGTTCTTCGTTATTTAAAGTATGTTGAATTAGATTAGATTTACAAAAATAAGTAAATAAACATAATACATGAAGAAAAAAAATCGATTCATAAATTGTCGGCTTTGATAAAAAAAATTACGAAATGCATTAAAATTGTATGAAGAAATTTAGAGAACTAAATAAAAGATGAGTGAAAATTAAATTGATATGTATGATAAATGAGGTAGGATAAGTGGGACCCTATGTGGAGTGAAAAATGAATCCTAAAGAGTATTTTAGAAGAGAGAGAAAAGGAGATAAAAAATGAGGTGGCAAGAGTGGGGTCCTCTATGGAGAGATTTTTTTTCCTTTGATAATCATGGTCTAAGGGCATGGTTAGCTATGGATTCATTTTGTATCCATAGGCTGGATGGATTGAAAATCATCTTATCCAAGGATGAAACAAAAAGAAGAACAGAGGGAGGAAAATTCTCCGTGCACACGGAGAGGAAAAGAGAGGAGGGAGGGTGGGGATCACTAGCAAATGATTTTGTTTAATTTTATTTTTGTGAGTATTAAAAGATCATTTAATTAATGAATTGTAAGAAAATATTAATGTGGGACCGTGAAGGATTAAATATTGTATCTATAGATGTAGAATTTTTTTTATAAGATAGGGAAAGTGAATAAAGAAAGTGAGCTGAAAGAAGTGGGACCCAATATGAAGAGAAAATATATCCATTAGATAACCATGGTCTTAGGCCCACCATTTCTCCTTACAAAAACGGTCCTCATGTAAAGAATTGAATGGAGAGAGAGTATAATAATGAGTAAAACAACATATCATCATCCTCTTAATACTAAGAAGATAACAATATTAAGACCATGGTTATCCATGTATACAATTTCTCTACATAGAGGACCCCATCTCTTCCACCTCACTTTTTCTATCACATTTTTTCTCTTTTATAAAATACACGTACATCAATAGATTCACTTTTATCTCCATTGAGAACCCACTCATCTCACCACATTTATCATACCTAATACTCCCTCCGAGTTCTTATTATTGTCCCACTTTCCTTTTTGGGCTGTGTTTGTGTAATACTCGTACATATCCTATGTTATATAGGGTCTCTTGTATGGGTAGTAGTATGTGTTATTGTTTGACCCGCTTCGTTTACCCTTTACTAATACCCACTTAACACCTATGACAATATTATAATTCATTTAAGAACCCCACTAGTAATAATACATGGAATAATATATTACTATATGCTAATTAATAGCCTACTACTACATTAGTCTATTACTTCCCCAATAACCTAACATAATCTCAACGCACTCTCCATTACGTATAATTATACACTCCGCACCATAACTTCCCCTCCCTTAGTTTCGATCGTTTCCAATTCAGCCTCTAACACCGCCATCTACAACCTCAAGCCCCGCCTTTGCCTAACCCCAACACCATTGATAGCCTTGTCATCACCACCCTCGGGTGTCGCCGTCGAGCGTCCATATTCTTTGTTTGGCCGCCCCTCTTCCGTGTTTGGCCGCCTCTATTTCTTTTGGTCGCGAGAGGTGGCTGGTAGTCGTAGGGTGGTGGCTATGGTCGTGGTTAGTGTCGAGAATGGCAATGAAGGGATTGAGGGACGTTTCGCCGGATTCATGATACCGCGTGCTCTCTTTCCTGGTACGTACCCATGTCTATACTTAGGGTTTGGTGGTGCGCTGTCTCAATTGCTTGGTCGTGGTTTCGGTGGTGTCGGGATGTTTTCAAGTAGTGTTATTGCTGCTGTCGTTCCGTTATTATAGGTGTTGTGGTGATATTACTGTTGTCGTGGGATTGGGACTCGGGAGCGAGGTGTTTGAGTGTGGTCTTAAATGTTTTGGGGTTGCGGTGTAGTTAGGGTCTGGGGAGTAGTTGGTTAATGCCGCTGTTACTGTCATATAGTTGTGGGTAGTGAAGTCGGCTAATGTCATTAGGAATTAGAATAGTGTAATTTAAATGGAACAGTATCGATCTCAATTATAACCTAAGTAGGTCGGGTATGTTTCATTTTATAAGTTACCAAGGTCAACACACGGTTTCATTTTATTAATTAGTTACGTTGGGGTAAATATGAACTTAAAGTACGTAATATTTTATTAGGATCGGACATCGTAGAATCACTGTGGTGAATGGTACTACTGGTGCGGTGGTGACCTGCTAAGTAGGTAAGGTTGTACTTACTCAGTTTACGTTGTATGCATGCATGTTGTATGATATGTAATGGTATAATGTTGATATTGAGACTGAGGCTGTGTACCTATTGAGATTGCGGCTGTGTGCATATTGAAATTGCGGTTGTGTACCGATTGAGAGAAGCTATCTAGGACTAGCTAGGCCCGGTTGATCTCGTGACCTTCCCTAATGTTTCCACCTAGGAGAGCCTAGGAGGGGTGTGCACACTCGGACTGACGGGGCGTGACTGCGGTCGCGATAGATAATAGGAATGATGATGATGATGATGATACTGATACTGATGTTTGTGATGTTGGTTGTATTAATGTTATTTAATGTTATCGTAAACTGATCTGGTGTGTCTGTGTGACGTGTCTGTGATGATCCGATTGATATTTCCGATCAATTGGGGAGCAGTCTATAATGCAGGTTATGTATATCGTGATGTGTTTGGATGCTGGATACATGTACGGGATTGGGGTGAGCGCGACTTATGAGTCCTGACGTAGCACGGGTGAATGCATAGGCTTTCTCGTTTTTATAGATTGTATAGCTTCCGCTGTGTAACCAGAGGTTTAATAGATAATGAGTTGCAGTGTTTATTAGATAGACGGTTTGACATTCCATGTTGTATTGTAATGAGCTACTACCTCGGGAAACCGAGATGGTAACACTTTATTTACTCGGGAATGTGTTGATAAGCTCCTGGGTAAATGGGGGTGTTACAAAGTGGTATCAGAGCGAACGATCTTGGATCCTAAATAAATGAACCTAGGAAAATAAAATCAACCACGGTGATGGACCATCAAGAGCCCCCCAAAACTCGGTTGAGGAGACGTCCTTATACCACCTCCGGCCCTCCTGGTCTTGACCCGGTAACCACGTGTGAGAATGAGATGGGGTACAATAGGAGGGGAAACGTTGTGATGCAATGAATGTTCTGTGAAGAATGTCTGTGATAATTGATTATTGCGCGGTTTGATGCATATGATATTGTGAGCAACATAAGGTGAGGTGTGACAAGTACGTAGTTACAGTATTAACCTGTTATAGTAATTAGTACGAGGCCATATGAGCTATATGTTGCAGTACGTAAGGGTAGGATAAGAGTCGATGGTCCGTGAATAAAGGAAGAATCATAACTAGAAGGATATTAACGTTGAGTACACTGCCAAAGTGTCTGTACTAATAGTGTTTTGAGCGATAGATGGTTTTTATTAGTCGATTTTGTGGTGTCCTGTGTCTATCTCGCACAATTAGTATACTAGAGCCGCATCACATTACTTGGATGGGGGATGTTATCTGGTGATGGTACGGGTATCGTAATATGTCAAGAGGGTCAATAACTTACGTTGTTTAAGTGTGTCGCAATGAGAATACTATTCAAAAGTACCTGGACACTTAATTCTGTTTCGATTATTATATGTTTTCTTGCCAATGAAATGTACAAGTTGCCTTCATGTTAACTAGGATCAATATCCAAGAGTTAATGGTGTCGTGAGTCTTGTGACGTACTAATGAAGCTTTGTTGCATGTGAATCAAGTACGAGTTATTGAGAATAATAGTCGAACAATGTTAGAATACGTGAGATCCGTTTTGAGTTAATGTGAGTTACTTGCTTTATATCGATTCAAGTTGTCTTTATTGGTTCTCATCCTTCTCTCGTAATGGCGTAAATGAACTTGTCGATTATCGGTTATTGCAAAAGTATGTGGCGTCTGAAATTATGTTGATCTGTTTATATTATAGGGAGCAACAATGTATACATAAATGAGTCGTTTCTATTTCACCCTGATTAATACGATGTATGATTGACAAGATAAAATGTGAAATGGAAATCTGTTCATTACTTGAATTTGGGTACAACGTGTTATTAAAATGATATATTTGTGGTGTTGTATTAATTAAGGTGAATTTCTGTCAAAGATACTTGGATATTTGTGTTTTGTTCTACATTTATATGCTTCCTCGTCAATGTGTGATAGAGCCGTACCTTGTTGTTCTATTCTTGATGGTTTAAATGCGTATTTATAAAAATCGTGTTGAGTTAATGACATACATATTTACAACAATTCACCTAACCTGAATAATGTGTTTACCGAATTCTGTTTTGATGGCCTAAACAAACATGCTTGGTAACCATGTCGAGATAATGTCAGACCAACTTAAAACACCCTCGTTAACATGAAGAACGTGTTATTGAATTGTCCCACCTATTTATAGTGCCTATTTCACAAATGTTAGAAAAGGGACTCACATTTATTTAAGTCTAGTTCTCCACTGCAAAATTTCGGGATTTAAACCCAAGTACTTCAACCTATTTGCTAGTGGTCAAGTTTTCCATTATACACCTTACTTAGAGATTAAATTATCATTGGGAATTTTCACCGACATTACTTTGAAGATTTTGGATAATGTTGGAACTTGGTTTGCTCGAAAATATGGTTTGAAACTCGTTTTATTAATCGAAAAGTTTTCCAAGTAAAATGATTCTGCAAATCACTTTTTTTTTGGAATTTGAAAATGGTTTTAACTGAAATATTGTAAAGGAATGTCTTGAGAATCAAACCCCACTGGTTTTACATTGTTTTGAGTCAAGATAATTTAATTATGATTTTTTTTACCATGACGGCACTGTAAATATGATTTATTCACTATAATGAGTATTTTGTCATGTTCAAGTGAAATTTTCAAAAGGTGACAGTGTCTACCTTATTGTTGGAGTCATACTTAGCTTGTATGTTCTTATGAATAATTAGGGATATAAATTTGGATCATGGGATTTCGTGTTTGCTTATGTTGCATAATTGTCTTAACATGAACCTTGCGGATCAGATGTGCTGTCAAATAAATTTGTCATGGTTATAAGTTGCTTAGGTGATTAAAAAAACGTCATTACACGTATCAAATAAGCGGGAGTCGTTCCAATGAAAAGTCTGAAAGATTCGAGTCATCAAACAACAAACTGAGTACTCAGCTTATGCATGTACAGTTAAATATGACATTAGTTTTCAGATTTTGGTTGTAATTATGTAAAGAATTTTGACATTTTTTTTTGTGAACAAGTCAAATGTTGGTTTTAGTTTATCCTTTACATCGATGATGAGTCCACATCCTTACTGGTCGATGAGTAACCTATTCCTCGATGAATGAATGTTTATAATGTCTAGATGTTGATTGTTGGTCTTAAGTCATATGCTAGTGTCTAAATTTAAAACATATGCAACATATAACAAGGTGAACTATCTTGTCAGTTGTTATAGTACAATTACGAGGAATAAATGTTACTTGTTAATTATCTCAAGGTCTGAAGTTGTTAACGTGGTCATCTAAGAGTGTTCAATTTTGTTGTTGTTGTTGTTGTTGTTGTCTTACCGTGATGATTATATTTCCTGCATATGCGTTCTCTCAGTTATATGTGTATGCATGTGAGTCCGAACCGGTTGAATATACAACTACATCAACGAGTTATCATAAAATAGATTCGGAGTACGTGTCTTCATGATAAAATCCATTCGTGACATATAATGAGGGGATGTCATGAGAATACAAAGTCGTTTAAATCACTTGTTAGAATGTTACAATAATGATTGTTAACGAGTCTTATGGTATAAATAAAAGTAATAATATCAATACGGTGGAAAAAAAGAGTTACAATATTAAGATCCATTGAAGAAAGATAAAAGGTACAGTGATGGTACGAGCATCTGGAATAACGAATAGTAAGGGGTCCAAGGGGTAAACATGAATTCGTTGTGTCGTCACATATGTTCCGTGTCAGCAGGTCACCTTATAGTACAAGGTAGTAATATCAAGATCACGAGTCCATGAAGCAAAGTAGAATGTCTTTGAGTATCAGGCCTTGAGCATGGGCAAACTGGCTTTGTGTGAAATAATTGTTTTACTTATGTGATAGTCGTGGAGTCCATAGATGTAAGAATGTCTCGGGGTGAGGGTGTGCGCAATTATGAAAAGTTACAAGTGTATTAGATGTGGCGTTCCAGCATGTGAAATGAGTCATGACAAGTATAATGAGTAAAGATGCAATGATAGTAATAAGTTGTCTGTCTTTCTGAAACTATGTGAAATGTAACATATGAGAATGAGTATGCTAGTAATCTGTGATACTTTTGTCAAACCATGAGAACAATCTAAGGGATGGTGCCTACAGTTATTCATAAAAAGAAATTTCTGTTGTGAAATCTGAATGAATGAAGGGATAGAACCCCTCAAGACCAGTTAATGGACGATTAGGTTGAGGAATCGAGATGAAACATGAATGAGTTGATGTGTTAGGATTGATGCCAAAAGATGTGGAGGTCGTGAAATGACCAAGTGATGCTATGTATATGAGAAATATGCTGAAAATAGTTGTAACAGATCGCATGAGTTGATTAAAGATGTTACCAAATTTTATCGCTGATCAGAGCTTACAAGTATACTTGTTTGAAAAGTTTACATTGGTGTCCTATGATAATTTAGTAGCATGTTATATACTAGGGTTAGGAAAAGATTGATCTCATTAATGTCAAGGTAGTGTCGGCATTTATAAGATGTGATGGGTAGCGTAAGTATAGACTTTGTGAACTTCGGGACGAAGTTCATTATAAGGAGGGTAAGATGTCATACCCTGTTATTTCCTATGCTACATATGTACTTCGTGTCAGTCGCCGTGCATTAAGTTCTAATGACTTTGTTAGTCATAAGTGCGTAAATAGTTAGTCAGTAGTATGGTAGTACGTGATATAGTGAAACAAATAGTTATGTGATGACTGATGAGTCATGTAATGTATTTGATTAAGGGTGTATGGTGGGAGGTGTCAGTTAGTCGAATTGTGTCGTTATTGGTTGGAGCATGAACTTCGGGACGAAGTTCCTTATAAGGAGGGTAAATTGTAATACTCGTACATATCCTATGTTATATAGGGTCTCTTGTATGGGTAGTAGTATGTGTTATTGTTTGACCCGCTTCGTTTACCCTATACTAATACCTACTTAACACCTACGACAATATTATAATTCATTTAAGAACCCCACTAATAATAATACATGGAATAATATATTACTATATGCTAATTAATAGCCTACTACTACATTAGTCTATTACCCCCCCTAATAACCTAACATAATCTCAACGCACTCTCCATTACGTATAATTATACATGCCGCACCATAACTTCCCTTCCCTTATTTTCGATCGTTTCTAATTCAGCCTTTAACACCGCCATCTACAACCTCCAGCCCCGCCTTTGCCTAACCCCAACACCATTGACAGCCTTGTCATCACCACCCTTGGGTGTCGCCGTCGAGCGTCCATATTCCTTGTTTGGCCGCCTCTATTTCTTTTGGTCGCGAGAGGTAGCTGGTAGTCGTAGGGTGGTGGCTATGGTTGTGGTTAGTGTCGAGAATGGCATTGAAGGGATTGAGGGGTGGTGTTTCTCCGGATTCATGATACCGCGTGCTCTCTTGCCTGGTACGTACCCGTGTCTATACTTAGGGTTTGGTGGTGCGCTGTCTCGATTACTAGGTCGTGGTTTCGGTGGTGTCGGGATGTTTTCAAGTAGTGTTATTGCTGCTGTCGTTCCGTTATTATAGGTGTTGTGGTGATATTACTGTTGTCGTGGGATTGGGACTCGGGAGCGAGCTGTTTGAGTGTGGTCTTAAATGTTTCGGGGTTGCGGTGTAGTTAGGGTCTGGGGAGTAGTTGGTTAATGCCGCTGTTACTGTCATATAGTTGTGGGTAGTGAAGTCGGCTAATGTCATTAGGACTTAGAATAGTGTAATTTAAATGGAACAATATCGATCTCAGTTATAACCTATGTAGGTCGGGTATGATTCAGTTTATAAATTACCTAGGTCAGCACCCGGTTTCATTTTATTAATTAGTTACGTTGGGGTAAATATTAACTTAAAGTACGTAATATTTTATTAGGATCGGACGTCGTAGAATCTCTGTGGTGAATGGTACTACTGGTGCGATGGTGACCTGCTAAGTAGGTAAGGTTATACTTACTCAGTTTACGTTGTATGCATGCATGTTATATGATATGTAATGGAATAATGCTGATATTGAGACTGAGGCTGTGTGCCTATTGAGATTGCGGCTGTGTGCCTATTGAGATTGCGGCTGTGTGCCTATTGAAATTGCGGTTGTGTACCGATTGAGAGAAGCTAGCTAGGACTAGCTAGGCCTGGTTGATCTCGGGACCTTCCCTAATGTTTCCTCCTAGGAGAGCGTTGATAAGTGTAGTTTGTAGTGCCTAATTGTTGTGTTTTAGTCCCATTTTCCTTGTGGAATCGCTCCTTTGGAGCGATTCATGGGCCTCTTATGCTTCCTTTAGTCCGTTTCAGGTTCCCGAGCCCGATTTGGAGGAGTTGGAGTGATTCCGACTCAATACATACACATTTTGGAGCCAACGAGATAAAGGAACGATGACTTGAGGCCTTGGAATCGACCCCGAGACCTTGGGTCCCAATCCCGAGCCTCCGAGACCCGATCCCGAGTCCCGAGAGTCGACGAGAAGCCCATAAGATACAAGGAGGGACCCTAGAGCTCTTATTGAAGGCATACAAGACCCTTCCCGGTCGGGATAATAGCCTTCCCGATCGGGAAGGGAGGCACATTTAGAAGCGCCACTGTGGGTCCTTCCCGGTCGGGTTGAGCCCTTCCCGATCGGGATGGCAGAACCCTTCCCGATCGGGATGATCCGTCCCGGTCGGGATGGGCTACAGCTCACCCGCATTCTTCTTTTCTTCTCCTTCCATTTGTAACCCTATATATACCCCCCTCTTGTATTAAGACATCATGTTATGCACTATTCTTAAAACCCTAGACTACTTTAGGTTAGGTTAGATTAGATTAGTGTAGATTAGTCGGTAATTAGTAGTTAATCTTAGTTTAAGCTTGTAATATTGGATCTCTTGAAGAATCCATCCAAGATTGACAACCTTGGTGGATGAATTTGGGTTATCTTCTATGCAAGTGCTCTCCTTTTCATTCTCTTGTTAGTTTGGTATAATCTTCTCTTCCTTTTACTCTTAATCCTTTATTATTCATCAAGTTTACATCTTTTGTTCTTAGTTCATCTTTTTCACTAGTATCTTCATGTTTGTTTTGTTTCTTTTGATGATTCCTCTTGTTAGTGTTAATTCTAGATTAGATATGTTAGAGTAGTATTCTTGCTAGGATTAGTAGGGTGATTAGGGTGTTAATTGGGTGATTAAGGGTTTGTTGGAGATGTTGGTGGAAGATTTGGGTTTCCTCTTATTTGATGCACATCACATGTTTGTGGAATTGCTTGAATGACTAAGTATGTACGAATGCTTGTTTTCTTGCCTTACTCTCGTGGGTGTTAGTTTGTTGTGGGTTCGGTCCCTTCGCTAAGTTGCGAGAGCCCGGTGAGGACGACCTCTAGGCCGGTCTAAGTAGCGAGAGCCCGGATTCGACCTAGGACCATAGCGTGCTAGAACCCCGTTTGTGTTGTGTATCGCCGAGATGGGTTTTAGGTGGAACCTCTAGGTGAGTCTAAGATGCAAGAGCCCGGACCAACCTAGATCACCCTACTACCTCCTTCACTCTAGTTCTCCCTCGACCATTCCGTTACCCCTTTGACCCCGACCTAATCCTAGCCCGTTTCTCTTAGTTGTTTTCTCCGGCACCTTAGTAGTAGTTTAGCCTTCTCCCTCCTTTCATTCTTTAGTTTAGCTCGTTGACTTAGTCTCGTATTTAGGCGACCTTGGTCTAGACTTTACATTACCGTCCCCGTGGATTCGACCCGACTTGCCCTATCTACCGTAGGAATAGCCGGTTATATTATTGACGGTTGGGATTCCGCGACAAATCCCATCAATTTGGCGCCGTTGCCGGGGACGGTGCTAGTTTGGACTTTGTTTTCCTATTTGCTTGACTTTGTCTTTGTGTTTGTGTTTTTCTTTTTCTTTTTGTTACTTTGCTTCTTGTGTGTGTGAAGTTTATTTCTCTCTTGTCTAGTGCCCAAAAAGCACTAGACTTCTCACGTTTGTTCTTAGTCTACAGTTTGTGCTTAGAGGTGGTGATTATCTTCTTCTTGCAACTCAGAGCCGCTTAAACGGACGGTCGCTAGAATGAGTGGTTTCCAACCGGGTATGGACTACGATTTTCGAGCGAGCATGAGGTTTGATCTAAACTCCACACACTCGGGAGCCGACATGAGCTACCACTCTTCTTCCATGACCCAAAGCTATGACATGACGTCCCCCTACCACTATCAAGCTTCTTGGGGTGACTCTAGTGGGTATGAGCCTCAAGAATATGAAAACGGCTACCAACGGGTGAACGATTACCAATCCTACGAGCATGGTGACTATTACTCGAGCTATGATTGTGTACCCACCATGTTCAATCAAGATTCACCGTATGGAAGCCAATACCCCCAAGACCCACAATACCACCCTACACCCCAACCACAATATGAACCCCATGACCCACAATACTACCAATCACCCCAACCTTGCTACCAACAATATGATGCCCCACCTCTTGGGCATCATCAAGATTATCAAGGAGCCTTACAAGACTCCAATGACCACCAAATGCCGAGCTTGGAGTTTCATCAATCGATGCTTCAAATGCAAAGGAGCCTTCAAGAAACGGCCATTCAATTGCGAAAACAACAAGAGGAATTAATGGCCCAAATTCGAAGGGGAAACGAGGCGAGGAATGCTCATTTAAATGCATTAGCGGTTCAAACCGTAATGTCTTTATCCCGAGCATCACATTTAGATGGAGGGTGCCCACTTGAGAGAGAGGAGCAACCTAATCACGAAGCCGCCGATGTAGTTCCCTTTGAAAGAGAGAGTTGCTTTGAAGAACCTCAATCGTCTACCCAAAAAGAGACGAATGAGGAGATGACTCTTGGTGAAGGCATCGTTGGTGAAGAATTGGAGGAGGATAGTGAGTGGGATGGTTTGGTGGAGTTTGTGAGGTTGTTAGGTGAAATTGTTAGCCTCGAGTTGCCCTTGTCCGAGAATGTGGATAAGCATCAAGAGCCCGTAGAAAGTGAGCCAAGCAATGACTTGCACTACAAGAAATACTGTCCCAGGCGTCCGCCTAATTGGCGTCCTTGGCATGTGGACGCCTAAATGGCGTCCGAAAAGTCCGCCGGGCGTCCGTTGTCGGACGCCGGACTTGGCGTCCGACTGAAGATGAGGATGGCTGAAGTTGAGGACAAAAGACGTCCACAGTCGGACGCCATTTAGGCAAAATGGCGTCCGCTGTCGAACGCCAATTGACGTCCGCATGTGGCGTCCGACAGCGGACGCCATCTGTCTTCAGTATGGCATCAAATACCCGCTGCCCCCCCTCTCCCCCTTCATTTCCTAAAAACAAAAATCGCTCTCTACCTTCTCCCTCTACACTCGCCGACCCAAATCCCTCCCCATCTCAAGTTTTCATCCTTTCTTCCTTATTTTCGGTATGTTTTCTTACTTTATTTCGTTTCTATTTAATTTAATTAGTTCATATTCTTCATTGTTAGGGTTATTTGTTGATAGTTATTAGTTAATTTCGTTTAGGTCTAAATTTCGATTAGGTTGATTAGTTTAGGCCAAGTTCGATTAGGTTGATTAGTTTATCCCAAACTCGATTAGTTAGATTATTTTTGCCCATCACTATTTTGACTAGGGTTTGATCAATTTGGTTTAAGCCCGTGAGGTTTTGTGTGACTTAAGACGGACCAAAAGGTGTCGTAATAATGCCGGATTTTCCCGAAACCACTTCTATCTTGATCGGGGTTGTGAATAGGTGTTAGCGGCGCTTTCGGAATTTTGATATCTGTATCCTAAAATTTGACCCTTTTTTGACCTGTTTAAGCTGTTTCTGTGTGCCCTAAGCCATGAATTGTTGTGTTTTGTTCGGTTGAATTGGGTTTACATTATATTGATAAATTAGCTAGGGTTTTGTAAATTGGGATTAAATTGTGATTAAATTCGGTGACTAATTTTTTTAAGGAATTGAGTTTACTAAATTTTTGTAAGGTCAATTCTAAATTAATAATACATTTGGGTTTACTTTGACATATTAGTTAGAGAAATTAAGTTTAAATTAAATGGTGATTAAATATTCATTTAGTAAGTTATAAATTAAAGTAGGGAAATTAAACTTTAATATGTTATATATATTTTTTGAACATAGAAAATGAAGAGAATTGAACGGAAATGGATGTACGAGGGAAGACTTGATAAAAAGAGATGTCCAACCGTCGAATTTTTGAGGGGTGTCGAGTCATTTGTCGAGGTCGCTAAAAAGTCGGTAGACTACGCATCGAGGGGGGAGGTTAGGTGCCCGTGTACTAAATGCAAGAACCTAAAATTTCTTGAGGTCCTTGTAGTGAAGGAACATGTCATCTATAGTGGTTTTTCACCCGATTACTATTATTGGATTTGTCATGGTGAGTCATCTCAGTCTGAGGGAACCGAAAACCATCACGATGAGGGGGGATTGAGAGGTATGATAGTTGATGTTGTGGAGTGCAACTTGTTTAACTCACCTAACCCACGAGACTCACCTAGCCCACGAGACTCACCCAACCCACAGGATTCACCTAACCCACAAGAACCTAACCCACGAGCAAAGGCTTTTTTTGACATGTTGGAAGCTTCGGAGAAACCGTTATACGGAGGGTGCGATGTGACTTTGTTAGAAGTCGCGTCTATGGTAGTTAGCCTTAAATGTGAGTTCAACCTGCCCTTTGCTTGTGTCGATGGTATTGCTGCCTTACTCGAGAGAGTTATTCCAAAAGACAATATCATGACCCGATCATTCTACACAACCAAAAAGGTTGTGAAGGGACTTCAACTCCCGCATCAAAAGATTGACGCTTGTCCAGATGGGTGCATGCTATTTTGGAAGGACGATGCGATGCTTGATGAATGTAGGAGATGTGGTAAGGGTAGGTATAAGATGGTCGAGGGGGATATTGTTTTGAGAGGTAGAAAAGGGAAAAGTAGTGTCAGGGGTAAAAAACCAATCCCAATAAGTCAGCTTACGTACTTCCCTATTGCACCTAGGCTTCAGAAATTGTACGCCACAAAAACCATAGCTGAGCAAATGCGGTGGCACAAGGAGGACATTAGGGTACTAGGGAAGATGTGTCATCCGAGTGACGGTGAGAAGTGGAAGCGTTTTGATAGACTACATCCCCACTTTGCGTTAGAACCCCGAAATGTAAGGCTTGGGTTGTGCACTGATGGATTTGCACCGTTCGGTCAATTTGGTAAATCGTACTCTTGCTGGCCAGTGATGATCACACCTTACAACCTACCTCCTTGGTTTTGTTTGAAGCAACCTTTCATCTTCCTATCTCTTATTGTTCCCGGACCCAAAAACCCGAAAAACCATTTGGATGTTTACTTGCAACCTGTTATTGAGGAACTGAAACAACTGTGGGAGGTAGGGGTGGAAACTTATGATGTCTCTCTGAGACAAAACTTTCAGTTGAAAGCAGCTTTGTTGTGGACTATAAACGACTTTCCCGCGTACGGTATGCTCTCGGGGTGGTCTACTGCGGGTCAGAAAGCATGTCCGTGTTGTATGGGTGAGAGCAAAGCTTTTTATCTTCCAAATTCTAGTAAAATAAGTTGGTTTGACTGTCATCGGTAGTTCCTACCAGAAGGTCACCCATATAGGAAGAATAAGAAGGCGTTCAAGAAGGGTGAGGAGGTGCTTGACGACGCACCTGATCGACTCCCAGGAGATGAAATATGGGAGTTGATTTCTGATTACCCGTCTACTGTTGACGGAACCGAGCAGGAGTTCAAAGATCTCAAGAAGTTGAAAAATGGTTGGTTTAAACGTAGCATATTCTTCGAACTACCATATTGGAGGACTTTGTTAATTCGTCACAATTTAGATGTGATGCACATAGAGAAAAACTTCACTCGTGTCAAGAGAGTATGATTTCCACTAATTAATACCGTACTCTTCCTTGAATAATCGTAAACTACGTTTGCGTAATTTATATTTGCCTAACTTTCGTACTAATTTAATAGCTGCGTGCTGAGCTCGGGAGGGAGCCAACCGCGGCGGATATATTCTACGACATGCATGGACAGACCGATGAAACAGGGACTACCTTCAAGTCGAAAAAGGATCAGGCGACCTGGGTGAGTACTAAATCGACTGTAGGTGATGGATAACTATCTTCAATGATTTCATCTAATAATAACTTCAATTGAGATCGTTCTTCTGTACGCAGGACGCCTACCAACAAGAGATGGAGAGACTCGAGGCCGATCCTGATGTTGAGGAAGTCAACCCAAACGAGATTTGGTTCAAGGTCGTCAAGGGTTACAGGAAAGGGAGTGTGTACGGTGTGGGAAATGCACACGGTATGTACTTCAGACCTCCCACATCGCGTCTGAGCACCTCCACACAAATGGAGTACACGCCGGCCGGATCTCAGCAGCCCGATCCGGAGAAGGAGCAAATGAAGGAGCAACTGAAGGAGCAGGCGGAACATATCAGGAAAATGCAGGAACAGATGGCCATGTTTCAGGCCATGTTCGACAAATGCAACCAAGGTCCTCCCCCACCCCCTCCAGACGACAGAGACCCCTTTAGCGGGGGTGGCGGTAACTCTGGTGCTGCAGCTAGCTTCACAGTTAGTTGATTGTTTGTTGTTGTTGTTGTTTTAACTGTATCTTTGAACTACTTTACACTTGTGTACCTTCAAACCGTACGTTAAATCTGTTTATATAAGTTTTTTCAGCATAAATGAGTCGAGAGATGAACTCTTTTGGTTGACTGAGCTTGAATGTGGTTGAGGTATTGTGGATAGTCGACATTTGTGGTTGAGTTTTGGTTTATTTTGCAGGTTTTGGCTAAACATTGAACGCATGTTTACGGTCATGCAACAACGTAAATAGCGTCCGATACCGGACGTCATAGCAGACGCCAGGGGACACTATAATGGCGTCCGACTGCGGACGCAGGATGTTCGTGGGTGGCGTCCACAGTCGGTCGCCAACGTCAAGCCCCAGGCGTCCGACAGTGGACGCCACTCGGAGGCACATGACGTCCACAGCCGCTCGCCAGCTTGGCGTCCACTGTCGGTCGACGTTCGTCCTGGCGTCCAATAGTGGACGCCCCTTTTAAAAAAGGGCGAGCCGGCGTGGCTTCCGCTTTCTGGCGTCTGTTTGCGGACGCCCATCGCCTTATGGTGTCCACTGTCAGTGCCCACCAGGTGGACGCCGAGGACAGTTATTCTTGTAGTGTTGGAGGAGATTGAAACCGCCGGTAGAAGTTTCGATCCTATCCTCCAAGAGGATGTGGGGCCGAGTGATGAAGACGGGGAACCACAACTTGAGGAAAGTGTGGGGGTGTGCATCGACGAAGTGAGGCCAAAACCGCTATTTGTGCCTTGTTTCTTGGAGATGAAGCTTGCTTGTGATTGGAGGCAATGCTTAGGGAGGAAGAGACCGGTGAAGCTCGTAGGATGGAGAGACCCCGGAGACTACTTTGAAGATGATGTCGGGTCTTGGGATTCCTACTTCTTGCCTCCTCCTTGGAGGCCGTGGAGGTCGGTTAAGCTCGAGCTCTTCTTGGGCCTTCACTATGATGTCGGTAGCGCGTTCGACTTGCTCCTCCATGCCCTTGAGGGCTATGGTTGAAGAGTGGAGTCCACCATCCTAGGTTTGACGAAGTTCCTAAAAGAACCGTCATGTTGTATATTCCCCCTCCTCTCCTCTTTAGAGTACTTGTGCTTGTATTTGTGTTTTATCTCTTGATTTTGTTAGTTTTGTGATATTCTTGTAATATTGGATTATTGATGAGCATTGTGAGGGAGAGAATGTGATGTTTTGTTCGAGTTTATTGTGATAGGTGAAGTGAAGGTGACTCCTAGAAAGGATTGGTTGATGATGGAGTTTGGTTCGCGAGCGAGGAAGTCGGTTTTTGAAGCTTATGATAAGCTTTTGGGCTTGGGGAAGCAAAGAAGACTCATCCCGACCGGGAAGAAGCCATCCCGATCGGGATGAAGGTGCAAAAATTCAGACTCACTGGAGTGCATTCCCGACCGGGACGAGAGCTTCCCGATCGGGAAGGGTTTATCAACCCGATCGGGACCATCCATCCCGACCGGGATGGTCCCCTTTGTCTCCACCCATCCATTATACCCTCTCCCAACCTCCCTACTCCTCCTTACTCCTATCATATGACCCGTACACCTCACCCTACACCGAGATCCACATCAAAATCCCACCCCCTCGCCCCATTACTACCTCTACCATGCGGTTTTATCAAGCTTGAAGCGGGATAACAACAAAGACGATAAGCAACGTGCCCACATTGATCTATGAGACGATGGAGCGAGTGAGTTACTAGACGATTGGTTTTGGTAACTATCCTTACTTTTCCGTCTTTTATTGCTTGTTTTCCTTTGTTTATTCCCTTCCCCTTGTACACTTAAGTGTCTTGATGTCATGGTGGCCTTCGAGGCCTTGGTATATGTTGCTCCCGACTCTTGATGATGTGATTACATCGAGAGCCATTTTCAAAATCCAAATTTTTACAAGTTTTTCACTTTCTTTTTGAGGATTTAGTCGGATTTAGGCGGAATCCGGGCTAGGTGACTTGATTACACCTAGCCCTCCCCTCCCATTTCCTTTTATTTCCTTCTTTTTATTTTCTTCCCCCATCCATATCTTTTTCTTGTCTCGGCCCTTGGTGACTTGATTACACCCCGGCCGGACACCTTCTACCCTTTTCTTCCCTTTATTTTTGATTTTTAGTTTTATTTTCGTAGTTTCTTTTATTTTTCTTTTGTCTCTCCGCACCCTACGATCGAGCATGAGGACATGGCTCGATTTAAGTGTGGGGGAGCGATATTCTAGTATAGTTAGTTTTATTTTCGTAGATTTTCCGAAAAAATCTTTAAAAACCATAAAAATTTGAAATTTTTTCACAAAAATCAAAAAGATTTTTCTTTTGTGTGTTTTCCTTTTGTGTCTTTGTGTCGTGTATTTGTTTTGTTTTGTGTGTTTGCCCTCTTTTCCTTATACGTTACTTAAATCGCCGCTAATTTTGGAGAGTTTTCATGATGTCCGGTAACATCTTCTATCCCTTTTTACTTCTTTGTCTCTTGCGAAGTTTAGAGGAGATTGTGATGCGTTGTGCTCGGGTGGAGCTTGTACATGCGTGTGGTTGATTTGGTGACTTGTTTGGAAATTCGGGGTGGTGTTGTGTTTTGTGTGTGTTCATTTTGTGTTGTTTTTGTTTCGTTGCTTTTACTTCATTTTCTTTTGTTCTCGTTGAGTCTTTGTTTGTGTGTGTATTTGTGTCTTGTGTGTAAATGGTTTTCGAAAACCCGGTTTAGAGGCTAGTGTGTGAGTGTCTATTTTTCCCTTCCTAGTTGTATAAATCGAGTCTTGGACTTTAATCTAGTAGAATGACCCTTAAATCAATGATTGCGTTGGTCCTTTACCTTGAGTCCACCTAGCTTACTAGGGATTTACCGCGGGATTTGCACCTTTGACCATTATGACCACCCACGGTGTGAAAAGGCCTTGGTTACCGAGTCTCGTCCCTTAGGTGACCGTGTTTAGGATTGTTTGATTAGTCCAAGTTCTCCACTTTTTGTGGGTTTGAAGGGAAGGGCCCGTCCCGACTTACCCATTCACCTACCTCATATGCATCTCCACACAATAAAATGCAAATTGTTGATTCTCTCTTTCTTGTTACGCATTGAAATGCCAAAAAATGCCAAATCTTGCCAAAAAAAGGGGCAAAGAAAAGAAAAGAAAGAAAAATGAAAGAAAGAAAAGAAAGAAGAAAAAGATAAGGCACAAAAGCCAAAAAGAAGTAGAAAAGAAGAAAAAGAAATGGCATGGCAACAAACAAATCAAAACGTCGAAAAGAAAGAAAATGCCAAAAGAAAACCCGTCTCACAAAAATAAATCCCCACAAAAATAAGCCTTTTTCCGACTTTTGCCGTGAAGAGCCTACCAAAGGACCGAGTCCCTAGGAAGGATGATAGCGGCATTAGTCGGTCTTCCCTCATTTTGCATATTTCCACCTTTTTACTTGGACTGGTTAGGCGGTCTTAGACACGGGACGACCCTCTTGGCTCACGCTAAAAGGGGCGGGGTCTCACTTACCTACAGTGTCGACTAACACCGTGGTTCCTCACTTTTCCACTCCGCCAATCGTCCCGTAGTACGTTTTTAGAAAGTTAGGAGGACCTAGGTAAGTTACCAACATTTTTATTGCTTTATCGTCATACTATTAGGGTTTAGTTCACCTTGGTTTGTATGTCTAGCTTGGGAACGTTGTCACTTACCTCGAGTCCTAAACCGGTGTTTCATTCACCGCTTTTTGAGGGAAGCGGTATTTCTTTTGTTTTGGGTGCAACCGATTATGTGTTTGTTTGTGTGTTTGTTTGTTTGTTTGTGTGTTTTGTGTCCGGTTGCATCCACAGTTTTGTCGCAAGACCCGACTTGCCTTGCGGAGTGCACTTGTCCTCTAAGTGCACTCGCGTGAGTTGAAGGGGCGTAGGGTGCGCTAATACCCATTCGGCTAGTTTAGTAGTTAGTGTGTGCTTACTCGAGGGCGAGTAAGGGTTGAGTGTGGGGGAGTTGATAAGTGTAGTTTGTAGTGCCTATTTGTTGTGTTTTGGTCCCTTTTTCCTTGTGGAATCGCTCCTTTGAAGCGATTCATGGGCTTCTTATGCTTCCTTTAGTTCGTTTCAGGTTCCCGAGGCCGAATTGGAAGAGTTGGAGCGATTCCGACTCAATACATACACATTTTGGAGCCAACGAGATAAAGGAACGATGACTCGAGACCTTGGAATCGACCCCAAGACCTTGGGACCCAATCCCGAGCCTTAGAGACCCGATCTTGAGTCCCGAGAATCGGTGGGAAGCCCATGAGAGGCAAGGAAGGACCAAAGAGCATTTAAGGAAGGCATACAAGACCCTTCCCGGTCGGGATGGTGGCCTTCCCGATCGGGAAGGGATGCACGTTTAGGAGCGCCACTGTGGGTCCTTCCCGGTCGGGATGGAAGAACCCTTCCCGATCGGGATGATCCTTCCCGATCGGGATGGGCTACAGCTCACCCGCTCTTCTCTTTTCTTCTTCCTCATTCTTCTTCCTCATTCTTGTACCCATATATATACTCCCTTCTTGTAATCTTATGTTATCTTATGTTAACCTAGAGTAGTTTAAGCCTCCAAAACCCTAGATTTACTCTCATACATTAATCTTAATCTCTCTTTAATCTTAGTTAATCCTTAGTTAATCTAGAGTAATTAGTCTTGGATTAGGGGATTCTTGAAGATTGTTCCAAGATTGACAACCTTGGGATTGTATTTGGGTTTCTCATTAATACAAGTTCTCTTCTTTTTCATCCATTGTTTGTTGGTATAATCTTCTTCTCCTATTTAATCTTCTTCTTAGTTGTTAATCAAGTTTGAATCTTTATAATTTGTTTATTGTCATTGTTATTGTTCATTATGGATGTTTGGATGTTCATGTTGTTTCCTCTTATTATTGTTAGTTTTTCATTGATAATGAGTGAGTAGATTAATTGTGGGGTTAGTAGGGTGATTAAGGGTAGATTATGGGTGATTAGGGTTGATTAGGGGTAAAGGTTTCATCTTTGTTGTTAGACTCATTATAGGCACTTGTGTTTGATGTTATGCTTGTGTGAGTTGTAGTGGCCATGCTTCCCATGCTTGTGTTCATCTTCCCATTGCTTGTCTATTGTGTGAGCATGTTGAGAATAGTCATAGTCACGAGAGTGCCGACTAGGGTCTAAGTTGCGAGAGCCCGGACCCATCTTGACATCGGTCTAAGTTGCGAGAGCCTGGACCGACTCTAGCAATTAGGAGGCACCTACACCCTTGATCAACCAAATCACCCTTCTACTTTTATGAACTCGACCTACCCCACTTCCTTTCCATACTTGATCCGTCGTCTTAGTTAGGCATCGTCTTTTAGTATTGTTTAGTTTCGTTTTAGTCTAGTTCATCACTAGCTTAGTCATACCTCTTCCACCACCATAGTTTACCATTTATCGCTCTCTCTGCGTTCGTTTGTGTGACTTAGCCTAGTTTTTAGTGGACCTAGTCTAGACCTTACTCTACCGTCCTCGTGGATATCGACCCTACTTGCCCTAGCTACCCACTAGGAATAGTCGGTTTAATATTGGCGGTTAGGACCCACGACAAGCCAACCATCAATTTGGCGCCGTTGCCGGGGATGGAACCCGGGTCACCCGCGTGACAGGCGGGAATACTTACCACTATACTATAATTGATGGGAGGAATTTTGTCGCGTTCCCTACCGTCAATAAATAACCAACTACGCCTAACGGTAGCTAGGGTAAGTCGGGTCGATATCCACGGGAACGGTTAAGTAGTGTCTAGACTAGGTCGACTCGTAATCGAGACTAGGTTACCAAAGAACACAAAGGAGACGATGATTGATTAATTAGGATAAGGGAAAGTAACGAAAATTTGGTATAATTATGCACTACGTAAGATATGAGCTAAATAGATCAAACAAGAGTAACTAAACAATTTAACTAAGAAAGATATCAACTAAGGAGAAGGATTAATCAAATAAAGGAAGGAGTAGGGTTAGGTCGGGTTCTTAAGCATAGAAGGGTAATAGGATGATTAAGGGTGTAGGTGTCTCGAAGTTACTAGGGTCGGTTTGCGCTCTCGCAACAAAGCCAAAGTCCGCACTCTCGTGACAAAGACTAAACCCGAACAATTATGCTAGAAACTACTCAAAACACAAACATACAATCACAATTCAAATACACAATAAGTAAATGAAAGCTAGCATGAGAAGCATGGCCACTACTACCCACACAATCATTTCAACAAACACATGGTATTCTAAACATGTGACTAGTAACAAAGATTCCACCCTTACCCATAATCAAACCCTAATTACCCATAATCTACCCTTAATCCCCCTACTAACCCCACAAGAATCCACTCACTCATAATTAAACTAATACTAACATAAACAAGAGGAAATAACACAGGCTAAAACATTCATCATGCAAGATAAACAAGGAGAAACAATACCCACTAAATAAAGATTGAAACTTTAATGTAAAACTAATATTAAGAGAGAAAAGGCAAGAAGGATTATACCAACACAACAATGGAATGGAAAGATTGAAACTTTGCATAAAATTCAACCCAAAATATGTTCAATGTTGTCAAGATTGAAACATCTAATACAAGCCTTCAAGAATCCTAAGTAACAATAAGGATTAACACTAGATTAATGCTAAATAAGAAGTGATTAAGGAAAGTTTTTACTAAGATGAGTCTAAGAGGCAATAATTCTCTCTAGGGTTTTTTTTTCTACAAAATATTACAAGAGGAGTATTTATAGGGTTCCGTAAGTGAGAGAAATAAAAGAAGGAGGCGGAACAGAGACTGGGTCCTCCCGATCGGGAATGTGAAATCCCGATCGGGAAGAAACGATGGTCCCGATCGGGAATATGCGATCCCGATCGGGACGGCTTCACAGTAAGCTCCCTTCTTGCTCCATCTTTCCCGATCGGGAGGGCCTCGTCCCGATCGGGAGACTTCCTCCTTCCCGATCGGGAATATGTTATCCCGATCAGGAATGCTTGACAGTGAGCTGGCTATTCTTGCACCTCATCCCGATCGGGATAGCCTGGTCCCGCTCGGGATGAGTTCTGTTTAGCTCTTCCTTGACTCCTTATCGATGCTCGGTGCTTGGGGAGTCACTGAATCATCGTTGCTTCTCCTCTTGGGTTCCATATGTGTTGGAAACGAGTTGGAATCGTTCCGTTTCTTCGAGATGACCCCTAGGAACCTAAAACAATCTAGAAGAAGCATAAGTAGTCTCTAAAACCGCCCCAAGGAGCGATTTCAGCAGAGAAAACAAGACTAAATACAAGAAATAAACACTACAAAACACATTTATCAACTCCCCCACACTTAACCCTTACTCGCCCTCGAGTAAGCACAAACTATCTAACTAGTTAACTAGACTCTAGACTACTAGGCGAGCGGGTATTAGCGCACCCTACGCCCTTTCAACTCACGCCGAAGTGATTATGAGGTAAAACACTTCTCGCAAGACTAGTGAGGTCTTGTGACGAAAATGGTGGATACGCCTCGCACACAAAACAAGCAAACACACAGACACACACAAAAAAGAGACGTATCCAAACTAAGAAAACACCGAATCCCTCATCAAAACGGTGGGAAGACGCCGGTCACGAACCCAAGGCAAATGAAACATTCCCAAGTTAGCTACACAAGAAGAAAGGGACACAAATTCTAAAAGGATGACGGCTAAGCAACAATTATATTGACAATTTGCCTAAGTCCTTCTAGTCTTCTAAAGAAAATTTGCACCGGGACGATAAATAGAGTGGAAAAAGGATGTACCCCGGAGCGAGTCGACACTGTAGGTAAGTGAAATTTCAATCCCGAAGCGAAGCCTAGAGGGTCGTCCCAAATTCAAAATAACCAACTAGCCCAAACAAAAAGGGGGAAAAATGCTAAGCAAAGAGAAGGATAATCGAATAATCGCCGCTATCTTCCTTCCTCGGGACTCGGTCCGTTGGTAGGCCCTTCACGGCGATGCATCGACAAAGGGCTAGACAAAAGAAGGACAATCGAATAGTCACCGCTATCTTCCTTCCTCGGGACTCGGTCCGTTGGTAGGCCCTTCACGGTGACGCATCGACAAGGTAAAAGGGTTTATCATTTTTATTTCATTTTTGGTGGGATTTTTTTATTTATTTAATTTTTTTTTTTTGACTTGGGGCAAGCATTCTTTTGCTTCCGGTCTTCTTGTTTCTTATCCCCTTAAGTCGATCGATTGGGGGCAAATTTTTGGGCTTTTTTTTTTTTTTTTTTTTTTTTTTTTGGCTTGCCCAAATTAGACATTAGAATGCAACTTGCCAAAATCCAAATGCAAAGCTTATTATGTTGGAGATGGAGGAATGGTAGGAAAATAGGTAAGTTAGGTGTGCACCCCTTCCTAACCCACAAAAAGGTGAAGAATTTGGACTAGAAAGTGGTTACTTGAATGAGGTCACCTAAGAGAATGAAACCCGGCAACCAAGGCCTAAACACTCCGGGGGTGGTCAAGGTGGTCAAATGCAAACCCCGGTGTAAAATACTTAGTAGAAAATATAGACTTAAGGCAAAAGGTCAATATCATCATTGATTAAAGGTCATCCTAGTAGAATAAAGTCCACAAATCAAAATGCGACGATAACTAGGGAATAAGAGACACTTGCACCTAAATCACACAACCGGGTTTTCGACAAGAAACACTTTACCTACACCTAACACAAACTATACAAAACGAAGACAAAAGAAAAAGAAAACACAAAAACAAGAAAGGGAGAGAAAGAGTAAACATACACAACAACTAACAAACACCACCTCTTACAATCCAAACAAGTTGCTTATGTAACCCAAACTTCACAAAGCTCCACCCGAGCCACCATCAACACAAACACAATCTCCAAACTCCGCAACGGAAAAAGGAAAAAGGGAAAGGAATGATATTACCGAGCATTTGTAGAGCTTTCCGAAATTAATGGTCGTCGAGCAACCTACAAGGAAAAGGGGAGGCAAAACGCACAGAAACAACAAATATACACAACACAAACAAAATAAGACCCGAAAGAAAATATTTTTGAGATTTTTTTTTTTTTGAAAATTTTCTAATTTTTAAGGGTTTTTGGAATTTTTCGAAAGAAATTAAGAAAATGAAACTAAACTATAGCTCCCCCACACTTAAATCGAGCAATCTCCTCATGCTCGATCGATAGTATGCGGAAGACACAAAATAAGACGAAACTAAAAAAAAAGAAATGGAAAAAAAGAAAAAGAAAAAGGAGTTTTCGGGCCTAGGTGTAATCACGTCACCTAGACCCGAGTCAAGAGTGAGATATGGAAAGGGAAAGGTTAAAAGGAAAGTAAAAATGAAATGGGAGGGGATGGCTAGGTGTAATCACGTCACCTAGCCCGGATTCCGCCCAATTTCCACTAAATTCTAACAAATAATCTAAAAAAAAGGAAAATAAAATAAATAAATAAAAAAAAGGATAAAAACCAAGTAAACTAATCACTAATTGTCATTTTGGATTTTGAAATGACTCTTGACGTAATCACGTCGTCAAGAGCCACCGGGAGCAATCATGAAGGCCCCGAGGGCCAACTAATCACAATAAAGGACGAGCAATAAAAACGGAAAAGAAAAGTAAGTCGCTTTACCAAAAGGCGAGCAACCGACACATTTCCATCGTTTCATTTGTCAAAAATCGTCTCGCTCGTCATCATCCTCATCATTATCTTCTTCTTCATCTTCACCATCATCATCTTCATCACCTTCACCATCATCATCGTCTTCCTCATTACCCTCCCCCATATTGACATCCCAAGCGTCCTCCTCCTCAATCTCCTCATCGTTCATCACACCGCCACTAGTACTAGGGTTACCGTGGCCTTGGAAGTATTCCGGTCTATACCACGATGGGAGGTTCCCTTGCGGATTGATATACCCTTGTTGAGCTGGGAGATGGTACCCGGGGTATTGGGCATAGTAATCATCCCTCCTATGCTCATATTGCCCAATATGTAGAGCATTAAGCATGGCGGCCATAGAAAGGTCGGCCGGGGGCGAAGGGTAAACAAAGGGAGCGTATGGTGCATACGGAGGGACATCAATGAATGCCGGGGGGGTGGGATAGTAGTGTTGGGGTTGTGTAGCTTGTTGTTGTTGTTGTTGTTGTTGTTGTGGTGGTCGAGCCGGGATCTGGGGACGAGCACGTGGTCGGGGCCCATGGGAAGAGGAGGCACCTTGATCACTTCCGATAAAAGGCAATAAAAGATTAGGTTCTTGAACCGGCACGGTGGATCGTTGCAAAGGCGCAAGAGCCGGGAGTGTATCGCACGGTAGGAAAAAGTGCGTCCGACCCGCCGTGCTCCAAAGGTACTTTCTAAGCCTATTATCATAATTAATCCACCGATGATACCTAGATAAACGGTCCTCATCTAGTCTTGTGCCCCCCGGTACGGGGATTAAACCGTCCTCCCTAAATGTTGGACTCACCCTCTTGGCTAGATGAGTAATAAGCCCCTAAATAGCAATTTCTCTCATATGTTTTCCCCCTTTAGCTACCTTCTCGAAATGCTTGGCTAGAGCAAGTGTGACGTCGGGGGTGAATCGATGTTGCCTCTTTAAATTCAAGTATGCCCCGACTAAGGTCAACTCTTGTTTGGTGTAGGTACCCGTCTCACACCTCCCGAAAATAGTACCCGCTACAAAACGCTGCCATATACGTAGGACCGGGTGGTGGACAAGACGACTTGACAAGTGTCTAGAATCCACAAGTGTAAGACCCGTGATACTACGCCATATGTCAACCACATTAAATTTGTTGGGTATGCGACCATCGGTAACATCTGGAATGCCAAAGAGCTCACCGAAGTCGGAGAGGGTATACGTAAGGGATGCGTTATTGATCCGAAAATAGACTCGGTGTGGTCGGGATCTAATTTCAAGATAAAAGCTACTTAGGAACTCTAAAGTGAGTTGCCTATAGGTAAGCTCATGCATGTCAAAAAGTGCTTCCATACCCATCTCAACAAAGAATTGTCTACATTGCTCTAAGATTCCTAGCTTTCGAAGTATGATTTTGCATATAAATCTGGTTGGTTCGAGGGGCTTACCAAGGAGCTTGATAAATTTCTCCTTTTGCTCTTCCGATTCAAAAATCAGGTTGGGAAAGTCCGGAAGACGAGCAATTTCCTGCTCCTCGACCTCGACCACGGGCTCGGGCTCTTGCTCGGTTCTTGAACTCGAAGCATTCTTTCTTTTTCTGCTAACCACCGATCCCCCTCTCTTCTTTGGTGCCATAGTTGATGATGAAGGCTTAGAATAATAGTACACCAAAAACAAAAATCCTTCTTTCCCACAAATAAGAGCTAAGACCCACAAAAATACCTCAAAGAAGCTTAATACGTATGAATTAAGCCTCCCAAGTGAACCCTAGCAAGATAAATCGAGGATTAGAAGAAACCCCAATTTTCGGATTTGAAGAAAAATGGGCACAAAAACTCGATTTGTTTTTCAATTTCTGGGGGTTTTGAGGGTAGAAAATGGGTTTAGGATGCTTATGGATGAGATAGAAATCGATTTTATGAAGTTTTGGAGGTGATTTGGTGAAGTTTGGTGGAGAAATGGAGGATTTATTGTGATTTGGGGTTAGGTTTTGAAAATGGGGTTTATGGAGAAGAGAGGTTGAAGATGAAGTTTGGTAGAGGTATGTTGAAGTGATATGGAAATGGGTTGGGTTGGGTTGGGTTGGGGTTTATTAGTAAGAGGAGGGGGGTTAGGACGGGTCGGGCTTGGGTTAATGAGGGGAGGGCCGAGCTGGGCTTCAATCGGGCGAGCTGGGCATCGTAACACACCGTCCCGATCGGATGGCTAGAACCCGATCGGGTTTTTCCTTCCATCCCGAACGGGTTTTCATCATCCCGATCAGGAACATGCCACAGTAGACCTTCCAAATTGCACCACCATCCCGAACGGGAAGGATAAATCCCGATCGGGTTTCCTTCACCATCCCGATCGGGAAGACCTTTTCCCGAACGGGAAGGGCTCACAGTAGCCGCTCCAAATTGCACCACTATCCCGAACGGGAAAAGTCGAACCCGATCGGGTTTTCTTCTCTTTCCCGAACGGGATGACCTCTTCCCGAACGGGATGGGCTCAAGCTCAATCTTCATAAAAAAAAACACCCTTGGGATCCAGAATCCCGTCCTCAAAAGCTCATATTAAGCTCAAAAACGACCCTCTAGCTTCCGTCTTCCGCTAAAAATCCCAACGAGCCGGAACTTGTAGGAGAAAGAGGAGACCGAGCTAGGAATACATGACGAAAATCATAGGAGATAGATGTAGAGCGTCTCTTGCATAGCAAATGGTCACCAAAGCTAAAAAAAAATCAATAAATTTCTCCCAAGATTTCTTCAAGCATTCAACAACCTCAACAAAATGACCCATAAATCTTCCATCACCTTTCACAACTCCACAAAAAATCATTAAAACTCCCTCCCTCACCACGCTCATAACAAAATTACCAAAAGCAATTTCTACGCACACCAAATCTAAGGGAAAAACAAGAAACGCGAAATAATTCACAAGAAATTAAAAGAAGAAAGGAAAAGATATTTACAACATGGCGGTTCTTGAGGAACTCCGCCAAACCGAGTTTGTTGGATTGGTTATGAGGGGATTGGTTGGAGGTGAAGGACCTCCACCAATTCCTTGGTTGCACTCTCGTTGTAGAGTTTGATTCTTTGACCGTTTGCCCGGAACAATTCACCTTTTTCTGTGCTCAACTCGAAGTCTCCATACCGACCGACTTTCGTGATTGTGAATGGTCCGGACCAACGTGATCGGAGCTTTCCGGGGAATAGCTTAAGCCTTGAATTGAATAATAGCACCTTGTCACCCACTAGAAACGACCTCTTGTTGATCCTCTTGTCATGCCATAGTTTCGTGCGTTCTTTGTAGATCCGCGCACTTTCATAGGCGTGTAGTCGGAATTCTTCTAATTCATGCACTTGAAGCAACCGCTTCTCGCCGACTAGAGTAGGATCGAGGTTGAGTTCCTTTATGGCCCAAAAAGCCTTGAACTCCATCTCGACCGGAAGGTGACACGCTTTCCCGTAGACGAGCCTATACGGCGATGTGCCTATAGGTGTCTTGAACGCCGTTCGGTATGCCCATAGCGTGTCGTCGAGCTTCATGCTCCAATCCTTCCGGTTCCTTGTGACAACTTTCTCAAGGATAGCTTTGATTTCCCGATTCGAGATTTCTACTTGGCCGCTTGTTTGAGGATGATAAGCCAAGCCGGTCCTATGATGTACGCCATATTTCAACAAGATAACATCAAGGCGTTTTTCATGAAAGTGGGTTCCTCCATCGCTTATAATGGCACAAGGAACTCCAAACCGGGGAAATATCACCCTTTTTAGGAGATTCATTACAACCCTAGCGTCATTTGTGGGTGTGGCAATGGCTTCCACCCACTTTGAAACGTAGTCCACGGCTACTAGGATGTAGCGATTTTCCTTTGACGATGGAAATGGGCCTTGGTAATCTATCCTCCATACGTCAAATAATTCAAGCTCCAAAATCCCCCTTTGCGTCATCTCGTGCCTCCACGATATGTTCCCGGTCCTTTGGCACGCGTCACATTGAGAAACAAATTCCCTTGCATTTTGAAACATCGTTGGCCAATAGAACCCGGATTGTAGTATTTTTGCGACCGTCCTTGAGGCACCGTGATGTCCTCCATATGGGGATGAGTGACAAGCTTCCATTATACCCTTTTGTTCCCATTGAGGGACACACTTCCTATATAAGCCATCGGCACATGCCTTGAATAGTTGCGGATCATCCCAAAAGTATTGCTTGACCTCGTAAAAGAACCTCTTCTTTTGTTGGTAGTTCAAATCTGGGGGAAGAACACCTCCCACAATATAGTTCGCATAATCGGCGAACCAAGGAGGTTGGTTCGACGATGTGGTGCAAACAATCATTATAGCATCATCCGGAAATGAGTCATCGATGCGAGATTTCTCGAGGTCTTCAACTCGAAGGCGCGATAGGTGATCCGCTACTACATTCTCGGCTCCCTTCTTATCACGAATCTCGAGGCCGAATTCTTGGAGAAGAAGAATCCAACGGAGTAATCGTGGCTTCGAGTCCTTCTTGGCTAGTAGATATTTCAAAGCGGAATGATCGGTGAAGACTATCACCATAGAGCCGAGAAGATAGGATCTAAACTTGGTAAGGGCGTACACAATGGCCAATAGCTCTTTCTCGGTCGTAGCATACCGAGCTTCGGTATTGTTGAGGGTTTTGCTAGCATAATATATGGCATGTAAGGCTTTCCCGTCCCTTTGACCTAGCACGGCCCCTACCGCATAGTCACTAGCATCGCACATCACCTCGAACGGCTTGGACCAATCCGGCGATTTAATAACGGGAGAGGTGATCAAAGCTCCTTTAACCTAGCAAAAGCCTCATTGCAAGCATTAGTCCACACAAATGGGGCATCCTTCAAGAGGAGTTCGGTGAGAGGCTTGGCCAATTTTGAAAAGTCTTTTATAAATCGGCGGTAAAATCCCGCATGGCCTAAGAAACTCCGAACTCCCTTGGCATTTGTAGGCGGGGGCAAATGCTCAATGACTTGAATTTTTGCCCCATCCACTTGAATGCCCCGCTCTTTGATCAAGTGACCTAACACAATGCCCTCATTTACCATGAAATGGCATTTCTCCCAATTCAACACCAAGTTCACTTCCTCACATTTAGCTAGCACTTTGGACAAATTTACCAAACATGACTCAAAGTCTTTACCATAAACACTAAAATCATCCATGAAAACCTCAACAATAGACTCAATATAGTCCGAAAAGATACCCATCATACACCTTTGGAAGGTAGTCGGGGCATTACACAAGCCAAAAGGCATGCGTCTATAAGCAAAGGTTCCATAAGAACAAGTGAATGTAGTCTTAGGTTGGTCATCCGGGTGAATCGGGATTTGGAAAAATCCCGAAAAACAGTCAAGGAAGCAAAAGTGAGTGCGGGAAGCCAACCTCTCTAGCATTTGGTCAGTGAATGGGATTGGGAAGTGATCTTTCTTCGTAGCATTATTGAGTTTCCTATAGTCAATGCAGATCCTATGACCGGTGACACACCTAGTGGGCACTAGTTCATCTTTTTCATTCTTTATGACCGTGATTCCACCCTTCTTGGGAACCACTTGTATAGGACTAACCCAATTTGAATTCGATATGGGATATATGATCCCGGCATCAAGGAGTTTCATGATTTCTTTCTTTACGACCTCTTGCATATTAGGATTTAACCTCCTTTGTCCTTGGACACTAGGCTTAAAGTCTTCCTCTAGGTGAATCCTATGCATGCAAAAGTCGGGACTAATCCCTTGTATGTCATCAAGGCTATAACCAATGGTGTTCTTATATTTCCTCAAAACCTCAAGCAAAGCATCCAATTGGTTAGACTCAAGCTTAGAGTTAACTATGACCGGACAAGACTTTTTATCATCAAGATAGGCATAACATAAATTAGGGGGAAGGGGTTTAAGATCAAGAGATTGTACCTTAACCGAGTAGATTTCACAAGGTATAGCTTGATCTTCGACCCGGTTCTTAGTGACAACTTCCTCCCCATCTAGAGCCTCTTTAAGTACATCCAAGTCTTCGTCCCAAGTCCATCTTTAGCTTTCTCAAGCTCCATTGTTAGGAGAGCTTCAAGAGGATCTTTCATGGAGGTCAAAGGAGATCTTCTCATCCCCAATCTCCAAGGTTAGTCTTCCATTCTTCACATCTATAAGGGCACCCGCCGTATGGAGAAACGGGCGTCCAAGGATGATTGGAATGTTGGCATCCTCGGCCATGTCGAGCACTATGAAATCAACCGGAACAAAGAACTTGCCTATGCGAACCGGTACATCCTCTAATATGCCAAGGGGCGCTTGATAGATCGATCCGCCATTTGGAGTGTAATGGTGGTGCACTTAAGCTCGTTCATGCCTACCTTCTCACAAATGGAGTAAGGTATGACGCTTACACTCGCTCCCAAGTCACAAAGGGCTATCTCGATGTGTATATTTCCAATCTTGCATGGTATGGAGAAACTTCCCGGATCTTTGAGCTTAGGTGGGGATGGTTGTAGGTACATGTCACTCAATCCCCCCGTAAAGGCAATAGTCTCGGGTTCTCCCAACGATTTCTTCCTAGATAGGATCTCCTTCATAAACCGAGCATAGGTAGGCACTTGAGTAATCAATTCGGTAAAAGGAATAGTCACTTCTAGGTTCTTCACAAGTTCAAAAAACTTCTCGAATTGCTTGTCCGTTTTGGACTTGGATTGTCTTGAGGGAAAAGGTAAGTTAACCTTAGTAGCATCCCTCACTTCTTTGGACTTCAATTTCTCACCATGGGTCTCTTTGAGCCTTGAAGTAGCCCCCATTGTCTTGGTTTTCTCATGGGGAATGAGAGTGGATGATGTCTTTTGTGAAGAAAGAACATTACCATCCTCATCTATATCTTCAACGAGCACTTCTTCCCCTAAGTCCGGATTAGGGACTTCTTCATCGCGAGACTCCTCTAGAGGTTGATCAACCTCTTCAAGTATAGGCTCCTCCCTTGGTTTTCCTCCATAATCATCCTCATTAGGCATCATAGGTGGCTCATAGCTAGAACCACTCCTCAAGGTGATAGCATTAGCGGTAACTTGGTTCGGTGTCGTGCCTTGAGGTGGCAATTGCCCTTTTTGCCTTGAAGAGCTACCCGAGGCTACTTGAGACAATTGGGTTCCAACATTTTCATATGAGTGTCTCTAGCCTTGTTATCTCTTTGGAGTTGAGCATAGAATTCTTGTTGATTCATTTGCATTTCCAATTGATTGCGTTGCATCTCTTGATTGCTCCTTTGCATATCCAACATTGTCTTTTGCATATCGAAATCGGGTGTTGGAGCTTGTTGAGTGTGTGGAGCATTTGTGATGGATAGAGGAAGACCATAATCATAGGTGGGTGATTTACTCCTAGGCTTGGCATCTTGTTGATTACCTTGAGACCCTTGTTGATGTTGTTGGAAGTTCCCTTGGAACCCATAAGAATTTCCTTGATTAAAACCTTGAGAGTAACCTTGATTGTGGTTTTGGTTAATTTGGTTGTTGCTTTGAGATCCTTGTGAGTGTTGGTTTCCTTGGAAACCACTTTGATGATTGAAGTTCCTTTGATTTTGGAACCCTTGATTGTTGTTGTAGGCGCCTTGGTTATGTTGTTGGAAGTTGTTGGAAGGCCTTGGATAGCCTTGATAACCTAGGTACCCTTGGTTGTTGTCCCTTAAGGGAGGTGGAACATATGGGCGGTGTTGATGTAGGGATTGTTGTTGGAAGTTCCCTTGGAACCCATGAGAATTTGGCACATTTCGAGCCTTGAAGTTAGAGTATGGGACACCTTGCTTGAATGCTTGAAAAGCATTCGCTTCCTCAATGCTACTTTGACAATATGAAGGCTCATGTCCATGTATCCCACAAATCTCGCATATCCCATAATAAGATGAATGAGGTAGAACTCCCATAGCATTGGCTTGTTGCATTGAATGTTGGTGGGAGGCACTTGTGCTTTTACCTTTATCAAGATGGCTTTGGAGCTTCTTGTCAATAGTTTCCATGTGAGTTCTTAATTGTTCTCCTAGGTCAATACTGAGTTGTGTAATGGCATCGATCTTGTGCTTTCCCCCTCGGTTCGCCTTCCTAGGCCTTGAGTATTGAGAGTTGTGTACCGCCATCTCCTTAATTCTTGACCAAGTTTGGTCATCATCTACCTCGGTAAACCTTCCATTAGATCCCATGTTGAGTTCTACGGTGAGTAAGAATGCGTTATGCGACTTGGGCGCGAGTGTGAGCATCATCCCCTATTCTATTTGTTGCCGACTCGGAATGAAGGAGTTGAAATGTACGTCCCTCACCCTCCAAATGGCCGATAAATCATTCAATCGACCATTAGGAATGTTAGAGGACGTACCGGTACGAGTGGGGAAATACTTCATTCCGGTCGACTTCATTGTGCTCGACATGCCGGAGGATGCCAACACTCCCATTATTCTTGGGCGCCCATTTCTACACACCGCGAGTGCCATGATCGATGTGAAGAACGGTAGGATCACATTTGAGTTAGGCGAGGAGAAGATAGTGTTTGACCTCCAAGGCAACACTACGCCTACTAAGGATGAATCATGCAATATGATCCAAGCCAAGAAAGACATCGATCTAGGGGGTGAACCGGAACAAAGCTTGAAGAAGTACTCTTATGTACTTGATGATGATGACTCCGAGAGTGAGGAGGATGAATGCCCATGTCATGGGCTTGATGACAAGTTGCAAGACAAGGAAGAAGATGAGCCTCCCTTGGGGCCGCATGAGAACCGGTGGACGTTTGGGTATATCCCCAAGGACAAAAAGTACAAGTTCAAGCCTTTGAGCTTGGAAGATAGGGATACCCCGGGAACTTCAAGGCAAGGCCATGAGGAGCCTTGGGATATGGTCGGTTATATGACATGCTTGATTGAAGACTTCTCAAGGGCCTTCGACTTGTTCTTACGTGCTCTTGATGGAGATGGAAGTGTTCAAGGTTGTTGAAAAAGATTGAAGAAAGCACCACCTTGGTTTGACGGAGTTCCACAAGAACCGTCTCATTGTATATATCTCCTTCTTGTAGTTAGTTGGATTTTTGTGAATTCTTGTTATTTGGTTTGATTGATGAGCGTTGTGAGGGAGAGAGTTTGATGTATGTTTGAGTATTGCTTGATAGGTGAAGTGAGAATGCTCCTAGAGGAGAGTGGCTATGATATACCTTGGGTTGTAAGCACGAGGATCGGGTTTTTGAAGCTTGGAGCAAGCTTTTGGGGCCATGGAAGTTGAAGAAGGCCCATCCCGGCCGGGATGAGGCGTCCCGACCGGGAAGGGTAAGGCTTCCCGATCGGGAAGGGTGTCTTCCCGATCGGGAAGGGTAAGGCTTCCCGATCGGGAAGGGTGTCTTCCCGATCGGGAAGGGTGCACCATATTTCGAGCTTCCTGTGAGCCCTTCCCGACCGGGATGAGGGCGTCCCGATCGGGACGGGTGAGGTAACCCGATCGGGATCAATCTTCCCGACCGGGAAGGTCCTCTGCTCCCCCTTTGTGATTCTTCTTCGCAAATCAAGTCCACCCAACCGTTTTATGCCCCCTCCCAACCTCCCTAACTACCCTAGCCTTATTATATGCCCCATGTACTTCTTTATCATGCCCTCACTCTATTTCCTATCCGCTTTACACCGACTCTCACATCAAATCCCACCCCCTAACATTACTACCTATACCGTGAGTTCCCTTCAAGTGTGAAGCGAGATGGCAACCGAGAAAACAAGCGACGAGCCTCTAATGATCAACGAGACGATGGAGCAAGTGAGTTACTAGCCGTTCGGTTTGGGTAACTATCCTTACTTTTCCGTCTTTTTATCGCTTCTTTTTCATTGTTTGCCCCCTTCCCTTGAGTCTCGGTATCTTGGGGACTTCGAGGTCATAGTTTGGTTGCTCCCGACTCCCGACGACGTGATTACGTCGCGAGTCAATCGATTAGTCCATTTACAAGATTTTCACCCCTTGTTAGAAGTTAGTCGGATTTAGACGGAATCCGGGCTAGGTGACTTGATTACACCTAGCCCTCCCCTCCCATTTCCTTTTATTTATTTCTTTTTATTTTTCTTCCCCATTCCATATCTTTTTCTCGTCTCGGCCCATGGTGACTTGACTACACCCCGGCCGGACACCTTCTACCTTTTTCTCCACTTTGTTTTTAATTTTAGCTTTATTTTTGTAGTTTATTTTCTTTTCTTTTGTCTCTCCGCACACTACGATTGAGCATATGAGGACATTGCTCGATTTAAGTGTGGGGGAGCGATATTCTATCGTAGTAGTTTTATTTTCATAGTTTTTCGAATAAACCTTTAAAAATCCTAAAAATTTGAAAATTTTTCACAAAAATCAAAAAGATTTTCTCTTTTGTGTTTTCATTTTGTGTCTTTGTGTCGTACATTTGTTTTGTGTGCGTGTTTTGCCTCCCATTGTTCTTATAGGTTGCTTTAATCACCAATGACTTTGGAAAGCTCTAAAGACTTCCGGTAACACCTTATCCCTTTTTCTCCTTTATTCCTTGTGATGTTTGGAGAAGGTTGTGTTGAGGTGTGCTCGGGTGGAGCGTTGTGCATAATGGTGGATGATTTGGTGGCTTGTATGGAATATAGGGGTGGTGGTTGTTTTGTCTATGTGTTTTGTTTTACCTTGTTTTGTTTTTGTTGCTTTTGTTCCTTTTCCTTTTGTTTTCATCATGTCTTCATTTTGTGTTATGTTGTGTGTCTTGTGTGTAAATGGTTTTCGAAAACCCGGTTTAGAGGCTAGTGTGTGAGTAGCTACTTTCCTTTCCTAGTTGTATAAATCGAGTCTTGGACTTTAATCTAGTAGAATGACCCTAAATCAATGATTTCGTTGGTCCTTTACCTTGAGTCCACCTAGCTTACTAGGGATTTACTGCGGGATTTGCATTTTGACCATTATGACCACCCACGGTGTGAAAAGGCCTTGGTTACCGAGTCTCGTCCCCTAGGTGACCGTGTTTAGGATTGCTTGATTAGTCCAAGTTCCCCACTTTTTGTGGGTTTGAAGGGAAGGACGCTCCCCGACTTACCCATTTACCTACCTCTCACACATCTCCACACAATAAAATGCAAATTGTTGATTCTCTCTTTCTTGTTACGCATCGAATTGCCAAAAAATGCCAAATCTTGCCAAAAAAGGCAAAGAAAAGAAAGAAAAAAAATGAAAGAAAGAAAAGAATGAAGAAAAAGAAAAGGCACAAAAGCCAAAAAGAAAATAGAAAAGAAGAAAAAGAAATGGCATGGCAACAAACAAATCAAAATGTCGAAAAGGAAGAAAATGCCAAAAGAAAACCCGTCTCACAAAAAGAAATCCCCACAAAAATAAGCCTTTTTCCGACATTTGCCGTGAAGAGCCTACCAAAGGACCGAGTCCCTAGGAAGGATGATAGCGGCATTAGTCGGTCTTCCCTCATTTTGCATATTTCCACCTTTTTACTTGGACTGGTTAGGCGGTCTTAGACACGGGACGACCCTCTTGGCTCACGCTAAAAGGGGCGGGGTCTCACTTACCTACAGTGTCGACTAACACCATGGTTCCTCACTTTTCCACTCCGCCAATCGTCCCGTAGTACGTTTTTAGAAAGTTAGGAGGACCTAGGTAAGTTACCAACGTTTTTATTGCTTTATCGTCATACTAGTAGGGTTTAGTTCACCTTGGTTTGTATGTCTAGCTTGGGAACGTTGTCACTTACCTCGAGTCCTAAACCGGTGTTTCATTCACCGCTTTTTGAGGGAAGCGGTATTTCTTTTGTTTTGGGTGCAACCGATTATGTGTTTGTTTGTGTGTTTGTTTGTTTGTGTGTTTTGTGTCCGGTTGCATCCACAGTTTTGTCGCAAGACCCGACTTGCCTTGCGGAGTGCACTTGTCCTCTAAGTGCACTTGCGTGAGTTGAAGGGGCGTAGGGTGCGCTAATACCCATTCGGCTAGTTTAGTAGTTAGTGTGTGCTTACTCGAGGGCGAGTAAGGGTTGAGTGTGGGGGAGTTGATAAGTGTAGTTTGTAGTGCCTATTTGTTGTGTTTTGGTCCCTTTTTCCTTGTGGAATCGCTCCTTTGGAGCGATTCATGGGCTTCTTATGCTTCTTTTAGTTCGTTTCAGGTTCCCGAGGCCGAATTGGAAGAGTTGGAGCGATTCCGACTCAATACATACACATTTTGGAGCCAACGAGATAAAGGAACAATGACTCGAGACCTTGGAATCGACCCCGAGACCTTGGGACCCAATCCCGAGCCTCAGAGACCCGATCCCGAGTCCCGAGAATCGGTGGGAAGCCCATGAGAGGCAAGGAAGGACCAAAGAGCATTTAAGGAAGGCATACAAGACCCTTCCCGGTCGGGATGGTGGCCTTCCCGATCGGGAAGGGATGCACGTTTAGGAGCGCCACTGTGGGTCCTTCTCGGTCGGTTTAAGCCCTTCCCGATCGGGATGGAAGAACCCTTCCCGATCAGGATGATCCTTTCCGATCGGGATGGGCTACAGCTCACCCGCTCTTCTCTTTTCTTCTTCCTCATTCTTGTACCCATATATATACTCCCTTCTTGTAATCTTATGTTATCTTATGTTAACCTAGAGTAGTTTAAGCCTCCAAAACCCTAGATTTACTCTCATACATTAATCTTAATCTCTCTTTAATCTTAGTTAATCTAGAGTAATTAGTCTTGGATTAGGGGATTCTTGAAGATTGTTCCAAGATTGACAACCTTGGGATTGTATTTGGGTTTCTCATTAATACAAGTTCTCTTCTTTTTCATCCATTGTTTGTTGGTATAATCTTCTTCTCCTATTTAATCTTCTTCTTAGTTGTTAATCAAGTTTGAATCTTTATAATTTGTTTATTGTCATTGTTATTGTTCATTATGGATGTTTGGATGTTCATGTTGTTTTCTCTTATTATTGTTAGTTTTTCATTGATAATGAGTGAGTAGATTACTTGTGGGGTTAGTAGGGTGATTAAGGGTAGATTATGGGTGATTAGGGTTGATTAGGGGTAAAGGTTTCATCTTTGTTGTTAGACTCATTATAGGCACTCTATGTGTTTGATTTTATGCTTGTGTGAGTTGTAGTGGCCATGCTTCCCATGCTTGTGTTCATCTTCCCATTGCTTGTCTATTGTGTGAGCATGTTGAGAATAGTCATAGTCACGAGAGTGCCGACTAGGGTCTAAGTTGCGAGAGCCCGGACCCATCTTGACATCAGTCTAAGTTGCGAGAGCCCGGACCGACTCTAGCAATTAGGAGGCACCTACACCCTTGATCACCCAAATCACCCTTCTACTTTTATGAGCCCGACCTACCCCACTTCCTTTCCATACTTGATCCGTCGTCTTAGTTAGGCATCGTCTTTTAGTATTGTTTAGTTTCGTTTTAGTCTAGTTTATCACTAGCTTAGTCATACCTCTTCCACCACCATAGTTTACCATTTATCGCTCTCTTTGTGTTCGTTTGTGTGACTTAGCCTAGTTTTTAGTGGACCTAGTCTAGACCTTACTCTACCGTCCCCGTGGATATCGACCCTACTTGCCCTAACTACCCACTAGGAATAGTCGGTTTAATATTGACGGTTAGGACCCACGACAAGCCAACCATCAATTTGGCGCCGTTGCCGGGGATCGAACCCGGGTCACCCGCATGTCAGGCGGGAATACTTACCACTATACTAGTTGATAAGTGTCATTTGTAGTGCCTATTTCGTAGTTTGGTCCCATTTTCCTTGTAGAATCGCTCCTTGGGAGCGGTTTAGGGGCTTCTTATGCTTCCTTTAGTTTGTTTCAGGTTCCCGAGACCGATTTGGAAGAGTTGGAGTGATTCCGACTCAATACATACACATTTTGGAGCCAACGGAGTAGAGGAACGATGACTCAATGCCTTGGAATCGATCCCAAGGTCTCGGGGTCGATTCCAAGGCATCGAGTCATCGTTCCTCTACTCCGTTGGCTCCAAAATGTGTATGTATTGAGTCGGAATCACTCCAACTCTTCCAAATCGGTCTCGAGAACCTGAAACGAACTAAAGGAAGCATAAGAAGCCCCTAAACCGCTCCCAAGGAGCGATTCTACAAGGAAAATGGGACCAAAACACTACGAAATAGGCACTACAAATGACACTTATCAACTCCCCCACACTTAACCCTTACTCGCCCTCGAGTAAGCACATACTACTACTAAACTATCCGAGTGGGTATTAGCGCACCCTACGCCCCTTCAACTCACGCTAGTACACTTAGAGGAGAAGTGCACCCCGCAAGGCAAGTGGGGTCTTGCGACAAAACCGCGGATGCAACCGGACACAACACACATAAACAAACAAACACACAAACAAACACATAATCGGTTGCACCCAAAAGAAACCAAATACCGCTTCCCTCAAACAAGCGGTAAAATAAGCACCGGTTTAGGACTCGAGGCAAGTGACAACGTTCCCAAGCTAGACATACAAACCAAGGTGAACTAAACCCTAATAGTATGACGATAAAGCAACAAAAACGTTGGTAACTTACCTAGGTCCTCCTAACTTTCTAAGAACGTACTACGGGACGATCGGCGGAGTGGAAAAGTGAAGAACCACGGTGTTAGTCGACACTGTAGGTAAGTGAGACCCCGCCCCCTTTAGCGTGAGCCAAGAGGGTCGTCCCGTGTCCAAAACCGCCTAACTAGTCCTAGTAAAAAGGTGGAAAACATGCAAAATGAGGGAAGACCGACTAATGCCGCTATCATCCTTCCTCGGGACTCGGTCCTTTGGTAGGCTCTTCACGGCTAAAGTCGGAAAAAGGCTTATTTTTGTGAGGATTTCCTTTTTTGTGAGACGGGTTTTCTTTTGACATTTTCTTTCTTTTCGACGTTTTGATTTGTTTGTTGCCATGCCATTTCTTTTTTTCTTCTTTTCTATTTTCTTTTTGGCTTTTTTGCCTTTTCTTTTTCTTCATTTCTTTTCTTTCTTTCATTTTTTTCTTTCTTTTTCTTTTCTTTGCCCTTTTGGCAAGATTTGACATTTTTGGCATTTCTTTGACAATTGAGAAAGAGAGAAATCAACAAATTGCATTTTATTGTGTGGATATGTATGAGAGGTAGGTGAATGGGTAAGTCGGGGTTGCGCATTCCCTTTCAAACCCACAAAAAGTGGAGAACTTGGACTAATCAAACGATCCTAAACACGGTCACCTAGGAGACGAGACTCGGTAACCAAGGCCTTTTCACACCGTGGGTGGTCATAATGGTCAAAATGCAAATCCCGTAGTAAATTCCTAGTAAGCTAGGTGGACTCAAGGTAAAGGACCAACGAATTCATTGATTTAAGGTCATTCTACTAGATTAAAGTCCAAGACTCGATTTATACAACTAGGAAGGGAAAAATAGACACTCACACACTAGCCTCTAAACCGGGTTTTCGAAAACGGTTTACACACAACACAACACAACACAAAACAAAGACAAGACGAAAACGAACGAAAGAAAAAGAAGTAAAAGCAACAAAACAAAAACACAACAAAACGAACACACACAAAACACAAACACCACCCCGATCGTCCAAACAAGTCACCAAATCACCCACCAATATGCACAAAGCTTCACCCGAACACACATCACAATCTCCTCCAAACTCCATAAGAGATAAAGAAGAAAAAGAGATAAGATGTTACCGGAAGTCTTTAGAGCTCCCCAAAGCTAGCGGTGAATAAGCGACCTATAAGGAAAAGGGGAGGCAAACACGCACAATACAACAAAAACACGACACAAGGACAAAAAGGGAAAACATACAAAAGAAAAATCTTTTTGATTTTTGTGAAAATTTTTCAAATTTTTAGGGATTTTTAGGATTTTTTTCGAAAAAACTGAGAAAATAAAACTAACTATGCTAGAATATCGCTCCCCCACACTTAAATCGAGCCATGTCCTCATGCTTGATCGTAGGGTGCGGAGAGACAAAAGAAAAAGAAAAGAAACTACGAAAATAAAACTAAAAATCAAAAATAAAGTGAAGAAATGGGTAGAAGGTGTCCGGCCGGGGTGTAATCAAGTCACCAAGGGCCGAGACGAGAAAAAGATATGGATGAGGGAAGAAATAAAAAGAAGGAAATAAAAGGAAATGGGAGGGGAGGGCTAGGTGTAATCAAGTCACCTAGCCCGGATTCCGCCTAAATCCGACTAAATCCTCAAAAAAGAAAGTGAAAATCTTGTAAAATTTTGGATTTTGAAATGACTCTCGATGTAGTCACGTCATCGAGAGTCGGGAGCGACATATACCAAGGCCTTGAAGGCCACCATGACATAAAAGATAAGGGAAGGGGATAAGCAAAGGAAAACAATCAACAAAAACGGAAAAGAAAGGATAGTTGCCGTACCATAGGTTAGCAACTCACTCTCTCCATCGTCTCATATATCACTTATAGGCGCTTGCTTGTTGTCTTCGTTGTCATCCTCCTTCAAGCTTGATGAAACCGCATGATTGGGGTAGTAATGGTGTGAGGGGAGTGGGATTTAATGTGGATCTCGGTGTAAAGTGAGGTGTATGGGTCATATGATAGGAACAAGGAGGAGTAGGGAGGTTGGGAGGGGGTATAATGGATGGGTGGAGTCAAAGGGGACCATCCCGGTCGGGATGGACGGTCCCGATCGGGTTGACAAACTCTTCCCGATCGGGAAGCCCTCGTCCCGGTCGGGAACGCACTCCAGTGAGTCCGATTTTCAGCACCTTCATCCCGATCGGGATGGCTCCTTCCCGGTCGGGATTCTTCATCCTTCCCGGTCGGGAAGCCCTCTTCCCGGTCGGGATGCGTCTTCTTTGCTTCCCCAAGCCTAAAAGCTTATCATAAGCTTCAAAAACCGACTTCCTCGATCGCAAACCAAACTCCATCATCAACTACTCCTTTCTAGGAGTCACCTTCACTTCACCTAACATAATAAACTCAGAGTACTCATCAAATTCACTCCCTCACATCGCTCATCAAAATACCAAATCAATCACAAGAATCCCACAAAAACAAAGGAAGTCCTAGAAACAAAAAACACAAATACAAGCACAAGAATTTTAAAGAAGAGAGGAAGGGAATATACAACATGACGGTTCTTTTTAGGAACTCCGTCAAACCTAGGATGGTGGACTCCATTCTTCAACTATAGCCCTCAAGGGCATGGAGGAGCAAGTCGAACGCGCTACCGACATCGTAGTGAAGGCCCAAGAAGCGCTCGAGCTTAACCGACCTCCACGGCCTCCAAGGAGGAGGCAAGAAGTAGGAATCCCAAGACCCGACATCATCTTCAAAGTAGTCTCCGGGGTCTCTCCATCCTACGAGCTTCACCGGTCTCTTCCTCCCTAAGCATTGCCTCCAATCACAAGCAAGCTTCATCTCCAAGAAACAAGGCGCAAAAAGCGGTTTTGGCCTCACTTCCTCGTTGCATACCCCCACACTTGCCTCAAGTTGTGGTTCCCCATCTTCATCACTTGGCCCCATATCATCTTGGACGATAGGATCGAAACTTCTACCGGCGGTTTGAATCTCCTCCAAGTCATTGCTTGGCTCACTTTCTACGGGCTCTTGATGCTTATCCACATTCTCGGACAAGGGCAACTCGAGGCTAACAATTTCACCTAACAACCTCACAAACTCCACCAAACCATCCCACTCACTATCCTCCTCCAATTCTTCACCAACGATGCCTTCACCAAGAGTCATCTCCTCATTCGTCTCTTTTTGGGTAGACGATTGGGGTTCTTCAAAGCAACTCTCTCTTTCAAAGGGAACTACATCGGCGGCTTCGTGATTAGGTTGCTCCTCTCTCTCAAGTGGGCACCCTCCATCTAAATACGATGCTCGGGATAAAGACATTACGGTTTGAACCGATAATGCATTTAAATGAGCATTCCTCGCCTCGTTTCCCCTTCGAATTTGGGCCAAGAGCTCCTTATTCTTTTGCAATTGGATGGCCATTTCTTGTTACATTTGAAGCATCAATTGATGAAACTCCAAGTTTGACGATTGGTGGTCATTGGGGTCTTGTACGGCTCCTTGATAATCTTGTTGATGCCCAAGGGGTGGGGCATCATATTGTTGGTAGCAAGGTTGGGGTGATTGGTAGTATTGTGAGTCATAGGGTTCATATTGTGGTTGGGGTGGAGGGTAATATTGTGGGTCTTGGGGGTATTGGCTTCCACAAGGTGAATCTTGAGTGTACATGGTGGGCTCACAATCATAACTCGAGTAATAGTCACCATGATCGTAGGATTGGTAATTTTTCACTTGTTGGTAGCCATTTTCATACTCTTGAGGATCATACCCATCTTGATTACCCCAAGAAGCTTAATAGTGGTAGGGGGACGTCATGTCATACCCTTGGTTCATGGAAGAGGAGTGGTAGCTCATATCGGCTCCGGAGTGTGTGGAGTTTAGATCAAACCCCATGCTTGCTCGAAAATCGTAGTCCGTACCCGGTTGGAAACCACTCATTCTAGCGACCGTCCGTTTAAGCGGCTCTGAGTTGCAAGAAGAAGATAATCACCACCTCTAAGCACAAACAGTAGACTAAGAACAAACGTGAGAAGTCTAGTGCTTTTTGGGCACTAGACAAGAGAGAAATAAACCACACACACACAAGAAGCAAGGTAACAAAAAGAAAAAAAAGAAAACAAAAACACAAAGACTAAGTCAAGCAAATAGGAAAACAAAGTCTAAACTAGCACCGTCCCCGGCAACGACGCCAAATTGATGGGAGGGATTTGTCGTGGAATCCCAACCGTCAATAAAATAACCGGCTAAACCTATGGTAGGTAGGGTAAGTCGGGTCGAATCCACGGGGACGGTAATGTATAGCCTAGACTAAGGTCGCCTAAATACTAGACTAAGTCAACGAGCTAAGCTAAACTAGGAATGGTAGAGAGGGGAGAAAACTAGACTACAACTAAGGTGACAAACTAAGGAAATGGGCTAGGATTAGGTCGGGGTCAAAGGGGTAACGGAATGGTCAAGGGAGGACTAGAGTGAAGGAGGTAGTAGGGTGATCTAGGTTGGCCCGGGCTCTCACATCTTAGACTCACCTAGAGGTTCCACCTAAAACCCATCTCGGCGATACACAACACAAACGGGGTTCTAGCATGCTATAGGCCTAGGTCGAATCCGGGCTCTCGCTACTTAGACCGGCCTAGGGGTCGTCCTCACCGGGCTCTCGCAACTTAATGAGGGAACCGAACCCACAAACAAACTAACACCCACAAAAGAAAGGCAAGAAAACAAGCATTCGTACATACTTAGTCATTCAAGCAATTCCACAAACATGTGATGTGCATCAAACAAGAGGAAACCTAAATCTTCCACCAACATCTCTAACAAACCCTTATTCACCCAATTAGCACCCTAATCACCTTACTAACCCTAGCAAGAACACTAATCTAACATATCTAATCTAGAATTAACACTAACAAGAGGAATCATCAAAAGAAACAAAACAAACATGAAGATACTAGTGAAAACTATGAACATCAAACATAACAATGAACAAAGATTCAAACTTGATAAACAAAAATGGATTAAGAGTAAAGGGAGAAGAAGATTGTACCAAACTAGTGAAGAAGAAAGATTAACACTTGTATATAAAGAAAACCCAAATTCCTCCACCAATGTTGTCAAGATTGGATGGATTCTTCAAGAGATCTCTTAATACAAGATTAAACTAGGATTAAATACTAATTACCGACTAATCTACACTAATCTAATCTAATATAGCCTAACGTAGTCTAGGGTTTAATATCTAATGAAGTCCATATGCTTTACATAACAAGAGAAGAGTATATATAGGGTTACAAATGGAAGGGAGAAGAAAAGAAAGAAAGCGGAGCTGCAGCTGACCCTTCCCGGTCGGGAAGGATTGGTCCCGATCGGGATGGGCCATCCTTCCCGGTCGGGAAGGACCTTCCCGATCGGGATGGGCTCACAGTAGCCGTGCTTTATGCTCCCTTCATCCCGAACGGGATGAGGCCATCCCGAACGGGATGGGTCTTTGTAGGCCTCCCTTAAGAGCTCTTTGGTCCCTCCTTGCCTCTCATGGGCTTCTCGTCGATTCTCGGGACTCGGGATCGGGTCTCGGAGGCTCGGGATTGGGAATAATATAACCGTCAATATGCGACTTACAAGCATAAAGCCCATAAGATACAAGGAGGGACCCTAGAGCTCTTATTGAAGGCATACAAGACCCTTCCCGGTCGGGATAATAGCCTTCCCGATCGGGAAGGGAGGCACATTTAGAAGCGCCACTGTGGGTCCTTCCCGGTCGGGTTGAGCCCTTCCCGATCGGGATGGCAGAACCCTTCCCGATCGGGATGATCCGTTCCGGTCGGGATGGGCTACAGCTCACCCGCATTCTTCTTTTCTTCTCCTTCCATTCGTAACCCTATATATACCCCCCTCTTGTATTAAGACATCATGTTATGCACTATTCTTAAAACCCTAGACTACTTTAGGTTAGGTTAGATTAGATTAGTGTATATTAGTCGGTAATTAGTAGTTAATCTTAGTTTAAGCTTGTAATATTGGATCTCTTGAAGAATCCATCCAAGATTGACAACCTTGGTGGATGAATTTGGGTTATCTTCTATGCAAGTGCTCTCCTTTTCATTCTCTTGTTAGTTTGGTATAATCTTCTCTTCCTTTTACTCTTAATCCTTTATTATTCATCAAGTTTACATCTTTTGTTCTTAGTTCATCTTTTTCACTAGTATCTTCATGTTTGTTTTGTTTCTTTTGATGATTCCTCTTGTTAGTTTTAATTCTAGATTAGATATGTTAGAGTAGTATTCTTGCTAGGATTAGTAGGGTGATTAGGGTTAATTGGGTGATTAAGGGTTTGTTGGAGATGTTGGTGGAAGATTTGGGTTTCCTCTTGTTTGATGCACATCACATGTTTGTGGAATTGCTTGAATGACTAAGTATGTACGAATGCTTGTTTTCTTGCCTTTCTCTCGTGAGTGTTAGTTTGTTGTGGGTTCGGTCCCTTCGCTAAGTTGCGAGAGCCCGGTGAGGACGACCCCTAGGCCGGTCTAAGTAGCGAGAGCCCGGATTCGACCTAGGACCATAGCGTGCTAGAACCCCGTTTGTGTTGTGTATCGCCGAGATGGGTTTTAGGTGGAACCTCTAGGTGAGTCTAAGATGCGAGAGCCCGGACCAACCTAGATCACCCTACTACCTCCTTCACTCTAGTTCTCCCTCGACCATTCCGTTACCCCTTTGACCCCGACCTAATCCTAGCCCGTTTCCCTTAGTTGTTTTCTCCGGCACCTTAGTAGTAGTTTAGCCTTCTCCCTCCTTTCATTCTTTAGTTTAGCTCGTTGACTTAGTCTCGTATTTAGGCGACCTTGGTCTAGACTTTACATTACCGTCCCCGTGGATTCGACCCGACTTGCCCTATCTACCGTAGGAATAGCCGGTTATATTATTGACAGTTGGGATTCCGCGACAAATCCCATCAATTTGGCGCCGTTGCCGGGGACGGTGCTAGTTTGGACTTTGTTTTCCTTTTTGCTTGACTTTGTCTTTGTGTTTGTGTTTTTCTTTTTCTTTTTGTTACTTTGCTTCTTGTGTGTGTGAAGTTTATTTCTCTCTTGTCTAGTGCCCAAAAAGCACTAGACTTCTCACGTTTGTTCTTAGTCTACAGTTTGTGCTTAGAGGTGGTGATTATCTTCTTCTTGCAACTCAGAGCCGCTTAAACGGACGGTCGCTAGAATGAGTGGTTTCCAACCGGGTATGGACTACGATTTTCGAGCGAGCATGAGGTTTGATCTAAACTCCACACACTCGGGAGCCGATATGAGCTACCACTCTTCTTCCATGACCCAAAGCTATGACATGACGTCCCCCTACCACTATCAAGCTTCTTGGGGTGACTCTAGTGGGTATGAGCCTCAAGAATATGAAAACGGCTACCAACAGGTGAACGATTACCAATCCTACGAGCATGGTGACTATTACTCGAGCTATGATTGTGTACCCACCATGTTCAATCAAGATTCACCGTATGGAAGCCAATACCCCCAAGACCCACAATACCACCCTACACCCCAACCACAATATGAACCCCATGACCCACAATACTACCAATCACCCCAACCTTGCTACCAACAATATGATGCCCCACCTCTTGGGCATCATCAAGATTATCAAGGAGCCTTACAAGACTCCAATGACCACCAAATGCCGAGCTTGGAGTTTCATCAATCGATGCTTCAAATGCAAAGGAGCCTTCAAGAAACGGCCATTCAATTGCGAAAACAACAAGAGGAATTAATGGCCCAAATTCGAAGGGGAAACGAGGCGAGGAATGCTCATTTAAATGCATTAGCGGTTCAAACCGTAATGTCTTTATCCCGAGCATCATATTTAGATGGAGGGTGCCAACTTGAGAGAGAGGAGCAACCTAATCACGAAGCCGCCGATGTAGTTCCCTTTGAAAGAGAGAGTTGCTTTGAAGAACCTCAATCGTCTACCCAAAAAGAGACGAATGAGGAGATGACTCTTGGTGAAGGCATCGTTGGTGAAGAATTGGAGGAGGATAGTGAGTGGGATGGTTTGGTGGAGTTTGTGAGGTTGTTAGGTGAAATTGTTAGCCTCGAGTTGCCCTTGTCCGAGAATGTGGATAAGCATCAAGAGCCCGTAGAAAGTGAGCCAAGCAATGACTTGGAGGAGATTGAAACCGCCGGTAGAAGTTTCGATCCTATCCTCCAAGAGGATGTGGGGCCGAGTGATGAAGACGGGGAACCACAACTTGAGGCAAGTGTGGGGGTGTGCATCGACGAAGTGAGGCCAAAACCGCTATTTGTGCCTTGTTTCTTGGAGATGAAGCTTGCTTGTGATTGGAGGCAATGCTTAGGGAGGAAGAGACCGGTGAAGCTCGTAGGATGGAGAGACCCCGGAGACTACTTTGAAGATGATGTCGGGTCTTGGGATTCCTACTTCTTGCCTCCTCCTTGGAGATGTTGGTGGAAGATTTGGGTTTCCTCTTGTTTGATGCACATCACATGTTTGTGGAATTCCTTGAATGACTAAGTATGTACGAATGCTTGTTTTCTTGCCTTTCTCTCGTGGGTGTTAGTTTGTTGTGGGTTCGGTCCCTTCGCAAAGTTACGAGAGCCCGGTGAGGACGACCCCTAGGCCGGTCTAAGTAGCGACAGCCCGGATTCGACCTAGGACCATAGCGTGCTAGAACCCCGTTTGTGTTGTGTATCACCGAGATGGGTTTTAGGTGGAACCTCTAGGTGAGTCTAAGATGCGAGAGCCCGGACCAACCTAGATCACCCTACTACCTCCTTCACTCTAGTTCTCCCTCGACCATTCTGTTACCCCTTTGACCCCGACCTAATCCTAGCCCGTTTCCCTTAGTTGTTTTCTCCGGCACCTTAGTAGTAGTTTAGCCTTCTCCCTCCTTTCATTCTCTAGTTTAGCTCGTTGACTTAGTCTCGTATTTAGGCGACCTTGGTCTAGACTTTAGATTACCGTCCCCGTGGATTCGACCCGACTTGCCTTATCTACCGTAGGAATAGCCGGTTATATTATTGACGGTTGGGATTCCGCGACAAATCCCATCAAGCGTAGGAGGGGTGTGCACACTCGGACTGACGGGGCGTGACTGCGGTCGCGATAGATAATAGGAATGATGATGATGATGATGATGATACTTATACTGATGTTTGTGATGTTGGTTGTATTAATGTTATTTAATGTTATCGTAAATTGATCTGGTGTGTATGTGTGACGTGTCTGTGATGATCCGATTGATATTTCCGATCAATTGGGGAGCAGTCTATAATGCAAGTTATGTATATCGTGATGTGTTTGGATGCTGGGATACATGTACGGGATTGGGGTGAGCGCGACTTATTAGTCCTGACGTAGCACGGGTGAATGCATAGGCTTTCCCATTTTTATAGATTGTATAGCTTCCGCTGTGTAACCAGAGTTGTAATAGATAATAAGTTGCAGTGTTTATTAGATGGACGGTTTGACATTCCATGTTGTATTGTAATGAGCTACTACCTCGGGAAACCGAGATGGTAACACTTTTATTTACTCGGGAATGTATTGATAAGGCTCCTGGGTAAATGGGGGTGTTACAGTTTGATATTTGTCTCACTTTCCTTTTTAGGCCATCAATGTGTGGTTCACAATTACTCTCTCATTTCTCTCTCTTCCTTCTTTTTTGAGCCACTCATTTCTCCTTCCTTATTTTTTTCACTCCAAAACCTTTTGGGACAATAATAGAAACTCGGAGGGAGTACATTTCATTTTTATTTATTTATTTGTTTTATTTTATTTTATTTTATAAATATATTTAAGGCAACTTAAACAATTAACCCACCAACTTGCATTCTAATTGCGCTCTCTTTCCCATTTTTCTCAATCCTTCAAAGTGAAGATTTTTGCTCAATCCTCTTCCAAGGATTGAGAATCCATTGATGTATCATCATTTTCACTCCATCCACCCTATGTATTGAGTCCAAATCCATTGCTAACCTTGCTCAGAGCAACTCCATCCATTGCTTTTTCTTAACTCTTGGTGGAGAATGAAGAATTTTGGGCTCTCCATCCAAGAAGTATTGCCCATGAATGAGAATTGAAAACAATTCGCGTGCAGCCAAATCTTTTCATTTCTTTTTATTTTTTTCTACAAAATGATTAATAGCGTTGCACCATGTGGCATGAGAGTGTGGGTGAGGGAAACGTGATCAGGGTCCACTAAAGAATAAGAAATTCATTCTTGGATGGACACGCTCTAAGAAATGGGATGAGTGTCAACCTCTCATGAGATGTCTTCCTTCCAAAATATCTTAGCTTCAATTAGGAAACAAATCTATATATTATATTAAAACTCAAACAAAACATCATCCTTCCATCATTTGCCTAATTCTACATCCTAATCGATCCACATGTTCTAATCTGATTGAACAATAAAATTAAAAGCATTTAAACCACGGACATCCATTAAAACCATGGATACAGTAATTTATTTATTTTATAAAACCAAGAGTATATTAAAAGATTTATCCATTTTTATTTAAAATTAGTATTATAATTTTAATTATTATATTGTCGTCGTCGTTATCGTTATTTTTAGTAAACAAAGTTTGGTAAAATTGTTGGTAATTTTATAATCACAAAGTCTAGGGAGAGACATTCTCTCCAAAACTTATTGAGAGATCATCTGTCAACACCACTTTATTTCTTATGCGTACTTATTTTATGATTAGATTTACCTCTAAATGACAACTTTGTTTTGTACAACTTTTTATAACAAGTGTACCCTATTATATTTGTATACTCTTTTAGGTTAAGCGTACCTATTTTTATTAGGTTTGGTACCACTATATATTATCTTCATTTGTAATTAGTCTCTCACTAAACTTAATGAAGACCGTCTCTCAGTAGATGTACTCATTAAGATTGTCCCTTTTATGTAAATATGTTTTATTAATTCGGTTTATTTCGGTTCGATGTGGATTGGATTGGGTTTCGGGTATTGCTCAGGTTAACCATATCAGATGTTCGATCGATTAATCATATCGGACGTTCGATCGTTTATAAATACAAATTCCTCTACTTTGGTTTTGCTATCAAAACAAAGAAACTATTCTTCTGTCAACTATGTGCTACCCTGTTTCATCCTAAATTCCTCTATTCAAACGCACTATAGAGAGTGATAATCGCTATATTTCCATGATTACAAAATACTTACAAGCAGAGTAAATATAGGCTAAGACTAGGAGCTAGATACAAAGCATACGTAGAAGCCCATGTACATAAATGAAGCTAGGCATACAAAAGGATGAGCAGGAATGAAGAGATACTTATAATGAATACAATATTCACTAAGACACCCCCGCAGTCGGAACGGTATAAGGGCGGACGTTCAGGCTGGACCGAAAGCGGGTGAAAAGGTACTTGGGCAGTTCTTTTGTAAAAATATCGGCATACTGATAGTCGGCAGGGATATGTAACACACGGACCAAACCGAGACGAACCTTCTCACGAACAAAGTGAATATCAATTTCAATGTGTTTAGTTCATTGATGTTGGGCCGGGTTGCCAGAAAGGTAGACCGCTGAGACATTATCACAATAGACAACAGTGGCATTGCCGTAGAGGAACATGAAGCTCGAGAAGCAGGTTGCGAAGCCAACACGTCTCGACGACGACGTTAGCAACGCCCCTATATTCAGCCTCAGCACTGGAGCGGGAGACGGTAGGTTGCCGTTTAGAGAACCACGAGACTAAATTATCGCCTAGGAAAACACAGTAGCCTGAAGTAGAACGGCGGTGGTCGGGGCAGCCGGCCCAATCGACATCGGAATAGGCAGTGAGTTTAATTGGTAGAATCTACCTTGACAATACATAGCCCATGATCGAGAGTGCCCTTTAAATAGCGGAGAATGCGCTTGAGGAACTGAAAACGCGGTTCTCGGGGGGCGTGCATAAAGAGGCATACCTGTTGAACAACGTAGGAGACGTCGGGGCGGGTAATAGTAAGATACTGGAGGGCCCCGGCCAAGCTGCGGTAAAGAGTGGAGTCTGGGAGAAGGGCGCTAAGCTTGGAACCAGCGTCGACGGAGTAGTGACGGGGTTGCAGTTGGACATATCAGTCCGAGCAAGGATATCGCGGGCATAGGCTTCCTGGGAGAGGAAAAAAGGCCGTCGGATCGTCGGGTAACATTGATGCCGAGGAAATGATGGAGAGAACCCAGATCGGACATAGCAAATTCCTGTGACAGAGCAGTGATAATACGTCGTAGCAAGCTTGTGCTAGACGCGGTTAGCACAATATCATCAACATAAAGTAAGAGATAAGCAATGTCGTGCCCGTGGTGCAGAACAAACAAAGATTGATCACACACTACTTTTGAAGCCCCGGGAGAGAATAAAATTTGCAAAACGTTGGTACCATACCCGAGGGGCCTGTTTAAGGCCACACAAGGACTTACGGAGACAACACACGTGACCAGGGACCGAGGGATCGACAAATCCTGGGGGCTGGTGCATATATACAGTCTCGACGAGGTCCCCATGTAAGAAAGCATTTTTAACGTCCATCTGATGTATAGGCCAAGCCCGATTAACAGCGAGACTAAGGACGGTCCGAATAGTTGTAGGTTTGACAACCGGACTAAAAGTCTCATCACAGTCAACCCCGACTTGTTGACTTTTCCCATTAACCACAAGACGGGCCTTGTACCGAGCAAGGGAACCGTCGAAATTAAATTTGTGACGATATAACCACATACACCAAATGACGGGTGAGTCCGAGGGCCGAGGGACCAAGTCCCACGTTCCATTTTTAATTAAAGCACGAAATTCGTCATTCATGGCAGTATTCCAGTTCGGGTCACGGAGGGCTAAGTGGGGTGATTTCGGAATGGGAGAGAGAGATGGTGTGGCAAAAGCGGTTAAAACCCGGGGTTTGAAGATACCGTGCATGGCCCGAGTTGTCATGCGGTGGGAACGGAAAGGTGGTGGTGGTGGTGGTGGTGGTGGTGGTGTGGTAGGTGGTGAGGTGGTTGAGGGAGATGAGGCCAAATGTGGGGTAAAGGGGGGTTGGGCCGTGGTAGGTGGGTGGGCTGTGTTAGGTGATAAGGAGTGGGGAGTTTTGGTATAGGTTGAGGAATGTGGAGGTGAGGTTTGGGCTACAGGAGAGGATTGGGGAGTTTGGATGTGGGGCGGGACAAGGGGTTGAGAGGGAGTAGGGGTTTGGGCCAGGGGATTGAGTTGATGGTCAGGGGAAAAAATAGAGGGAAGGAGAGAGCGGGGTAATGAGTCTGAGCCATCTAGAAAGGAGTAAGTGCTAACGGATTTTGGGTCGGATTGAGCATACGGGAAAACCGATTCATCGAACGTGACGTGACGAGAGTGAAAATTTTTCCCGGTGGTGGGATTGTGGCACTTGTATCCTCGGAATTCAATTGGGTACCCAAGAAAAACACAGCGAGTAGAACGGGGTGAGAGTTTGTGGGGACGAGTAGACAAGAGATTGGGATAGCAGGCACAACCAAAAATCCGTAAGTGAGAATATGCAGGGGTTTTAAGAAAGAGGATGGAGGTAGGCGATTGGGATTTTAGGAGATGTGAAGGGAGGATATTGTGAAGATGAGTGGCGGTTTGGAGAGCATCGACCCAATAGATGATCGGAACGGAGCCATGGAAAAACAATATAAGGGTGATCTCATTTAACTGACGAATCATTCGCTCGGCTTTACCATTTTGAGACGAGGTTTGGGGACATGAAAATCGAAAAATGAGGCCGTTTTCATCTCCAAATTTCCTAAAAGAATTATTATCAAATTCACGGCCAATATCATATTGGAATGCTTTAATTTCACGATTAAATTGGGTTTTTACGTAAGCACGAATTTTAAGAAATTGGGCATAGGTTTCAGATTTGAACTTGATAGGGAAAACCCAAACAAATTGTGAGAAATTATCAATAAGCACGAGATAATATTTGTGACCGGAATTACTAGTTACGGGAGATGTCCAAAGATCGCTATGAATAATGTCAACGGGGCGATAGTTTGGGAAAAAGACTCGGAAAAAGGTAAACGTTTATGCTTGCTAATTTGGCATGAATGACAAAGATGTGGGCGATTCTCGGTTTTATTACGGGGTAGGGAAAAATTATTACGTAAAACGTTCAAAATGTTTTCCCCGGGATGGCCGAGATGATGGTGCCAAATGTCAAAAGAGAGGGTGACAAGGTGCTGGTGGGAGGAGACAGAGTCGGTGAGAATGGGTGACACGGGATAAAGCTCACGTCACTGTTGCTCCTCATAATCGATTTCCCAGTCGCTAAATCCTTCACAGAAAAACCAAACGGGTCAAATTCGACGGAAACATTATTTTCCTTCGTAAATTGACGAACGGAGATTAGATTTTTAATTATTTGAGGGGTATATAAAACATTATTGAGGTTAAGGGTTCGGGTTTTAGTAGTTAGGTGAGATGTACCGGACCCGAGAACCGGAATACTAGAACCATTTCCAACGTAAATAGATTTAGTCGGGCTAAAATTAAAAGGGGAACGAAAGTTACCTGGGTCAGCACTCAAATGGGAGGAGGCACCCGTATCGATGAACCAATTACCATTGTCCATATGTTGTTGGATTATAAGGGCTTGGAAAGATTGGCCCAAATCAGTGGGATAATAGGCAGAGTCCTCATAAGTCACATAAGCTTGAGCAGGGGATGTATGGCGCGGCTGAGAGATCTCGGAGGGCCGCGAGGAGGCAAAGGACTGGTGGTCTAGGGCTGGTATGGGGGGACCCACCCCGGCTGGGTGGGATACGGGCACGGAGCCGGGCTCCAGGTCGTATACCACGGTGGTGGGGTAGCATTCCAGGTGGTAGGTGAGATGGGACAGGGTGGCTGATTGCTATTATTAGGGCGGTGGGAGCGGCGGTTGCCGCGTGACCGACCACGCTGGGCGGCTGGCCGTGGCTGGTTTTGGTCGTTCCAGGAGCGGGATTCCAGTGCGGGTGGCGCGGCGGCTGCAGCAAGGGCGGCGCCGGGTGGTGGTAGGGTGGTCACCTCAAGGGCCGCAATTCGATGATTTTCAAGTTCGATCATACTACGAGCGGTCTCAAAATTCGGTAAAATTTGATTAATATATGCAGCTACTGTATTGTACTCCTTTGGGAGACCGCACACCAATTGGAGTACCAAGCGCTGCTCGGTGACGGGAGCGCCTACGTCGTTCAGTTGACCCGATATTTCACGGAGTCGTTGATAATAGACGTCAAAGGAGGACATAGCCTCAAGTTTTAAATTAACAAATTCACTCTCGAGACTCGCGGCTCGAGCGCCCTTATTATTAAGGAAAATATTTTTGACACGATCCCACGCTTGTTGAGCAATGGGACCAGACTCGGTGATTAAGACACGTTGCAACAAGTCTTTCGATAATGTACCGTAAATCCATTGGAGTATTTGAGAATCTATTTCATACCAAGATGTGTACTCCGGGTCTTTCTTGTCGGGAGTCGGGGTTCCATCGATGTGATGTAGAACCTTGTATCCACGGGCATGGAGGGTGAATAAATTCACCCAAGTGGAGTAGGAGATCTTGGTACCATCAAGAATTCGTACTTTGTTGGATGTTGGTAACGGAATATATAGACGGAGTGCAGCATGGGACAGGACCGGGTTGGGCTCGACGTGTCCCCGTCGGATTGGGCGCCATCAGGTTTTGCCATGGCAGGAGACGAGCGGTTGACGGAGCGGCTGCCAAAGGGCAGTAGGTCAGCGCGCGACAGGGATCGAAATCGGGACGGAAATTTTGATCGTGAGGATCGAGTTTTAGCTCTGATACCATGATAATCGCTAAATTTCCATGATTACAAAATACTTACAAGCAAAGTAAATATAGGCTAAGACTAGAAGCTAGATACAAAGCATACGTAGAAGCCCATGTACATAAATGAAGCTAGGCATACAAAAGGATGAGCAGGAATGAAGAGACACTTCTAATGAATACAATATTTACTAAGAGAGAGGTCAAACACAACTCAGAATGAGTGCTGAAGTGCCAAAATATAATAATAACACAAACAAAAGAACCATTACATGTAACTAGTTTTTGTTCCCGTGCAGTGCACGGGGTCCTCTAGGACTACTTTAATGAAAATTATTTTGAAAGAGTATAATGGATTTAATAAAATAAGGGAAGTACTCACAAAATTTTTCTATTCTTTATCCTTTTTTTTAAAATAATCCTCACATACAATTGTGAAATGAGAAGTAAACCAAAAAATGGTGGGAGTAATAATTTGAATGAGTTAGTAATTTATTTTCTATTTGAACCTATTTTGAAGAATTAATATATCGAACAGTTAATTAGTTTGGAGTTACTAAGAGATAGAGGCACATAATAGAAAAACCATAGACAACAAATTTTTTTTTTCAGGGTGTAAATAATACTCATAATAACAATGAAGATTATATACAAAGGAATCGTATTTTATATGATTCGTAATACCCTTGAAATGGTAATTTAGAGAGTCGTCAAACAGGATTATGGAATTTAAAGGGCATATGAGCCGTTAACTCCGTGAGGAGTAGAAAGGTCAACTGATATGAAATTATGAAAAATTAGCTTGGTAAATACTTGTGTTCAAGCCTGCCACGTGGCATTTTTTAGAAATCACAAAGAAAAAAAAACTTGTCTTGAATTGCCTTATAATAATATATAAGAGTTACTAAGAGATAGAGGCACGTAATAGAAAAATCATAGACAACAAAAATTATTATTTTCTTCCGAGTGTAAATAATACTCATAACAATGAAGAAAACATACAAAGTGATCGTATTTTATATGTTCCGTAATACTTTTGAAATGATAAATTCGAGAGTCATCAAACAGAGCATATAATCTGTTAAAGGGCCATATAATCAAATATGTTGTGGGTAGCTCACATGTCGACTTTCGTGAGTCAGAATGCAATCTAGGTCAGTCCGTGTGAGGTTGTGATGCTTACGACGAACTAAATGATACCGTAACGATGTCGGATTATCCCGAAAGGACTTTTATTTTGACCAGAGTCGAAAATGGGTGCTAGTTGGCTTTTCGGAATTTTGATATTGCTTTTGAGCCTATTTTAACCTATTTAGGTTGTCCTGACCTGACCCGAGGTCTAATGTTTTTGTTTTGTTTTGCAGCTGGAGATGGTACGGGACGTCCTGAGGGAGTCCTTACAGTTGGTACTAGTGGTGAGGCCACCGGGTCGAGTTCGCTGACTCCACGGGTGGCTCGCAAGAGGCGATGTAGCGCTCCTTCGCCTTGCCTTGAGCCTCGGGACGTAGACGAGGCTGGTTTTGATAGGGTCACGAGGCGTACCTTGCCCGTGACAGTTGCTAGGAGGAAACATGTCCCTAGACCTATTGACAAGGACAAGGGGGCAGCTTAGGAGGATCCCGTTTGGATTCGGGATTGGGATAGTAGGCAATTATTGCTCCGTCCGGGTTTACACGTGTCTAGCCGTACTGTAAACAACAAGGTGAGCACTTCGATTTTTGGCTCATGTTTTGACTTTGATTTGTGCTTGCTTTGTTTGTTTATACTTGTATTGCCGCGGTTTACAGCCCCCAGGTCTGATTAGGACTTTCTCAGACTTCAGGACGTGCCTAGAGATCTACGCTTAGAAGCTTAGCCCCGAGGCTAAGAAGGTAATTACGGGGACAGCTCTGGGCCCCTAGGTCGGACATTGGATCTGATTGATCGGTTGTAAGACCAAGTGCAACCTAATGGTGGTTAAAGCGATGATTGACATGACTTTAGAGGATATCGAGGTCATCATAGGGCTATCTTGGGGTCCCGAGTTGATTGGGTAAGCTTTGGAGGGCCCTAGGCTAGATAGTGCAGAGGTTAAGAGCTAGAACGGGGACTGTTAGGAGCCCTCGGCTTACAGCACGCCCCATGCTTTGGTTTTTTTTTGGTAAATTGTAAGCTTTCATTTAAATCACCAAATTACAATATTGTTTCCAACATACATTTCCGACAACTACCACTCAATCTAGCTCCATCTAGTTATCCATAATATATCTCTATTTGGAATACATCCTTTTAGGTTAGTTCAAAAACGCTGAATCAATTGCTGCACAATACTATTTGTAATAGTTTGAGGATGCAGTACATAACCATTCAATCGAGCCGCATTCCGCTGCATCCATATGGCATAGTACCCGGCATTTAGCCCCATGCTTTGGTTAGTTTGTACATCACCGACCACTTCGAGAGGGTGGCGGTTTTAAAGGGTCGAGTGCCCAACATGGCGGCGCATAACACCCGTCTGTGGTTGTGTGGTATTTGATAATAAATACTACTTCTATGAATTTTAGTATTTGAAAAAATAATCCTAACACACATAATACTCAAATAATTTCCCTTATATATACCATCAATTATCAACTCAGAAGACAATAAAAATTGAATGGACACCGCATGGAACGCGTATTCATTCGGTTTGGTAATTTTTTAATATTAATATATTTATTTATTCACCCTTTAAAAAACATTAGAAACTCTAAAAATATAAAATTAAAATTTTGAATTTCTTAAATAATTATTAATAAAATTAAATTATTATTCAAATTTGAGTAGATATATTATATTATAATAAAATTATCCTAATATAATTATATTTACATTTTTTGATAAAATAAGTTGTGAGAAATTAAAATTTTATGAAAAAACCATTACATTTTGTTTAACAAAAAATTATGGGTTTTTCTACGTTGTACCCTTCTATTTTTTCGTTTTCTACCACATACCCCTTCTGTTTTCTAAACCCTCACTTATACCCTTGTAGTTGATTAATTTCATTAAACGTGACCTAATTACAATTATTCTACTCAAAAACCCTAATTAATTTCCATCTCCGTCTCCTATGTTTTCTCTAATTCTTATTTTGCATGCATAATTTCTGATTTTTTTTCTTCATTTTATCATAATTCTTTCACTCTTTATTTTAAGTGCAACATTAATGCTTTCTTTGTTAATGCGATTAAATTAATTTTGTTAGATATCAGTAAAATATCATTATTTTAAGCTAAAGAATAAGTTGGGTGAAAGTGGAGGAAAATCAATTATGTAAAAAAAGAATAAGAAGTTGATGTATAAAATGAGAAAAATGGAGAAAATTAATGAAATGGAGAAAAAGTTGGGGAAAATGGAGGGAATACAAGCCAAGGTCGTCAAAACTGGTTATGTCATAGCCTAGAATCACTGTCATGCCATCTAATTAACGGTGCATTAGACAAATAATTGAGATTAGGTCACGTTTTATGAAGTTAATCAACTACAAGGGTATTAGTGAGGATTTTGAAAATAGGAGGGGTACATCGTAGAAAACGGAAAAACAGGAGGGTACAACGTAGAAAAACCCAAAAATTATTGTTCCTAAGAGTTTTCACACGGAGAATGTATTAGATAAAAGTAAAAAATAAATAATCCCTCCGTTAATATCCAAAGGGTAGGTATTCCTTTTTGAGTCGTTCAAATCCAGTTGACCTATTTCCTTTTTAGTCCATTTTTTGGTTCAAATTATATGTAACTTACTAACTTATTTACATCATATGCCATTGTAATATTACACTTTATATAATTAAATACTCCCTCCGTTCCAATCAATTCCATACGTTTGCTTTTTCACACTTGTCGATGCATGTTTTTTTTTGTGTATATCATTAGTTACATATTTCAAAAAATTATAAAAATTTAATTTTCATGATGCACTCGATTATACAATTTAAACAAGATCTCACATGACTATATTTTATCGTATATATTAAAAGTTATATTGATTATTCTTATCACCTATGAATAGTGCATAATTACCATATGTATGGAATTGATTGGAACGGAGGAAGTATTAATTTATCCCAAATTATTGTACCTTTAATAGTATTTTAAGTTTTCTTATTCCTTGTGCAAAAGTGAACGTACCCTTTGGATATACACGGAGGGAGTTGTTTTTTTGCACTTTTTTACCTTTTATAATATCAATAAAAATAAGCTTTAAGAGAGAAGAGAGAGAGAGAGGATCAAATAAGTTCACCATATGTAATTAAATCTATATTAAACTTACAAATGACATACGATAAAGTCAACTCTTTTATCACTTCAAGTGATAAAGTGCAACTTTATCATTCATCTCGTGTAACTTTATGCACTTTTTGTGTAACTTTAACACTGGAACTTATGAACTTATAAGAAGTCATGTCCTTATGTGAATATTGTGGACATGACATAGGTCCACCCCGACGCGGCCACGCGCGGGTTTGGGGAGGCGAATGAATCTCCATATGAGAATGGATCGAATTGAAATTTAAATCGAAGTTGGAGTCGCCACCGAACTTTGTGGGAGTTCGGGCCCGTTCGAACCCACTCTATGTCGTAGTGGGCCGTGTACAAAATACGGTCCATTCCGATTTCAGAGTTTATTGGGTTCGTCCCTTTGCATTTGATACCGATACCGACATTATCGGATACCGTGTATTGAATGACTCTCGTTGCCAATGGTTTCGGACATTCGGAAACCGAGGTTCTGAGTAAGGGGTGAGGGTACGTGTTGGGAAGTTCACAAACAACACCCAACCCCACCCGCACGTTAGCGGCCTCTACTAGGATATCGTTTGATTTTAAAATACGCGCTTTAGTAATACGATGAATGATATGCAAACATTGTTTTCCCTAAACATGCGAAAAATTGAATGGGTTGTTAAGTCGATTTAATGCAATTAAAAATTAACGTCAAAGTTGTATTTTAGCATGTGAGGTTCGTTTTAGTATAATAAAACAAATGACGAAAAGAAATTGCTAAAAAGATGAACAAACGTGTTAGTAACGATTGAATAAAAGATATAAAGATGATGATATGCATGATTTTGAATATTTTATGGCACGTGATGGATTAAACACGTGTTGACTGAGGTCAAGGAAAAAAAATAAAATATGTCGAGAAAACCCGCTGTTCGATGTTCGAAAAATCAAAACGAAATTGATTTACGTCGCGTTTTCAGGAGGTCGCGCGACTCGCGCGAGAAGGCGACTCGCCCGGGATGCACGCAATTCGCATCCCGGGCTGTTTTCGAAATCGTTTATTTCGGAAAATTTATAGCTTTATTAAATCGTGTACAAATATTGCATGATTTATACTCGATTTAATTTTGCGATATTCGTTATATTCGATATTCGATTATGAAATTGATATCAAATACTCGGAATGATTTTTTAGAAAGATAAAAAAGAAAAGGTTTTGAAAATCGTTTTGTAAAATTAAACTAAAAAAACGATGTTTGATTCTCTTCGCGTTAAAAATCGCTGTGTTTTGTTTTATGAAACCATGTGACGATTTTTAGCATCAATGAGATTAATTTAGTTCTTTTTTGATACGATATTCGACTAGAGAATCGATATCGTATTTTAAGAACGTTTGTTTTATAAGAAAATAGTTTGTAGTATCGATATTAGAAATAAAAAATGCGACGATGACCCATAATAAAAAAAACGGACGACCGACGACGACAAGACGAGATAAAAAAAACGAGAGAAGGGAGGAGAGAAAGGAGAGAGTCGGGATTTGTAACACCCTCAACCTACATGCTTTGTATACTCGGAACGGGGCTCGTCGGGATGTGGCTTAGGGACGGGAGCGTCGAGTTAATGTCGGTGAGTTATGGTGGTTTTGGTCGTGTGGAGTGTCGGGTAAGAGGCGGCTGGTTCTAAGGCTAAAGCGACGTGATCTCGGGTTGTAATATCGGTTGCTCGATGCTATGTGTGTGTGTATGCTATTGCTAATGAATGTGTGTCGGGAATTATGTTGTTGTGAATTGTGATTGATGTGTGTGTCTTATGTGTCGATGATGGATGTAAAAGATGTTGATGATGGATGTAGATGTAGATGTCCTTTGAATGATTGATGGGAGAGTCCTATTTATAGGAGAGGTCCTCGATTGCAGCTAGGAGAGGTATTCTTGCTTGCGTGATAAGAAATACCGATTAAGATAAGAAAAGTAAGAAGTTGTGTGGAATGAGAATTCCGTTTCTTGGCGAAGAAGGCAAGGAAACCGGCTGGTATGAGGGTGCTCGGCCGAGTATCCTTATGCTTGGTCGAGTATTTGATCCGGTATTCGGATAGAATTCCTATTTGAGATCGAATTCTATCCTTAAATGGAATTGTTTAATATTTTGTGTAGCTGATTTTTGTAGCATTTGAGCTTAAATCAGACACATGGGGTGACACGGCTGACTTGCATGTCTCGAAAATATCTTTGACCGGGTTATAACTCGGTCGCTAAAAGACAGTTTTACCCCTGGTGTCGGATTCGACCCAAATTAGTTTTATTTGACTCGAAACGACCCACTGGGGCTGAATTTGAGGTTGGTTTTGTGAGATATGTTCTCCGTAAAAAGCCCAAGCCAGATGCCAATGATTTTGAGCCCATATTCGAGTATGTTAAAGCATGTTTACGTCCGATCATCATCGGGTGTTTGTCGGAAACTGCTATAGACACCTGGCGGTCAAAATGTGGGTGTCTATATATATATATATATATATATATATATATATATATATATATATATATATATATATATATATATATATATAGGTAAGTTCAAATAAGGGCAACAAATATTTTAAGGGCATAAGGTCAAGTGTTAAAGTTACACAAAAAGTGCTTAAAGTTACACGAGATGAGTGATAAAGTTGCACTTTATCACTTGAAATGATAAAAGAGCTGAATGTTATACTTTCATATCAATTTTAAACAAATGCAACTTTATCGTATGTCATCTGTAATTTTAATATAGACTTACTGAAACATGGTGCCCTTATTTGAACCTACCCCTCTCTCTCTCTCTCTCTTTATATATATATATATATATATATATATATATATATATATATATATATATATAGTGATCTTTTAATCATATTTATCGTTTAAAGTACTAGAATAAATACGTTATGCAAATATTATTTCACATTTCCTATATAAAATTTAATATACTAATCCTTTAATTTTTTTTTTTTGCGGACAAGTTGGATCAGGTCACGACCCTATATCACCGGGTTTATGACAGTCGAGTCGTGGATCAAGATTTATAGGTGTTGACCAACGAAAAAATGGGTTGGACGAGTCAGGTACGTAAAGTCAAGTTTACTCAGGTATAAATGTATCATACTAACTCTGTCCTAAAATGATTGTCTCATTTCCTCATAATATGTGAGAACTACTTAAATGAAACCGGACATTCTTAGTGGGAGGGAGGTAACTAATGTAGGCTCTAGACATGTCAAATGGGTCGGATCAAATATGGATCACGTACCGGGTTATGATCAGAATACGGGACATAGATAGTTTCGAACGCCTAATTATTGTTGCATCTGTGCATCGCACGAGCATTAAAACTAGTGTCATAACTGTAAATGTAAGGTTTTGACTGGCAGATAACTAGAAACAATGAATAGTTCTATTGATGCTCTTGGCAATGATGTTAATACTTTATATAATTTGCGAGGAAAAAACACTTAAAAAAATTGAGCAAATTTATAAACTGATATTATTCTCAAACCAAAATTTGTGTAATAATACATTCTGAAGTTTCATTAATTCTAATGAACAACATTCAACATCTTGAAGACAATCCCGTGCCAATCCCTTTGAACAGTATTCAAGTCAGTAACGACGACATCAGGTAGTTTAACACCCTTAGACCTAGCAGCATCATTACACACACCAACAACAGCGGTAATATCACCAATGTAACCTTGTGCACCATGGAAATCCTTCTTATCAACTCGATCTCCGACATTATAAATCGGTCTTTGAATTCCCTCGATTTTGTTTAGGCAGATTGTCAATGCTGCCTTTAAATTGGGGTTTGAGGTTGACTGTTGATTTACGTGAGCATCAGTGTATAGTGCTGTGATGGCGCGCATTGAGCAGGACATTACAGCATGAAGGACAGCGATTTCACTTGAGACATCGCTTCCAACAAGTGTTTCTACACAGCCTGCGCATTCATTGTAGAAGTCTGTCGCCCTGCATAGACGATTTATTAGGTTTATGTCGCCGTTTGTGAACTTTGGATTGTGGAATGCGACTGTCCACAGGAAGATAACAAGGATTGTTTTTGAGTACATTTTGAAATGAAAACGAGATAAATAGATAGATAGATGTATGTTGTTAATTGTTAGTCCTGTAATGTCGAGTTTTTATAGGTCGAAAAATGATGTGTTTTTTATAGAAGCTCATCTGTCCATGATCTTTGATTGTGATATTGTGCTTAAATGGTTTAGGAAATGGATTTTATATAATTATAGTAAGTAGTATAATCTCCCTAACGAGTTTTGAAGTACACTGATTTTGTTCTGTATCGAATGCAATCTGACAGTATTCCTGTACTATTCCATAACTGTGAGCCTATGACTGTAAGTGTAAGTCGCCGACAAGGAAATACCTCGGAAAAACAAAGAATTATTTAACACAATTCTCCATGTAAATGCTATCAGAAAAGTAGCATTGCTTGAATCTTGTACATCAGAATCCGAGTCTCGGTAGTTCAGTGACTCCTTAAACCATTTTTCGGGCTGATTTTGTCCCGAAATTGAATGTTTCCAAATTTGCACAATAACTACTCTATACATCGTAGAAATATCTTGGCGAAATAGAAGGTACCTATGACTTCCAATAAACACATTTCAAAGACATTCGACTATCTTTCGAGTAACGTCGAATTATGGTGAAATCTTCGGTATATATTCGAATTTAAACTATTTTTGAGTTTTTTTAACAACCGAAAACCATTTTATGTTATAAGGGTCCTATATATATGGGCCATATGGCCAGCAAAATATCTCAAATTTTTCGAAAAAATAACAGAAACGGACGAATTTGAAGGTTACTATCCACGTTTTTCTTTCTGGACCCGAAATTGAATGTTTCCAAACTTGCACAATAACTACTCCATACATTGTATGTAGAAATGTCTCGATGAAACAGAAGGTACGTATGGTTTCAAATAAACACATTTCAAAGACATTCGATATGTCTTTTGAGTAACGTTGGATTAGGGCGAAATCTTCGGTATATATACTTGAATCTAAAGTATTTTAGAGTTTTTTAACAACCACCACTCATTTTATGGCATACAGGTTATGTTTATGTAACACCTCGAATTTTCGGATGTAATTATTTTATTCCATTTCGTATATTCTAATATCCGAAATTATTTATCTTATGCAATTCCTATAACTTATATTCGGATATTTCCCTTTTTTGGTTTAATTGTCCGAAAATCATATCCTTGTAATTTATTATCGGTTAACTTGGAATTTGGGCCATGGCTAACACCTCCTTGCTTCCCACGTGTGCGTTGATGAAGGAGCATTGGGATTTGGGCCTAATCAGGTTTTGTCCATGATTTTTCCTTATAAATATGTCATTAGGGTGAGAATTTCACCCCTCCTTCTCATTTACAAACCCTAATATTAGATTTTCACCCTTTACTCTCTTTCCCTCCTCTTAGCCACGATACTACCTTCTTCCTCTCCATATTTTTGTGTCTCCTAACACTCATTCAACCATAGATCTTCATCCCTTTCGAATGCTGATCGATCCTAGCGCAATCCTTCGCATTGTTTCGCTTCTTTTCGCGTTAAGTTTTTGTAGTTCTTTTAGTAGTGTTTGATTAGAGTTTTTCTTTTGGTGTTTGGCAAGTTGTTAATGTAATATTACTTGTTAGTGCAAGTTGTTAATGTGAGTGATATTACTTGCTGGGTAGGTCTCCTGAGAGACGGTCTCTCATTAACTTTACTGAGAGATTAAGTACAAATAGAAGTAACAGTGGTACCAAACCTAATAGAAGCAGGTACGATTAACATAAAAGAGTATACAAATATAAAGAGGGTACGCTTGTTATAAAAACAGGTACAAAACAAATTTGTCATTTAAGGATACGAATAGAACATAGAGTGGTACAGAAGAGTGGTCTCTCAATAAGTTATTGAGAGACCGTCTCTCTCAAGATTTTGTGTTACTTGTTAATATGATATGGTTGACTAACATATTATAATTTCTGCGTCATAATATTATACATTTGCACGTCCTAAAGTAATGAGTAGCTTACAATTTCTCCATAATTTGTGTGTATTATAATTACTACGATCATTTTAATATACGTAACTTAGTATTATAAGGTGTGTCTATATAACATAACTACATAAGCATTGACGTTCGTTTATAATGAAATAATTAACATTCACAGTCGTTACATATTTGTCACTATTACCATATAAATGGCAAGATTTAGTGAGGTTGATTACCATAATCATTACTTTATTAATAGTAACCCTCAGTATTAATGAATACGACGTCATGCTTTTTACTTTTTTTTACCCCAAAATTGAACGTAAAACAGTCAAGAGGTTATATCTACATACATATATTTTGCTACATACATATATTTTGTTGCTATAAATATTTTATGTCTATAGAAATATATATTATCAGTGATTGATTATTATTTAGGGCTTGTTTGGGATGGAGGTAATACATTAAGGGGTAATCGAGGTTGAAATGTGAAGAAAATGGAGGTGAGCGGTGGTTAGTTGTGGTGATTTATGGTGTAAAAGGAGGTGAAGGAGGAACAATTACCCCCATATGGAGGTAATACATTACTCCCCTCTCCCCCTAAGTAATGCATTACCCCCATATGGAGGTAATTATTACTCCCCATCTTCCCTTTACACTATAAAACACTATCACTATCCACCACCTTCTCCCATTTTCTTTACATTTCAACCTCTATTACCCTTTAATGTATTACTCTCATCCCAAGTAAGCCCTTAGAGAGTGTTTGGAAACATGAAATTATTTTCATTTTCATGAATCTAATTCTAGATATTGAATTATTGACCTTCAATTCCATTTCCAATTCCAAAATATTGTTTGGGTATTCATAAAATTGGAATTGGAATTGGAATTGGGCGGGGCGGAGCCGGTTCGAGGTCACAAATAATTAATTTTTGAATTTTTTTCCATGACGAAAATGTATATTTCAATTAGGGACAAAAATTAATAAAAAAAATATATATTCCGACTAGATTTACGCGAAAAAAAAATGAATAGTGATGGAATTGAAATGACTACCATGGAGTAGTCATTTGAGAAAGTCAAATTTAAACAAAGTTGGAATTGGTATGGAATTCATCTCAAATCCAATTCCAAATTCTCGGTTTTCCCAAACACTTGAATCATCTCAAATCCGGAATTCAATTCCAATTCCTAGTTCCCAACCAAGCCGTTAGGGATATATATGTCATACGTAAAAGTTCTTTTTTTTTATAGAAATGATTGACATCATATATACATACATTTTATAATATATTTGCCGATCATATTTTATTTGCCATACGTACTATATTTGCTACATACATATATTTTGTTGCCATAAATATTTTATATCTATAGAAATACTCCCTCCAATTCTTTGGATTCCTATCATAAGTTGATTATATGTGAGTAGTATTTTAATCAAATAGTAGGAATCCAAAGAATGGGAGGAAGTATGTATTATTAGTAATTGATTATTATTTGGGAACATATGCCATAGTAAAATTACATTTTTGGTAGTAAAAGTTTTACATGTTTAATATAATTTCATACATAGATTGTGAATTTCAGTTGGGCGGGAAAAATTGGTGACTTGGTTGTTGTATTATAGTTTAGTATAGAAGATAATAACTTATGCTAAATCAAGTTAAAGAGGGGGTGTTATTTATAAACCACTCATATAATCTTACTAAATTGTAAGAATTTTGGTCATAGAACATTAGGAATAAGTGAATAACAAATTGTTATTCCTCATGTCAAGGAGGAGATGCTATAAAAATAATACTAGCATACGCTATAAAAATAAACAGCTCATGTTGGAAAATTATCTTCACATCTAACTCCAGTATATAAGAATCATTTGTATGGATCACATTCCTCAAAGCCTGAAATGACAAGTATACCTTAATAATCACAGTAGCTAGAAATATTCTGTATTATAGAAGAGCGAAAAAAAAAACTTACTTCAAAAACCTAAAACATCTTTTGTACTATTTTTCTTGTGCATTATTTAGCTCTGTTAAAACCTATAGCATAAGAATTAAGAATGAGGGTGGATTAGTGAGACAATTGAAAATATGTAACTAATTCAAAGATACCTTCATGAATTAATTTATAATAGAAATTAAGGAATATGAGAGAAGTAGTTGATAAATATACTCATTCTTTCTTTTTTTTTTTGCCGAAGAAATATACTCATTCTTGAATCCTTGAAATGGTGTACACTTGTGAACGGACTTAAACAGCCTACAAGAGAATTAGATGTACCATAAAGAAACTAATGGGACGGAGAATAATTACGACAAACCATTTTATAAAATATGAACATGGTAAAAGATTAAAGATAAAAATATTGAGTTTTGTAGAATTTAAAAATAAATAAATTAGGTATGAAGGAGATCATACGCATGAGGACTGAGGAAGTGGCAACAAGACCCATTCAAGAGTAAGAAGAGATAAGAAGTTTAAGTGAACACTTTCATATTATCATACTGTTACCTATTTATATAAAAAGGTTGTTAGAATAAATCTATTAGGAGAGGAATCACTCTTTAACCAACATTTGTAATCAACATACAGGTAGTTGATCGGATGCTTGATCATCATTATCATTGGGACACTTCCCATATTTCTCCTTGTTTTATTGTTGAGTTAATGTTCAACTTATAGAATTGAATTAGTACATACTCATTATTAACAATGCGGTTTCATTCATATTACGTAAAAACTTGAACCCACTGAGCATCTTCTTAGTTGCGTTGTGAGCTAATCGCCTAAGTTTTCGCAAGTCCATGATATCTTCTGAAACATTCATAATCGTGTAGTGACGACATTCTTCTCCGAATAGTTGAAGATCAGAATAAGCTGCAGAAAATCAAGGGTAACACTAACATGAGTATACCACTATACATACCCTTGTGGCCTTGTCTATAAGCCCAACATAATGCTTTTTATTTTAAGGGCAAAAACTTAAGCTTGTGATTAGTTTGAGGCTATATATAAAAGCTGCATTATCCCTCTCCGCCCCTAACCTCTCAAAGCCATCAGCATGTTATAAGATTTATGTCAAGCGCGATCACGGAATAAAGAAATCCGCTCGACACAAGACGTAAGTGAAATCATCTCAATTACACAATCCAATGAGTCAATTAACTTATACTGAGTATATATCAAATGAATATCCTCATTGATATTATCACTCAACAACAAAAGGATTAATATTGACATAAATCGTTATTACACAAATCAGTAAAAAAAACACCTAGGCATAACAATAGATTTACAAAGAGTTCAGAAGTAGTTACTTCTAGGAACATGCATGCATAACCCAGAATTAATCACAAAAAAAGTAAAGAGAAATATACATACATACATACATACATACATGCATGAACCAAAGGCGCGAGACAGGGAAGAAATGACGGATTGAATTAAAGGCGTGAGGCGGTGGCGGCGAATAAATTGGAAGTCATATCTAAAATAGATCCAATCTGACAACTATATATTCATCCAAGATATTGAATTAACAAAGGATTTCACATTATTTGTTGTAACATTTGTAGTTTTGTACTAGGATAATGAATCAACGAATGACGAACCAACTAAGGAATGGATCGGAGGAGATAGGGATGAGAAGAAGCGTGGAGGAGGTAGCGGGGGAATTGGCCGGGGAGTTGAAGATAGAGAGTGAATCAGGGTTGAAGTTAGCAAATTAAAGGAATGACGGAGGTAGTGAGGGTTGGGGCTTTTTTGTTCGTCAACAAACAATCCGGTTCATGTGGCGTACTCATCTATATATATACTATTAAAAGGCAAGCATTTTGGAGTTAATTAATAAAACATCCATCATAGTATGCCAAGTGGCAGCTCTCTTTACCCATTATCCCGCCAAGTGGCAGCTCTCTTTACTCCTTATCCCTCCATTTAAATATTTTATAACTAATTCATATGAAAAGTCTTTAAAGATCACAAAAAATAGCATTATTATATGTTCTTTTTATATTTCTTCATTTCATTAACACCTCATAATATGCCCTATATAAACAACATTTTATTTTATTTTTTGGGTAAAATGTGAATTATATTACTATGTCAAAATGTACATACTACAGTACTTGAGATTAATGATACAGTACTTAAATTTGGTTTTTTTAACTATATATGGATATATATGAGCTAAATAATTTAGTTCGAGTTTGTGAAAGTGATTTTATTTTATAGTTAATGATTATAGTTATGGTACAAAAAGGAGAAATTGAAACATTTAAATTTACTCAACAAATAAGTAGGCTAATATTAACAAATTACTCAGCATTGTTCTCTAAGAAAAAAGAGTTTTGATATTTCTTATTTAAATGTTATTCATCACTGTACTATGAAAGATTAACCGTTGTTGACTTCGAAATATCTCCGTTTTCTTATCTATAAATATAATTAAAAGATGGAGTAATATGTTTCTATTAAAAACATTGTTTAACTTATTCTAATTATAAAATACCAAAATTTAGTATGTTGCTTTTCAAAATGAGGACATTAATTAGACTAATGACATTCATACTCTTCCCTCCTAATTAGTTTCTATTATATTTTTTAACTTAATAATAAAGACGATAATGATAATTAAACACGTAACTAAAAAATCAATTGATAACCAACGGTGGTAATTATTGATAATTACAAAAGTAAGACGCATAATTAACATTTTACAATTAAACGATCATGACGTAAACGATAATTAAACAATTAATTAACACTAAATTTAATCATTTGCATAAGTCTAAAAAATATTTAGATAAATGATACGAGTATTAAACAAGTAATTAACGGTTTAAAGATCTAATATACGGTTTTGTTTAAATAAAACCCCGAAATTGTCTCAGACATCTTCGAGACTAGAACACTTCGAAGTCATATGGATGAGAACACTTCGACGCTAGAATAAAAGGGATATAATTCATATAAATCCTTCTCAACGTAAAACAAACATGCCCCGTGCATTTGCACGGGTGAAAAAACTAGTTATGTTTCAAAAAGAGATTGTTCATGCTATCACCCATTCTCTTTCTTTAAAGAGGATGGTTGATAAGTCGATATTTATGCGTATTTTTTCCCCTTTAATATTATATTTTTTATGTCGTCTTTCGTAATATTTGAGTTAAAATGATTATTTTATGTAAGTTGGGTTTATTATTTAACTTTTGATATTTTTGTGCTAAATTGAGTTTTTAATATATATTTTAATTAATTAGTAATAACCCACATGGATTAAGATTGTGAGACTACTAAAATCGTATGTATTTTTGCAGGTCTGTCTTAAGACGACAATATCTCACTCATACGATGTCGGAATAATGCGAATCAAAATGCATTGGAAAACTAAGTTCAAGATGAACAACTTTGTTGAAGAGATCAAAATCAAATTTCATCATCTAATGGGTCGAAATCAAGCTTGAAACCATCAACTCATTATGAAAAAATAAGGAAAGAAAATCCGATGTAAAAAGGAAAGAAGAAGATGTGGAATTGTAAGAGCATGATCAATTAATTAAGGAAAGAATAAATTTATTAAGATCAAATCAACACTATAAAAGGATGCATTAGGGCTTTAATGTAAGGGGGAAAAGAGAGGAGAACAAGGAGCCACAAATCACATACATAGGAGTAGGGCAGAAGGCCTTGGCCTTCACGACCAAGGTTAGTTCGGATGCAGTCGGATTTTAATGCGGGACGCGATCAATTCAACTCCTAATTTTTCTTAACGGTTGTATCTATCTATCTATCTTATTTAGTTTATTTATTGTTTAATTAGTTATTTAGTTTAATCTTTCAGTTATTCGAACATGTAATGTACCGATTATTGTCAATGAGTTATGAGATTACGTTATTGTTTTAATGTTTAATTAGTACTTTGATATTCATATGAAATTCACGATTTGATTGTTGTTTTCATGTTTATTAATTTAGCATGATCATATAGATTATTTACATGAATCGATTGTTATATTAATAGTGCTTTAAATTAGGTTGCAGCTTACTGGTCTAATTTAATCACTAAAATTTTGTATGATAATTGAGTTATATTTAATTGCAGCTTTCTGGTTCTATATAATTCAATTGATTGGTGTTCTTAACGCGATTAAATTTATCGACTTGATTCGTGCTTACATGGTTGAGTCAATCTAATTTAGTTAGGATTAAACTTGCGTGGTTAACGGAGTTTAACGAGTAAGAAAGATAAAACTGTTAATTTACTTGCTTACAAGGAATTAAATAGTTGCCGATCTATTTGAGTCTAATTAATTGAATCGATGATTAACCCGACTATATCATATATTGCATGTCTCGAATATTTGTTATGATTATTATTATTTTTATTTATTGTTATGTTTTATTTTATTTTATTTTTATTATTATTTTTTAAACCAACGAAAAAAATCTCATTTTCTATATATCTATACTATTAAATAATAAACCGTCTTAGATGATAACGTCAGTCTCTGTGGGATCGACCTCTACTTACCCTATCTACCGTAGAGTTAGTAGTGTTTATAAATTTAATTTTGAGTGCGGAAACGACACGCATCAAAGTTAATTCTTTTGGAATTTTTTTTTTTTGGAAAATTTTAAAAAAATGGTGCTTATTGTTTAAAACCCTTTGTTTTTATTCGACTAACTAGAATAGGTAAGTCGACGACAAATTCTAATTTAACTTTTCTTTCATAAAAATTTATTACTAACTTTAATTTTTACTAACTTAAAAATTCGGTTTAAAGTTGTGTATGCATTTATTTTTCCTCCCGATTAGACTTGGATTAATTAATTTAGTAATAGACGGTATTTTAAGTCTCTTTTAAATTTAAGTTACAAATAAATTATAAAGAATACCACTTGTTTAGCTACCTTAATTTTTTTTTTGTTGACTCTGGAGGTACGAGCGGTAAGCCGGTCTTGTTTTAATTAATTTACTTTCGTAGGTGACTCCTAATTAGGGGTATAAGGAAGATTAGATACCTCAAAAGCGAGTGAATCGGTCTTGTGACTCGAGTTAGTAAATCCGAGGGGAACCTAGTCCTAACGGGATTGGGAGAATGCCTAATGCCTTGTTCGAAAGGGCGGGAGTCATTGGTTGAAAGCTCGCTACATGGGTCACTCGATCTTGGAAAAAAAAAATGAATGAACGAAAAAAAAATCATACGAAGAAAAAGAAAAAAAAAAAAAATAAGAGCGAAAAAAGAGAGACGAGGTGTCTAGTTCGCCTTATGTGCTCGGGAGGACGATCCTCGTACTGAACTGGTAATAGGAATGTACCGAAAGTAAATCCCTTCCCCTAAGACCTTAAACTGCTGAAACCCGTCTTCTTGAGTCAATTTTTACCCAATTTTTTTGAAGTTAGTTAAATAAGTGGGAAGGATAATGAGTTTATTTCTAGTTTAGATTTAGAAGCGATTTAAAATATTATATGTTGTTAAATTAATTAATTGAATAGTTTATAGTGGAGGAGAAATTTATGTATATATTACTTGTTAATCTAACTCGTAATTTGTTTCGTTAACTTTACTAACTTGCTAACTTATAAAATATTTTCAATTTGTCGTCGGTTGTACCTACTTTGGTTGGTTTGAAATCAAGGAGGGTTAATGTTTTGGTTCTTCGTTTTAACTCGTGAGTTCTCATTGTCGAGGACGACAATGGACTAAGTGTGGGGGAATTTGATAAGTCGATATTTATGCGTATTTTTACCCCTTTAATATTATATTTTTTATGTCGTCTTTCGTAATATTTGAGTTAAAATGATTATTTTATGTAAGTTGGGTTTATTATTTAACTTTTGATATTTTTGTGCTAAATTGAGTTTTTAATATATATTTTAATTAATTAGTAATAACCCACATGGATTAAGATTGTGAGACTACTAAAATCGTATGTATTTTTGCAGGTCTGTCTTAAGACGACAATATCTCACTCATACGATGTCGGAATAATGCGAATCAAAATGCATTGGAAAGCTAAGTTCAAGATGAACAACTTTGCTGAAGAGATCAAAATCAAATTTCATCATCTAATGGGTCGAAATCAAGCTTGAAACCATCAGCCCATTATGGAAAAATAAAGAAAGAAAATCCGATGTAAAAAGGAAAGAAGAAGATGTGGAATTGTAAGAGCATGATCAATTAATTAAGGAAAGAATAAATTTATTAAGATCAAATTAACACTATAAAAGGATGCATTAGGGCTTTAATGTAAGGGGGAAAAGAGAGGAGAACAAGGAGCCACAAATCACATACATAGGAGTAGGGCAGAAGGCCTTGGCCTTCACGGCCAAGGTTAGTTCGGATGCAGTCGGATTTTAATGCGGGACGCGATCAATTCAACTCCTAATTTATCTTAACGATTGTATCTATCTATCTATCTTATTTAGTTTATTTATTGTTTAATTAGTTATTTAGTTTAATCTTTCAGTTATTCGAACATGTAATGTACTGATTATTGTCAATGAGTTATGAGATTACGTTATTGTTTTAATGTTTAATTAGTACTTTGATATTCATATGAAATTCACGATTTGATTGTTGTTTTCATGTTTATTAATTTGGCATGATCACCTAGATTATTTACATGAATCGATTGTTATATTAATAGTGCTTTAAATTAGGTTGCAGCTTACTGGTCTAATTTAATCACTAGAATTTTGTATGATAATTGAGTTATATTTAATTGCAGCTTTCTGGTTCTATATAATTCAATTGATTGGTGTTCTTAACGCGATTAAATTTATTGACTTGATTCGTGCTTACATGGTTGAGTCAATCTAATTTAGTTAGGATTAAACTTGTGTGGTTAACAGAGTTTAACGAGTAAGAAAGATAAAACTGTTAATTTACTTGCTTACAAGGAATTAAATAGTTACCGATCTATTTGAGTCTAATTAATTGAATCGATGATTAACCCGACTATATCATATATTGCATGTCTCGAATATTGTTATGATTATTATTATTTTTATTTATTGTTATGTTTTATCTTATTTTATTATTATTATTATTATTTTTTAAACCAACGAAAAAAACCCTCTTTTCTATATATCTATACTATTAAATAATAAACCGTCTTAGATGATAACGTCAGTCTCTGTGGGATCGACCTCTACTTACCCTATCTACCGCAGAGTTAGTAGTGTTTATAAATTTAATTTTGAGTGCGGAAACGACACGCATCAATGGTTATTTTGACTAACCGCTCTAATTGTTTACTAAAAGAGGACAGGTTTTATTCAGGGCCGTGATTTATGAGGAACCACCAAGGTCGCCAGACTTAGATTGACGAAAGAGAAGACGATTCTGTCTTCCAGCGTTCTCTATGCAGCGTCCTCTTAACCTCAATTTGTAGTAATACATCAAGTACCAAACAACTAACTGAAAGTCTCCATATTTCCATGAGTAACAAGAAATACAAACTCGGTTTATAAACCCGAGGATAGGAAGCCAGATACAACGTAACTACGGTGCTACTAATTACATAACACTAATGAAGGAAAGTGAAGAGACATTTACAATCAATATACATAAATACACCTATTTACTAAGACACCCCCGTAGTCAGAACGGTAGGAGAGCGGAGGTTCAGACTGGATCGAAAGTGGGTGAACAGGTACCTGGGCAGGCCTTTGGTAAAGATATCTGCATATTGGTAGTCAGCGGGAATGTGCAACACACGGACTAACCCGAGACGAACCTTCTCACGGACGAAGTGTATGTCAATTTCAATGTGTTTGGTTCGTTGATGTTGGACGGGATTGCCAGAAAGATAGACAGTAGACAGATTATCACAGTACACAATGGTGGCGTGCCGGATTGAGACATGCATGGAGCTCGAGGAGGAGATTGCGTAGCCAGCTTGTTTCGGCAACGACATTGGCAACACCCCGGTATTCTGCCTCAGAAATGGAGCGGGAAACGGTAGGTTGCCGTTTGGAGGACCAGGAAACCAAGTTATCCCCAAGAAAAACGCAATATCCGGAAGTAGAACGTCGCAGGTCCGGGCAACCAGCCCAGTCGGCGTCGAAATAGGCAGTCAGTTTAATATTGTTGGACCGGACGAGGGTGAGCCCATAAGAGAGAGTACCTTTCACATACCGAAGGATACGTTTAAGGAATTAAAAATGGGGCTCGCGAGGGGCATGCATGAATAGGCAGATCTGTTGGACCGCATAGGATATATCGGGGCGAGTAATGGTCAAATATTGTAGGGCTCCAGCAAGGCTTCGATAGAGGGTCGAATCAGTGAGCAGGGGACCGGCAGTTGCACTAAGTTTGGCGCCGACCTCAACAGGAGTGGCAACGGAGTTGCAGTTAGACATATCGGCTCGGGCCAGGATATCCCGAGCATAAGACTCCTGTGAGAGAAAAAGGCTGTCACGACGTCGGGTGACACTTATACCGAGGAAATGATGAAGATTACCAAGATCGGTCATTGCAAATTCCTGCGAGAGAGTAGCGATAATACGTCGTAGCAAGCTCGTACTAGACGTGGTTAGCACAATGTCGTCAACATATAATAATAAGTAAGCAATATCGTGACCATGACGGAAAATAAACAATGATTGATCACAAACACTACTCTGAAAACCACGGGAGAGAATAAAATTAGCGAAACGTTGGTACCATGCCCGAGGGGCCTGTTTGAGGCCATACAAAGACTTACGGAGACGACACATATGACCGGGAACAGAGGGATCAACGAATCCCGGTGGTTGGTGCATAAACACGGTTTCAGAAAGGTCTCCATGTAAGAACGCATTTTTGACGTCCATCTGATGTATGGGCCAAGCCCGAGTAACAGCGAGACTTAGAACAGTCCGAATGGTGGTTGGTTTAACAATCGGGCTATAAGTCTCATCACAATTAATACCGACCTGTTGACTTTTCCCATTAACTACGAGACGGGCCTTGTACCGAGCAAGGGAACCATCCGAGTTGAATTTGTGACGATAGAGCCACATACACCGAATGACGGGTGAATCTGAGGGTCGAGGAACCAAGTCCCATGTTCCATTTTTAATTAAAGCACGATACTCCTCATGCATGGCAGTATTCCAATTCGGGTCACGGAGGGCGAGGTGGGGGTATTTGGGAATGAGGGAGAGGGGTAAGGAGGCGGAAGCAGTAAGGACACGAGGTTTGAAAATACCGTGCATAGCCCTAGTGGTCATCCGGTGAGATCGGGAGGGTGGTGGTGGCGGCGGCGGCGGCGGCGAGTGGTTGGTTGGAGATGATATGGAAGGGGATGGGGAGGTTTGGGCCTGGATGGAGGGTGGGGAGTTTAGTGGAGTAATGAGCTGGGGGGAGGGAGATTGGGACGGGGAGGAATGGGCTGGTGAGGAGTAGGGGGTAAGGGTGGATGTAGTGTGGACTGGAGTAAGGGGGGTTTGGGCCGTGGGGGAGTGTTGGGCCAAGGGTCCTTGTGTTGGGCAGGAGGGTAGAATAATGGGAGGAGGGTGGGGTTGAGAGAGTCGGATCCGTCGAGAAAGGAATACGTGCTAGCCGGTTGTGGGTCAGATTGGGCAAACGGGAAAATCTATTCATCAAAGGTCACGTGACGAGAGTGATAAATTTTTACGGTTTTGGGATCGAGACACTTATAGCCACGGAATTCATGGGGGTAGCCAAGAAAGACACAACGAATGGATCGGGGTGTGAGTTTGTGAGGACGGGTGGATGAGAGATTCGGGTAGCAAGCACAACCGAACACACGGAGGTGGTTATAGGAAGGAGTTTTAAGAAAAAGTATAGAAGTGGGAGAGCGAGATTGGAGGAGACGGGAGGGAAGGATATTGTGAAGGTGAGTGGCGGTTTGAAGGGCATCGGTCCAATAAATAATAGGGACGGAGGCATGAAAGAGTAAGGTGGGAGTGATTTCATTTAAACGACGAATCATACGCTCGACCTTACCATTTTGAGATGATGTTTGGGGGCACGAGAATCGAAAAATGAGGCCGTTAGCATCTCCAAAATTTCGAAATGAATTATTATCAAATTCACGACCAAGGTCACATTGAAAAGATTTTATTTCACGGTTAAATTGGGTTTTGACATATGTTCGGAATTTAAGAAATTGAGAATATGTTTCCGACTTAAATCGTAGTGGGTAGACCCAAACAAATTGTGAAAAATTATCGATGAGCACGAGGTAGTATTTATAACCGGTTTTACTTGTGACAGGAGATGTCCAAAGATCACTGTGTATGATATCAAACAGGGCCACGGTTTGGGAGAACGACTCGGAAAAGGGTAAATGCTTGTGTTTGCTAATTTGGCATGAATGACAAAGTTTCGAGCTATGCTCAGTTTTATTACATGGAAGTGAAAATTTAGTTCGCAAAATATCCAAAATGTTTGACCCGGGATGACCAAGATGAAAATGCCAAGTGTCGGAGGGGAGGGTGACAAGGTTCTGATTGGACAGGGCGGACTCGGTGGGTGAGATTGGGTAGAGTTCACCGTCACTATTGCTTCTCAAAATCGATTTCCCAGTCACTAAATCCTTTATAGTAAAACCAAACGGGTCAAATTCGACCGAAACATTATTATCCTTCGTAAATTGACGGACGAATATGAGATTTTTAATTATTTGAGGGGTATATAAAACATAATTTAGGGTGAGAGGTCGGGTTTTAGTATTAATGTGCGAGGTACCGGACCCGAGAACCGGAATACTAGAACCATTACCAACATAAATAGAGTTAGTCGTACTAGAATTAAAAGGGGAACAGAGAGTACCTCGATCAGCAGTCAGATGAGACGAAGCACCTGTGTTCACGAACCATGGACCATTGCCCGGGCGGTGCGGGAGAGTGAGTGTCCGAGACGGTTGACCCAAATCCGGACTGAAGTATGCCTGACCGGCGGAGGAGAGCTGACGGTAATCAAAACTGGGTTGGCGGAGGAAAGCTGACCGGCGGAGGAGACCAAAACTGGGCTGGCGGTAATCTTGGCTGACCCAAATCCGGGTTGCGGGAGGGCTGGCCGGTTGGCCGGCGGCCCACATTCGAGGCGCAGGTGGGGCGGCGAGCGCGACACCGGCGCTGTCACTGGCAACCGGTGGTTCCCGGCGGGCCAGTATGCATCTTCGTCGGTGGAAGAAGCGGCTGCCATTGAAAATGGTGAACGAAGGTGGGCTCAACGTTGTTGCGTCGTCAGACTTGGCCATGGGTTAGTCGACGGAAAGAACGGAGCAGATTGTGGGTTTTGGGCTGCCGGTGGTGGGATTAGTACAGGATCGTGAAACACGATGTTGTTATGAACCCTCTGATACCATGAAAGTCTCCATATTTCCATGAGTAACAAGAAATACAAACTCGGTTTATAAACCCGAGGATAGGAAGCCAGATACAACGTAACTACGGTGCTACTAATTACATAACACTAATGAAGGAAAGTGAAGAGACATTTACAATCAATATACATAAATACACCTATTTACTTAGACTAAGCTTGCATGATAGATCTAAATTAACCTAGCTGGGGTTGAAATACATAAAAACAATAATAACCGTCAGGTGAGAGAAGTTATTTCTCTCTCAAGAAATTACAACAAACTTCATAATTAACCGTTTCTTGACACCATGGCCACGCAGAAGCCGTGAGTGCGTGGTCGACCACCGAAACATACAAAATTAAACGCTACTCATCCTGGCCTACTGATTCTACGAACGTCAATTGTTCTGTCATTCATGGAGGAATAAGATAACGTACAATCTCAAACCCAGACATAACAGAACACGAGAAATTTCGGTTTATTGATCTGAGGAATGCACTCTAATCCACCTTTTCTCTCAATGTCTAATGCAGGTTCAATAGATTTGTGAACTTTATTTCCAAGAATAATTTCTTGTTAATAATTTCCGTGTATGTTGTTTGTGAACTTTAGGTAAATTTATTACTAATTTATGCTTAATGATTTTTTTGACTAATATTAAACATCTTTTGTACCTAAAATTCACATAGCCTAATCATCTTGAGAGGGAAGTGTCCGAGAACGCTGCAAAATGAGACATATCAAAGGCGTTGTAAGGACACGTGTACAAGATTGCAAAAACAAACCAACAAGAGAAATTTTTGTAAGATATGAATTTTTTTTCCATCTTTGTGATGAATTTATTACGTAGATTTAATTTTATCCAAATTGTGAACTTTGTTATTTGATTATAGCAGAATTTCTAAAGAGATCCAATCAAGCAAAGATCAACAAAAGAAGAGGAAAAATAGATTACCCGGTTGAGTCTACCCCTTACGGGGGATCTCAATCGGCTTAGGAGCGCGTCATGTCAAGCATAAGTTTAGATAACTATCGTCTTTTTTTTAGCTTAATTAATTAATTAATATTTTAGCTAACTTTTCTTTGATTTGTTGAACTGTAGACACCCGCATTTTGACTGTCAGGTGTCTATGGCAGTTTCAAAAAAACACCCGATGATGATCGGACGCTAACGTGTTTCTACGCGCTCGGATATGGGCTCAAAACCATTAGTTGCTGGCTAATGGACTTACGGAGTACAAATCTCACAAAACTGACCTCAAATTCAGGCCCAGTGGGTCGTTTCCAGTCAAACAAGACTAATTTGGGTCAGAACCGACACCGGAAATAAAACCGACTTTTAGCGATTGGGTCAACCCCGGTCAAAGTCGTTTCCGAGACATACAAGACAGCCATTCAAGCATTAAAAAGTCCAACTCAAAAACAAGACCCACAAAATATCCAATTCAAGGTCCAAAGCCCGGACCACTCGACCCAGCTGGGCCACTCGATCGAGTGCTCAGTCCACTCGATCGAATGGGCCTTATTCAGGCCCGACTGCGGGCACATTGGGCCACTCGACCGAGTCAGCCGGTTACTCGGTCGAGTAACCCTAACCGGGGTCCTTAGCAATGCCTATATAAACACCCCATGCAACACACATTGACACATCTTTGACAACTTTTCGAAACCCTAATCAACCCTAATCAATACTACACTAGTAAACCCTAACCCTAGTACTAGGAATCAAAACCCTAACCACCACAACTTAGCCTACATACTCGATACTCCCGTGCAAGCCGTCACTACAAGTCCCGTCCGAGCATAAGAAACATGTAGGTTGAGGGTGCCAATTCCCGCTTTTCTCTTCTCCTTTCTCCTCTTTCTCGCGTCGTGCGTCGTTTTGTCGTTGTCGTTGTCTCGTTTTTTTATTTTATTCGCGTCCTAATATCACTAGTATTAAAAGACATTAAAATACTTGTGGATTTGTGTCGAGTGTAAGTGATGGTGGGATAAGGAAACCCGAATATACAAGTGTACTGCACACAGCGTTGCCGGTCGCTTATCCCATCACCCCGATCACTTGATTATTGAAACAAGTCAACTTAAACAATAATTCGTTTTATTTTCGTTTTTTTTATCATCATTCAAATCGCATATTTGCATCAATTCTCAAAACAAGTATTTTATTTAATAAGGGTCGAAACCCGTTGACGCGGATCCGACATCACATAATCTCTAGGGATTCATTACGATGTCGGAAAAGTCGAGGGAATCAAATCTTTCAATTTAAGCAAAGCGTCGATCTTTTAGATTCGATACCAATTCCTTAATTGGATGTCGAATGTAACGATCTAGTCAAATAATTTAACCAATTCGACTTTTCGTTGATGCTAACGTGGATGTCATTCAATTCGCTAGAATTACGACACTACAAACGCGGAGGAAAATTGATATCGCTTTGGTTGACTTAAAACGACTTATAGCTTCTTTTCTTCAAATTTCACTCTAGTATTCGATACCGCTTCAATAAGTGGATATCGGGCACGACGAGAATCATAGATATAAATTGGACATAAATCATACAATATTAATGCCCAATTTATCAAATCATCAAAATCAAAAGCAATTTCGAAATCAATACAAAATTGCGAAACGAGCCACGGTTCGTACAGGGGGCACTCGACCGAGTGCCTAGCCCAGTCGGTCGAGTGGCACCCCAAAAACCAAAACAGAATGTATTTTCGACCTCCACTCGGTTGAGTCTCACAGTGACTCGGTCGAGTGGCAACGTACTCGGTCGAGTTGGTAAATAACTCTATCGAGTAGGGTCTAAAACATGGGACAGAAGCGTTTTCAGAGGTCCACTCGGTCGAGTCCTTCAATGACTCGGTCGAGTGGCCCTTTATCACGACAAAACCGTGAGTCCTACATTGTCTTTTAGTTTCGATAATATTTTTATGACTTATGTCAACACGTGTCAAATCAATCACGTGCACTACCGTCTTTTCAAAACCATGTATCATCTCGTTTAGTCATTCAACTTCGTCCCATAATTTACAAACCGTTATTATCATTACATCGTTACTAACCGTTTGTTCTTTTGTCAATTTAATTCTCGTTTATTTTATTGTATTAAAATGAACCCGTATGCTAAAATACAACTTTGACGTTACTTTTAGTTGCATTAAATTGACATAGAAACCCATTCAATTTCTCACATGCTTAGGGAAATACAATAGCATAAGCATTTTTTCACCGTTTAACTAACGCGCGTATTCAAAATTCATTCGAGATCTTAGTAGAGACCGCCAGTGCGGGCGGGGTTGGGTGTCCTTTGTGGGCTTCCCAACACGTACCCTTACCCCTTACTCAGAACCTCGATTTCCGGATGCCCGAAACCGTTGGCGCACGAGAGTCATTCAATACACGATATCCGATAATGTCGGTATCGGTATCAAATGCAAAGGGACGAGCCCAATAAACTCTGACATCGGAAATGGGCCATACTTTGTGCATGGCCCACAACGACATAGAGTGGGTTCGAACGGGCCCGAACTCCCACAAAGTTCGGTGGCGACTCCACTTCGATTTAAATTTCAATTCGATCCATTCTCATATGGAGATTCATTCGCCTCCCCAAACCCGCGCGTGGCCGCGTCGGGGTGGACCTATGTCATGTCCACAATTTGGCGACTCCGCTGGGGAATAACTGATGCGTGACTTACCGTCGGCATCCTCAGGGTGAGACTCGAATAGAAATCGTTTGACTAGTACAATACGAGTTTTAGTTCTACGGTTCATGCATAACCCATATTTTCCCGGGCCGGTACTCGCGACCGACGTCCCACTATACCGCGATGTACTTCAATATGGATATGTCAAAGGTGTCCACAGTCGATTCGAGTGGGTTTCGCGGCATGTTCTAAGATCAACTTGACTTAGGAAGTCCGTCCCGATCAATGTCTAGACTATGTGCATTGGTATAGACCCTCTATAGACCGACCGAGACTTAGTATAGAGCATACATGGCGTCGTTATAATGCTTGTCTGACTACGTGCTACTTGGTTTCCGTGTCGTTTTCAAAAACCGTCTTTTTTCAAAAAATACATCTTTTTCAAGATATCCAATTTCAAAACTCGGGATGTATACCGAATTTAGGACTTATGATTTTACTCAAAACATCCTATTTCTAGCCGGTATGCCGCCCAATTCAAAACTCGAAAATATTTTCGAACTTTCAAAACCGAGGCCCGATACACTTTCCAATTTTCTCGAAAAATCGGGCCTTTCCCTCCGAGTTTTCTCGGATTTTCCAAAAACAATCCATTTTCAAAATCTTCCTCTTCTTAGGACTTACCGCATTTAGCAGTGTCGGGTCTTGTCATAAGTCGTCGAAGGTCTTTAGCGTCGAGACTCTGTCGATCTTACATCACGAGTTTCTTCCCTATCCCAGTCCGCCTTATTAGACTAAGGCAAGGCCCATCTACGTAGGACATACTCCTACAAAGGAGGGCCCGTCTACACAATCGAGTCCAAAGTCTGGGGATGTCTCACGTGAACCTTCCTTCGAGCAGGACTAGGCCCACCCGCCGATTCCTAAGGAAGGCCCACATTTCACAAGTCACCCGTCTAGGTGTCTTTTCCGAGTCATTTCCTTTTTAGTCTTGTTCGGGATGTACTTTCTATTCCGGGATTTTGGGCTAGTTTCTGATTACGCGGTGTTCTTACAGACAGGCCGCCCGTGACTAGACATCAACGCAAGATGGACGAATTGAAAGACGCTCTGACCAAGATCGAGACCCAACTGGCTACCATCAATGCTAGCCAAGCAACTTTAGCCACCCACCCGAGCGTCGTAGAGAAGACGGCTCCCGTTGAAGGAGTTGAGCCCACTGGGCCCATAGCTGAGCTAATCAGCGTTGTTCTCAGGCTCGAGGAGCAAGTTCACCTGTCAACGAACAACTCGATCCACACTGAAAATGCTCGTACCTATTCGCCTTTGAATGACGAGCTACCTGCCAACCTCAACCTTACGGAAATTCCTATGTTTGAGGGTACTGAAGACCCGGTCCACCACATCCGGGCTTTCAAAGATTTCATGGCGGTCAAAGGGGTAAAGTCCACCATGTTTAAGCACTTATTCCCTTCCTCCCTTGAAAAGCATCCCAAGGCCTGGAACTACAGGCTCGATTCGAAGAAATATAAGACCTGGGATGATGTGGCAAGCGAATTTGCTCGCAATTACGCCGGCAATACTGAGATCCAGACTACGATGCGTACTCTGGAAGTCATGGCCCAAGAGCCCAAAGAAGGGTTCACGAAATATCTTCAGAGGTGGAGGGCCGAGAGTGTAAAGCTGGTCGACAAGCCCAGCGAGAAGGTTCTAGTGGAGGCTTTTGTCAAGAACCTCCTCCCATCCTACCGGGTCCATCTCCGGTATGCTATCATCCCCAATTTCGCTGTCCTTACTGAAATGGGCACAAGAATCGAGGATGACTTAAGGTTAGAGAGCCTGACTAAGGCCTCTACCAAGGGCTATCAAGGGGCGAGTTCATTTGTAAACAAGCCCACACTTGCAGCTGCAACTCGCAGCATTTTCGATGAGGTTAACTTGCTGGATACCTCATCCAAGAAGAATATTCCAAATCGGGTATTCACGGATATAGGGACTACCTATACCTACGCTTTACAAAGGCTATCTTCAAAAGGCCTTATCCAACCCATAGGCCCAACTCCCGACCTTCCAGTGGAGAAAAGGCCCAAGAGCTACAATATCCAAGCCTGTTGCCAGTATCACCGAGGTAATGGGCATGACACGGAAAAGTGTTGGAAGCTAAAGCACTTGATCAAAGATCTCATCGAGAATGGGAAAATACCGTTGCCCGGAGACAAGCCGAGCAACAAAGAAAACCCGTTCAGCGCCCATGCTATATTCACAGGAGAGGTAATCGACTGTTCTCAACTCATTTCCCCTTTTATCCCACAAATCAATGGGATATGGTTCGATGACGAGGACGATGTTTACCTAACCAAAGAGGAGGTTGTCCCCTTTACTAGTGAAGAGGTCCGAAAGGCTAAGTCCAAAGGTTTAGCCACTAACCACCTCGCCACCGCTGGGCGCTCTACTCCAACACCCATCACTGAACCTGCCAGGACGGGATCTACCCTTGAAGAACCAAGCAATGACACGGCTCTGGTCCAATAATTGAAGAGGGTTCGAGCTGACTTAACCATATGGCAACTGCTAGTTAGCTCGCAAGCACATCGAGTAGCACTGACTAAGGCTCTCGATGAAATTAAGGTCGACTCACAGGTTACCCCCGCTGAAATGGTAGCCACTATCATGCCCTACCTCAAGGGCAAATCCAAAGAAGAAGGCCCACTCATCACCTTCTCCGAGTCTGATCTGCCACCGTTCGGGCCCAATCATAATCTGGCCCTATACATCACGGTCATTTGCCGAGGGAAGTACCTCCCAATGCCCCTTATCGATGACGGATCCGCCGTAAATGTCCTCCCACTAAGGACTGCTAAGGCCCTCGGCATCACCGATGCCGACTATCTCCCGACGGCGCAGACTATCCAGGCTTTCGACGGCCCAAAACCAGTTGCAGGGGCCGTTAAGTTCACGATAATAATGGGCCCAATCGAGAAAGAACTGGAGTTCCAGGTGATTGTTGTCACCTCGTCCTTCAATTTACTACTAGGAAGGCCTTGGATCCATGCAGTCAAGGCCGTATCCTCTACCCTCCATCGAAAGGTAAAGATGCCACTCAAGGACGGTATCATCACACTGGAGGCGACCCCCATGACCGTGGCTAGCTGTAATGGCACAAGCCGGGCCGAACCACGAGGATTTGACTTCGTGGGTATGATCGAAGAGGAATATCTTTTCAGGCCTTACTTCACCACCAGCATCAACACGATGCTACAAAATCTGGGTTACCTACCCGAAGCCACTTCAAGGCCGCACCTTCCGGCTAGGAAGGTTATCGAGACCCTAGACAACGG